>SJOL01008902.1:109494-186889 GCA_004794785.1 Opisthorchis felineus | reverse complement strand
TCAGGAGCTGAACTGAAGACCCTAATGCATTCAACATCCAGGATACAGAAAACCATGTAATTTCGTTCTTTTCAGCTTTAGGGCAAGTAGACTTCTGGAACGCGGAATTGCTTCCCGCCATAGTTCCGATACTCAGGAACCAAAAAGCAGTACACAGTCTCTTCAATCCAGCAGACCATACTGTGAATTAAAGAGGCGCGGATATTTCGGTCGTTCAGCTTACCCTAGGTAATCATCAAAGCATCAAAATTGGTGCAAAACGTCGCTCCATCATCGGCATACAGTCCAGAAAGTTCACAACACTCCTTTGCCCTTGAAATACCATCTAGCTCTGAGCTTGAATCCTTTTCTGATCAGCTGTCCGATCACTCAGGCAACCTGATACTGGCGAATGGTCAGAATATTTCGTCTTGATCGTCTTTCGCCCTTGATCATTGCGGGGAACCCAGTAATCACAAACTTAGGTACTTGGAGTTTTCTCAAGGAACATTATAATCGAGGTGTGAGCGGATGCCGAAAAGCTAGGTTGAGTTATTCCATACTGACTAAGGTTCATCATTTTGGTATAGGGGGTCGGGCACGTGACGCTCTGGTTAGCGGTTTCAAGCTATTGACCACAGAATCGTGCAGCCCTCAACATTCCGACTCTGAAACAGTAGTCAGCTAATCTGAATATGTCGAAAACTGTGAGCAATCTAAAGGAAAAAGCTTAGAACCGATCGACACGTCGTCACTTCACCAGAATGTCATTCCAGACCAACAGATGGTGTTGTGCAGGTGTAATACACGATTAGTCATGAGTGAGCATGGTAAAGAATGAACCTATTGGCTCTGTCCATGAAAAGAATTTGTTGGGAAATTTCGGTCACTAGAGAGCAGCCAGATGGACGTTCATGACGTTTCCGGGATCTTTGTGGAGGGTGTGTGATGTGTTTGGAGACGATAATCATATGTGGGATTAGTTTAGGTTCGGAAAACTGAGCTAAGCCAACTAATATTCAAGTATTCTCTGCCAACTAACTCAACTGTCATGACACCTAACCACGCATACCAACAGAACGTCTAACCGGAACTCAAAAGAAATCATTAGCTGAAGTCTGTTAAGCCTGAGCAACAAGACACCCAACCCCAATCGAAATTCGCACTTCAAATGCCAGTCGCTGGATCACCAGAGTAACCAGTAATAGTGACACCCAACATTGATCTAATTTAAAGTTAGGATGGAATCTCACCAACCAGTTCTCTGTGTGTATTAAAAGTCGATCACCCTCTGGAATCGCTCGCTTGATCCAATGAAACTTTTGTGCGAAAAGGATATTACCCTACTGTGCATCAAAGCACTTTTGCAGATGAGGATGGTATGTTAACAGGAAGCTCGACTAAATCTTTTCTTTACTGTACTCAATAGTATTCACTTCGAGATATTCCACCAATTAATTTCCAAACTTTTCTGAAACGAATGCCGACGGCTTGCCAGAATATGACCCAGGTCCAATCCAGTTGTGCAAAACTGTTGAAGGGTGTGTAATCCGATGACCAATAGCCTAAAGCTGCCAAAGAAGAGATCACGTGTCCGACCATTCTAAATCCACCTAACCAGCCCCAGTAAGGATGAAAAAACCTCCTGTGTCCAAGCTTTCAGGAATCCCACCACATCCATACTTTCTAGCCACTTCTGTCTCATCGCAGCCGGCAAGGCTGATATGGTACACCCACTATGGCTGGTGATGATGAGACCAGTTGGATTACCGAATAAATTAACAAACACAAAACAGTGGACGCATTTTGAAAGTCGGCACCTAAGATTCCACTGGTGTGCTGAAGGCGATTTCACCTGATTAAACTACTCGCTCCCAAAGAGTAGTAAGTTGCGCAGCAGTTTGAACAAGTGGAAAATTAGTCATATTAATTATGTCCTCAATAGCGCAACTGACCCCAAACGCTGTATTGCAATAAACAGAGGGTTAGTTAAAGCCGACGGCTTCTAGGCTGCATTGTTGGAACCAGAACATCAATTTGGTTGTTTTGCTTTCAAAATGATCGACAATCCCCAGAAACTTCACGTGGCAAAATACAACGAACTTCTTAGTCCTCACGAGACAGGTTTCGCACATTCACAAATCGACCGTAGCAGCTTCAGAATAAAAAAACAGACAAAGAAAACGACCGTTTATGGTCCGGTAAGCCTGACAAGACTAGAAACCGCACGGCCACTTAACAAGTGCAGAACGCGTGTAGGCCTCAGACGCAGTCTGAAGGTCACAAGAAATAGAAACGATTAAGTGGATGAACTTCGTACCTTGGAAGAAGGATCCATTTGGATAATTTCGAAGATTTGGGGTTAATGCAAGCCATACAATTGTGTCAGCACCCTGTTCTGGAGTGCGCAGACGTCCTTCCATTCTATGATGAAAACTGGGCATACTAGTGGCAACCGCCTGTATGGAAAAGATAGTCAAGTATCTGCTGTTATATATGTACAAAATAATCACGATCCGCCACGAAGAGTCATGAAAAGAAATGCTCTAATATGCCGCTGATGTTAAATTTAAAAAACGGAGCCCATATGAGGTAGAATAGATTACACGTATCTCACATTTTGAGACACGGACCTATAAACGTCATCAGTATAGGGTTCGATGGGTCTTACTTATCCTAAAGGAATGAGGTTAAACATCAGTACACCTGAGTTCGCGCGTCTCTATGTCTATGAAGCGTAGCACGTTTCCCCATCGAATGGGTGGATCAGCGACGATGCGGTAGCGGTTCGAAAGCAAAATTTGATGGGCGACCTGCTCAGCGTTGGGATACCCTGGGAAAATGTGGAATCGGCAGCGACAGTATGCAAAAAATGCGGCTCAATGGAAAGGCCAGCAACAGTCAACCGGACACTCGCACCTGTATCTAACAGCTTGAATTTGGCAGGAAATTCGAACAGTAGAGGAACAGACTGTTATTAGACCCAAAGGTCAGGTAAAATTAAGGAAGGGGCGTCCGGCTCCAACGGTGTAGTGGTCAGACACGCTGGCGTCCTTACCCATGTTCAGCCTCGAGAAGAGGTTCAACCTCCAGTCCCGAACCCTCCGCACTGAATTGCTTGCTCTCTGGCCATGACCGTTAAAACCAAGAAATTCACAAAACAACTTAAGGGTGTCATGACAGTTTTCGATAACCGGGTCACGGTGAAACAGCCTGAGAAATTAGCTACAGTCGCCACGGGAAGGTAAAATCGGGGTGTGGAATCGAACAACGAGATCAAACACTGGACAGCTGCTACGTTGGTAAAAAATTATAGCTATGCACAAAAGCAGCCTGTTTAATACTGTAACGTATAAAAATAGAGGTGAAACGGTGTGGGCACTCCCGATTAGAAACGGACTGTCCGTACGTGATTGAAAACTCCTGTTTCACAGCTACTATGTCCGGGAGGAATGGACAAGTGGCAGTGGACAACGTAAGCTGGAAAATGGTTTACTTGAGGGAAACTACTCACGAGGTTACTGAAAACTCTTTGACAGCACACGACTGGTTTTACGCTCCTTGGGGCTGACTCATCAGGTAGGCGCAGTCCCCGAGTTTCCGTCAACCTTATGTTCTACCTGAACCCAAATTGTGCGAAATTTGCGAACTAGACTTATTTGCACACCAATATGGCTTCATTCGGGAAAATATACTGCGATATCTCGATTATCGTACCAACTGAAACATGTGCAGCACATTTAGATGAAGAATATTATTAACGGGGGATTCAGCTGGGATTCGGTTGAGTCTCCTGTCAAAACCAAATTGGTGTGAAAATGCGTGTACCTCTAGAAAACGGTTGTTTCTGCGGTTACCATTAGTCAGATTGTTAAAGGTTTTTCATCCTGCTATCGAGCAATGTCAGCACAGCAGTGTGCTGGGAACTTCCCCCAGACCATATCACTTCCAAGTGGATATAATCCGCCTTGACAAATGTTAAGAGTTTCCAAAAATATCCTGGATGATATGCAGATGAGTGAAATGGACCCGAATTCGGCTAAGAATAATTCGCTATCGCACTCATCGACAGACCCGATCAAGTGAGAGATTTGCAGCCAGGATGACCTTGGAACGCGCGAAAAATTCACTAGGAATTTAACTATTCGTAAATAGTTTAAAAATTATCCATTATTGTTTCATAAGTTTTATGAGAGAACTGAATAGGAATAATTATGACGATAAATACAAGGTAGTAATTACAAACCCTAGACAAGTAAACACTGGAAACAGACTCGCAGTGCACCAGAGCCGCGCTAAGGAAGGTATATTTTGAAAGTGAACAGCACGCACACAGTGTTCCGTTGACAAGCGGATTGAATATTCCCCCAAACTGAGGCTGAAAGTGACCGAAAAACCCGCTTGATTCTTGTGGTTTGTCTGTACCCAAGTCAGTCTCGTCCAGGCAGTGCTCGTATCTTTGCGCATTTATCCTGCGAAAGTCAGCGATGAATAGGGGAGAAACATTAGATGCAAAATTCGTTCTATCAGTACGCTGACGATTGTAGTTTCCCCTCGCTTCCAAATATAATAATCGTTCAGCTGTAACACCCTTTCGGTGCCTAGCTGCCATGCCACTCGAAGGAAGCACGAGGGCTGGGATACTGTCAGGTTGCCCAAGCCTAGACAGGGGAAGTCGGGATGCAGAGGCCGGATTCGAACCACGGATCTTCCGGTCAGTAAATTCGCGCTCTAACCACTGAGCCATCTCGCTACCTCGCTTCCAAATTCCTCCTTCAACTACGAATCTAACTTACTCTTGAATCCTTGCGGGGATTCTGCTAGGTAAACAGAAACAAATCTCGAAGAGCCTCTAACAAGCGTTGCAAACGAATGCTTCTTCGTGTGTATGCTGTGGAGAATCCCGGTAGGCTCAGGCACACAAGGCACTTATACCCTAATAGGATTCATCATGGTGGTGTACAATGAACAAACGACTCAGTGCGTTTGAGACTTTTCGGATCCAAGCACAACCCTACTCTCAGTTTCTTATATTGGTAACTATCAGGCCTATTGAACCCAACTTAACATGATGATAATTCCCCATTCATTTGCCTACAGCGCCCATGTACTTTTGATCTCCGCTTGTTTCCCACATCCTTACTCGCCATTTATCTTGCCACAAAGGCCGCCACGTCCGATACTGGAGTATTGGCATGTGCACAGCTGACCTGCTTACCCATGCGTGTTCGTGCTCTGACTGCTGAGGCTGCCATGACTTGTCCTGTCGTGAGTTCCGTGTGACTGCACGGTCAGTCACAATGACGAGACTGGCCTCGGAAGGGACGACCGCAACCCAAACTACCGGGCCAACATTCCGCATGCCATTGTCTGGTTTGCGGGTCTTCACACTGCACCGTGCTGGTTAGCGACAGACTTGCGCAATCGTTGAGGCCACGGACGTGGACAATCGAGGTTTATTTTATGATCTTGCTCATAGTACGGTAGACTTTCGAATCTGATCCTTCCTTTTCGTAATCGGGATCGCCCAACCTACGCGTGACTCAAAGTTTCGTATCGCGAACCTTAACAAGATCCTGCTTGATAAACGATGACTATTCAACAGTAGCCGATTGTTCTGACGTATTCACCACATTTGGCGTCTCGCCGGCTACCGGAAGCTTTCCGATTAGGTACTTCCAGAGTTTGAGGTCCACATATATCAGAACACACCAAGGTCGTCATGGTTGCACAGCCTCGTGCGTTTTGGAAACAACATTTATATTGTAGCACATGCAACTAGATCATTATGGGTATCTACGTACCCGATCTATTTAGCGATATATGTATTCTTGAGCAATCACTGGTGGCCTCCGATAAAATAACTTCAAAGCCCATACAATCCCGTCACTAAATAAATGTCGCTGAAGTGACCTCTAGTGGTGACATGCTGTAAGACAGTGTGCGCAGCATCTTCCACTGGTGTGCTAAAAATCTGTTTTTGAGCACCCACAGCTCTCGAACAGCATTGATTCTTCTGAACTGAAAAGTATCAGGCGCGACGAGGTAACCAGTACTCGAAGGTGAGGTTGGAAGGATCAACGCATCCAGTAGAGACAGGTGCTGTTCTTGTTTTTATTTCACCACTACATTGCAAGACAAATAAACCCATAAAAATACACAATACAAGTGTTTGATTCGTACTCTTGATGAGCAGTCTTAAGAACTTGCAACGGAAAAATTTAAGAAAACAAAAGCGCTTAGTTGTACGTCAGACGAGTGCAGCGAATGCACTTTGGTCTCTCTTGAGGGAGAAGTTGACCAAAATCCACCTCAAAAGTTGATATGTGACCTGAGCTGAGAGGCGGCCTCTCCAGGATTCTAAAATCTGCAGAAGCTGCAACAGGCAAGCTAAGTGATTCCTTCCGAGAGGTGGTCTCGCCCAGAGGGAAAACGGAAACTGTAGTAAAGCGGAAAGATAAGATCCCCAATAATGGAATAAAGGCTACTGAACGAAAAACTATCTGTTTCCACTCGGGCTACAGCTATACAGACAAATACGTACCGGAGTATCGGCCCAACCCGGATGCATTGAAGCAAATTGAATATTAGGATGCGATTCGGCCCATATTTCGGTCATGACAACCTGCTGCCGCTTGTTCTGCGCATAGACCATGGTGCTATCAAACCTGTTTCTCTGCTTCACGAGCATTGGATCAGCATGATCAAGTTTCTGAACGAGCATCCCGCCAGAGCTGACCACAATCACACGAGGCTAAATAAAACGGAGAGAAATGCAAGTATTGGCAGTACAGAACAAAAGCAGAAACGATTAAGCAGTACCCTTGATGTGACGTCAAAAGGCATCAACCTTAAAAGTCGATTTAGTACCGATGACGATGATGGAACAAACAAAAACGCAGTCTAGTCACGTAGTTAAGTGCTGTGCCATCTGGAACCTTCAAGTCATGTGCATCAGACAAGAATATCAATGCGATAGCCACGCACAGGACACGAACTTATTGGGCAGGTTTGTCAGATCTAGTGACACCGTCTACGAAATCAATGGTTCATTGAACACGCGTAGTCCAAAAACGATGTGTGTAAAACCGCATATGAAATACTGAAACATCACTCCTTCCACCCAGAGCGAAACAGTAAATAACCATAGATCAGCACAACTTGTGTTCATATATCTGTAACAGTAGTCTCGTCTGGCTGAGCCCGAATCGAACAAGAAAAGAATACTTTCTTCTTTTAGTACCAATGGGGATGTTCAACAATTTTGTGAGTGCAAGTCATGTGGAGGTCAACTGATCCACTGCCACCGTTTTGACTGAGTACATTCGTATGACATGCGAAAATCTCACGGTCTCATTCAGCTCAAAAGCTACACAAAAGGAGTTGCTTGAATTTAAATAACTTCTCACCGGCTGGCACCGACCCGGTACGTATAAGAATTTGTTAGGAAGGTGAAATCTGATGCAAGCAAGGTAGGTAGACAAACGAGAATGACCCGACATTAAACCATTCTTGGGTAGACATCACACATGCAGCCACAGCCGTAATTGTCACTCAGCCGCCCGAAAACAATACACTAATTGTGTTAGTTTTCCTATTCTACGACAGAGGGTGAACCTAAATAGAGATATTACATACAGGGCGAATGACAGCTTCTAAGCTTAGTTGTCAACAGCATAAGTCTGTTTCTCAGCCCTGAACATTGGTCCTATTGTCTGTAGATCATATTTCTTTGTGGCAGGACTGGAAGTGTACCACAGCCAGTTATGGCTAGACTTGCTGTGTATATCAAGCAGCCAATCCGTTAAGGGAATTTCAAGATGCTAACAGATCTGAATAATCACTATTTAGAATGTAGCTGAGGTGAAAGTTACTAATTAGGAATAACAAGCTGGATGCAATCACTCCAAAACGAAGAAAGTTCGACACACAATAGTGAAACACTTATAGTTCAGTGGAGGTAAGAAAAAACGTGTACAACTCAACAGCCCAGACCATATTACATCAGTGGATTTCTTCAGGGCCGACAACAAGGTCTCTGTCAGTATGTAAGTAGCAAGAGTATTCGTGGCAAAATTGGCTTCAAGATTGTTCGCATCCACGGATAACTCGTTGACCATGCAACCAGCGTTATTGATCTAAAAAATAAATCGAAAAAGACTAGTAAAAGATTCGCTGCGGGACATTTTTATAAAAGTATTCTATTTTCACAAATATTTTGGCAAAGCAAAGTGGAAAGACTATTGTACAGGTCCGAAGTATCAGTACCTTTCAAAGGAGTCTCTCACGAAAAAGTGATCTTGAAAGGAACTCGCGGAAAAATAGTTAGGTGGGATGATTTATCTGTGTATTGAACAGAATTTTCACGCAGTCGTTATTAAAAAACGATCAGATATTCAATAAGAGTAGAAGAAAAAAATACAACCGTCCAGATTCGGGTTAATGCTGCACAGACTAAGCAGCCGTTCACACTAAACTGGGGAAGGGACCACACCTCAATGTCACTTGTCAGTTCACCCGAAGTTCTCGCAACACATTGACACAATAGGCTGATGTCGCTCTAACAATGGTTTAACACATTCCAAATAGCAGATGCACTCAGGGGGGGAGCATCAATCACCAAGCCGTCAGTCATACCGCGAAAGCCAGGGTCATCTGTTTCGAAAAGCATTCCAACCGTAGTCAGTCATTCAGAATTTTGATACACACACGCGAGTACTCTTGTTCCGGTATCCACCGAAGAAAGGTGGATGAAAACAGAACAACTGGTTATGTGGATACAGTAAGTAGTTGTCACATCACACTTTCTACCTTAGAACTAGCCCCGGTAACATGCTCCATTGGTTTAACTGAGATCGCTATCAAGGTGTTGACTAAAAAAATCGTATGATAGCACAACGGAAAGGAAAGGCACAATGAAGAGATATATCGGAAACACTACTCAACCATTATACCTTGAAATAACAATTCCAGTTATTAGTAAAAATGAAACCAGTGCCAACGCCTTGGTAATAACTTTATGTGAGCAATCGAGTCATCAATAGATGCCGAGACTAGAAATTCAAGACAGTATTTCATAATCACTCCACCGTTCATGTTACCTTCGGTGCAGACTCGTGCCCGGCTCCCCTGATTAAGGTCAATTGTGTCGCCGCATTTTCGTATCCAGCAGATCCCATGTAAAGATATAAGGATGATAAGGATAGCGATAATAATATAGGGATATACAGATGCTAATATCACCGCTCACCATAGAATAGGCATTATCGTGCGGGCATCTCTGCCAGCTGGTGAATACACTACTTATTAAAAGCTAAGTAGCCGAAAATCGCGGAAATGTACGTCTGCCAGGTCCATGCAGCCCCTCCAAACAAACGAATGACCAGAGACAATCCCATGAAAGCGGCAATTTCGGAGGCATGGATGTTTATCGACTGCAATCCTATTCGAGGAAGTCCCAAAGCATCATAAAGGAGACACCTATGATTTCAGAAATGACTGACTTGCTCCACACAGGGAACCACTGCAACACAAAACTCCAACGTGAACTGGCTGACGTCATAAACACCGCTAATATATTATCTTATCACATCAGCGGTCTCGGTTTGAGTGGATTTATTTGTCTTACCCGATAATTTAGTCAAAAGTACGTACACAGCCTCATCCTCTAAAACTTTATTTTCAATAGTGATGGAAGACAATGAAAGACCATGGGATGAATTACCGCACAATAACTCGAAACTTATCAAGCTCCAATCAATGGTATTGTTTGTGGGTTCATTTTTTAAAACACCTTTTCTTTAAACGAGCTTATTAAACAGTGTCCGTTCGAATTCAACCAAGCACCGCAAAAACTTCTCTTAAATGAAGACAGGAGCTGATGACCAAGTGATCCTCTGTATCTTTCGGCCACTGATTCCAGATCAAGCAAATTGTACATTTGCACAACTACAAAACCATTTGAAAACATTGTGTCATTACGAAAAGATGTTATGCCATGCATTAAGCGACCCATACTACTGTTCGACAGTCAGCTCTCAATCACATCCAAATTCAAGAAAACTTTGGATATCCTCCGATGGCATCTTTCCAAGACAGACAGAAAGGTCCTGAATGGCCACCTAAACGCTTGGGCGATAAACAACATGGACGTTTCGACAAATACACTCATTTGCATAGAAATTTGGTTTTCACGGGAGACACCCATGAATCCCAGATGAATCTCTCGTTTATGACGTTCTTCACCTGAATGTGCTGCACCAGGCAGCCCCATGTTTTAGTTGGTACGATGTTCGAGATACCGCAATACATTGTATAGACGTAACACATCACTCATATGGTTGCCGAAACTCTTCGACAGCCCACGACCGGTTTCGCCCTTCCTGAGGCTCATCAGGTGGGCGCAGTCCCCTAGTTTCCACCAGCCTTATGTTCTATTTGAACCCAAATGGCACAGAATCAGACAAATCTAATCATTTGTAAATCAATTTGGTTTTCACGGGAGAATCACCTGAATCCTAGCTGAATCTCATTTATGATGTTAATCCTTAACTGAGTTTGCTGCACTCGGCCACTACATGTTTCAGTTGGTACGATATTCAAAATATCGTCGGCCTGTTCGTGGCCTGAAAACAATGAGTCGAAATCAAGGACTCTGGAGATGACGTAGATGTGATTTTCGATGAATTCATTAGGGCTTTTGATGAATTTTCCTTATTGATAAACCTCGCCAACTTGCATACATACATTGGCACTTGACATCAATATCGGGTTACAACGGATGCGTAAACAATTGGAACTGACCATCGTCACAGAACTGGAAAAGAGTGCGAGGTAGTGATCGGAGGTCAACTTGATGACATTAACAGGACTGAGTGTAGACAACGGGGTAGCTGTGAAGCTACATAGGCGTGTATACATTCCGTGTAAGTTCCGAGCCATTATAGTAAGTGGAAGAACAATGGAAGAGGTTCGGCTATTCGACAGATACATTCATTTGCACACAAATTTGGTTTTCATAGATGACTCACCTGAATTTCCCTGAATCTCTGAAAAACCTCATAAACGAGAGATTCAGCTGGGATTCAGGTGATTCTCCCGTCAAAACTTAATTGGTATGCAGATCAGCGTGTTCGTCGAATGTCGTAAAATTTGGGTTCCAGAATATAGGGTTGACGGGACTCGGTGACCGCGCCTACCTGATGAGCCCCAAGAAGGTCTAAACCGGTCGTGGGCCATCGAGGGGTTTCAGCGACCTTAGGAGTAACGTGTGACGTCTATAAAACCTGAAGGTTTTTTCTGTTTAGCTTCAGTTCATCGATATAACGTGAAATTTCCCGACCAACCTCGTAAAGAATGAATGCCGGTAGGTTCATCGAGCTCCACAACACAACTAGGAATTTTGTTTAGTTGTACACTAGAGCTCTGTGTTCCGCCTTCCCAGCTGTTCATTTACGCCGCACAAAAAGCAGATATGGATGAAGGAAACCAGGATATTTTCCGGACCTAAAGCCTATCCACCAGGTGAACCATCGAAGTTTCGTCCCTCTTCATGTATTCTAGTGTTACACGAAATACCTGAAGTCTTCCTTGGCAACACAAAAGACCCTAGAGTAGGACACCAATTTGCACGCAATGCGTGAAGATCAACTATGGATGCTGCAGGTTGTCTGTGTCAAATGATTCCGATGAAGACCAAAGTGCTTCCAGGTCTGTTCCATGGACTCCAGCAGTGCATCCGATTCAGTGGAACGTGAAGTTTTTCCGAATTAGGTTCCACTGAAACAGACAACGGAAGGCTCCTGTTTCTCCCACAATTATTTCACAAGCCCGAAGTAGTACGTCCGGGTTGGCCAAGAGACATCGAAAACTCTTGGAACGAACGTGGAGCGCCTCAGGGAGCTGTTTTGCTACTGTTTGCCGTCGAGCTTAAATGTGCTACTTGGTATTCCTCTCACAGCTGCAAAGTACAAGGTACTGGGGTCAAACCCGGAATTCACACTTGCGAAAGAGCCACGCTGAACGGCAGAGTGGCTTTTGCCAACCCCTGTGGCGTAGATGCCACATCAATCCAGCCACCAAGTGTCGGATTTAAAGTGCTGCAGTTTTCTCCATGCTGTTGTATGGGTCAAAAACTTTCAGTATGTGATCATCAATGTTCCCGTAGCACTGGCCAAGTTCGGTCGGAATATTGGATCAATAATACCGAAGGAAGGAATTCACACATGACCGATGAAGTGAAGAGACTCCATGCGTTATACTGGCTTAGTAAGCCGACTTCAGCAAAGAACACGGTATAGGACGGTCGGGTCATGATATGACAGCGAAGCATGGAAGCCATGGCAGGCCAACTCAGTGGTGCTTGGGATTGTTCTCTCCTTAGATGAGGATCCCGAGTCCAGTAAACAAATGGTACAAACGCACTGGGAGACATGATCCAATCACATTACCAATGGCATGCATGGATAAGACATATCGCTTTCACTGTATATTCCTCGCCCGACTTCCCCGCCAACAACACATGCCTACCAATACCTTTGAATTCGCTATTCAACAATACCAAATACTGTCTCCAATGGGAAGCTGCCCACTTCCGTTTTCCGTAACATCTATGAATGTGAATGTGGCACATGAAACCACCGCATAAGTTGTACATGGTTCATAGCTGACGATAATAATGATATCCGGATTTATACGCTTACCTTTGCTTTGAAAGTCAATTTATATTGCTAGCCTACCATTTTCAGAAGATTGCATTCAACCTCCACTGGTTTCTGCTAAGGCAACGTTTACTTCCTAGATGGATGGACATATGGAGCCCTAGACAAACGCTTTTGACCCAATTCTTCGGCATATTTTATCACTCATTACACTCTGAAATAAATAGGCACCAGCCTGTGTAGCACCGGTGGGCGCCTGTAGGCAAGAACATATGCATATGAAAATACTAGTTCCTTATGTCGCTCAACTGTGGACCTTCAAGTCATCTTTTACAGATGAAATCTCCAGGCAAATACATGAAAACTTTATTCCTCATGACGCAAGTTTCTCGTCCCTCTAAATTCGCCTGATTTTTTCATTCCGTTCTTCTTCAGTTAGCGGGTACGCTTGGATCGTTCGGGTGAATTGTATTTTTCTAAATTCGCCAATCATGAAGAACTGGAACTGGTCAGTATCTTGTCAAAAATACTTGACGGGCCAACAAATGTAGTAACTAGTAGCTCTGTAATAAAAAGGAAGGGTCTCGCTGGATTTCAGTAGTCTTGCAAGACGAAAGCTGACGATCACGATGAATAACGTCTCTTTTTCGCGTTCTTTATAGTGGTCACCAGTACGTGTCGGTTATTACCATGGGCAATTAAAAACGAAGGAAAGGGAACGCTTACGCGTTTTCTGCATTAATCAGCCAACACCATAAGTGAAATTTCGACGGCTTGTGGCAACACTGCGTAAAGCAAAATTAGCATCATCATCATCATCGACAGCATGACATCAGTGTTCAACACCGATGCTTCGCTGCAGTAAAACCATGATTTATTTGAAAGCCTTATTGTGAAGAGAAGAATAAAGGTGGACGGGGAAGGGACTTAGTGCTAGCTTACTATAATCATTCCGAGGTGTCTACGCCTCCAGGCACTCATTCAGGCAATCTGGATAGAAACTGACAAGAACGCCACTGACATCGGTTGGCAGCCATATCTTGCAGCGTCTCCAACCAGGCGCAGTGAGGATCACGCGGTCCCCAACCTGGAAGGCGAGTAGCACCGACAGCACCCAAACGTTTCGTAATCTCCTTCATACCCCTCTGCCAGGTCAAGGGTTGGCCACCTCTCTGCTTCCGCCACTCTGGATCAGCTGATACACCAGGATGAGCGTTGTCCGAGTGGCCAACTTTTCAAGCCACTGGTATGAAGAAGATACACTTGATTGCCGTCCTGATAAAACTGACTTGATGTTACTAGGGTCAAACTTTCGGGTCAATGAAGCCCAGCAGGCTGTACAAGGATCGTATGAATGGCGACCAGCTCCATTACTCGACGGTATCTGGGCGCCCAACTATACCGGTTGGCTCAAAAGGATCCAAAGCAATCCATTGCAGGTGGAACATGAATTCGGAGTTAACTGGCCGAGTTCTTTATTAGCGCCTCCTACTCTAATAGAATTCGTATATATTTGGTGTTAAGTATACGCTCATGATACCCTACTCTATGTGGTGGTTCACACTAGGTCGTACGTGTGATTAGAGTCATGAGACACCACCTCCATAGCTGTGTCGCTCACGAGAACAGGAAATACTGCTGAGCTGAGATTGCTGGCCAGAAAAACGCAAAATGGGGACCCTCTATTGCGAAGAAGGCTGTGAAGAATCATTGAAGTAGAAATGGCGCATACTCACAAGGACATCCAAGCGGTCATGAGTTGTGGAAAATTGTCTCGCGAACTCAAAGACGCTTTTTGTTTGGGTCAGATCCAGCTGGTGTAAATGGACCGCCTGGGAAGAATGGGGATACATACGGCAAAATCACAATGGATTACGATGGCAAAAGCGAAACATGAAAAAAGTTCGAATCTTGGAGTATGTAAAAAATGGACTGGTTTCTAACGAGACAAGAAACAAGCACAAGTGTCAAGTTCTGAAAAGAAAACGCACTGCTCACACCCCAGGGTAGTCAGTGTAACCCATCTCTCAAGGGTTACTCACAGAGGTCATTCAAGAAGTGAAGATAGAAGTCCAACAAATGGACGATTCCCTTGTTTTACCTTTTATCCTAATGAAGTCGAAGTCCCATCATGCTGCACTTTGTCGCACCTAAATAGGCACACAGGACGGCATGAGAATATCTCTTCTAAGTGGCCCGATGGTCGACATACGTTAAATCTACTCTCTGGAACCTCAAACACAGTATGTCAATATCCACTTCTGGATTTGTTTGTGCCGTGCCTATTGACTCCCGACTAGGTAGATACAACCACATTACCAAACATTCTACACTGGATGTCGTCCCCTCAGTCCAAAAGCTAGAGGTCTTTCGGCAATGATAAGATGCCAGTGAGTTATTAAAAGGTCACCTCACGTCTGCTGCGACATCAGTCTTTCTCAGGAGTTGCAGACACACTCCGGCACGCCAGTCAAAGTGAACCCACCTCCATCTGCCAGATCCCTGGTTATCTATCGTTTCAGGCGCAGTGAGTGCTCCGTCACCTACCGGAAAGAAGAAGACCGTATTTCACACAACTAACGGATGGCTACTTCGATCCGCAGAGGTAGTTACCATTGTGGAATGGAAAACAGAACCGTAGAGACACAGACACATGTTCGCTTCTTTAGCGCTCCCCCTAGTGATCTGGAGACGTATTCATTGAACGTCAGTCCTTTTTGTGCTATTTTCTGCCTGTTAGGTTTACTGTGGTACATTCCACAGGGATTTCAGCGAAATACAACCAGGCCATTGTACAAATCTATAAAGTTGTGCACTCTTTTCAGGTCCTAAAACAATCAACCTATTCAAATAATGACCAAAAACTACCTTATCAAGTTTAGACGACTAAACAGTTAAAACCAAAAGTGCGTGAAGGATGGTCCAGTGGCTTGGCCACTTGTCGGTCACACCCAGCTAGCGTTAGGCAGCAATCAGTCGGATCCGTACCACCGTAATCAGTCTCGAGTAGCGTTGAAAGTTTAACACAGACGTACGACGTGTATTTGGCTTGCACGTCTAAATGAGAACTAACCAGCCCAATTAAATAATGTCCGTTTCAAGCATATTACTGGTTTGTGTTTCAGTAAGCCGAACCCCAGATGCCTCACGGCAACCACAGCTTCAGTTGATATGGTCTTGATGCGACGCCAATAAATCCGAATCTGTGAAAAGCATACAACGTAAGGTACAATCAATTAAAGTAAATCATCTTCTGTGAGCCACCTGGACGGACAGGAACATAATCATAATCTCCGTAAAATTTATCTATAACTATTAGCCTCAAGCGAAAAAAAGGAAGTATGAAATGTTCGAACATGGGGACCAGTCCAAGGGATTTAAATGGGTTACATAACACGCAGTGAAGACAAAATATTTTTATTCCTCACATCCAAACAGCTAGCGCAATCAAAAGTGTTGCTTTTATGCGGGTCAATAACCCAACGCTTTCGTTACCGAATAAAGTGAAAGCAATCCCTTGGGATGGCATAGCTTTGAAAGGGTATCGTTCGTGGTTCAAGGGGTACCACAAATCCTGGACAGGCTAAAAATCGGTGTTCTCGCTAGCAACAACGTCCACTTGCAGTAGAGGAGCGGGTAATCGATAAATAAGCAGCAGAGGATGAGCCACTAAATACGACTTTTTATTACACTTTACAGTGTAGCCAGTACATGTGGAGGCTGAGAACCCAAATGCAATCCAAGAGTGGTCAGCCAAGTTTCATTCAGGACTTAGTCAACCATCACCATTATATCAAACGTAACACATAAAAACCGTGCTGGTCAACAATACTGTCGAGTTGACACTCACCGCATTTGGATTTCCCGCAGCTTCAATAACAGCATCACGAGCAGCCTGACCTCGTTCGATGTTCCGACACACCATGTGTATCTCGGCTCCACGTTTGACCAACTCTTTACAACACGCCAAGCCAATTCCAGAATTGGCTCCAGTAACCATTACTCGTCGATTATCTAAGCGGAGCCCTTCAAGTTCTCCGGGATCGAAACGTGCTGAAGCTGACTCGAAGCCACTCCTGAACAAAGATGGAGAGGGCATGGGAGTTCAGGTGCCGTGAGATGTTGATTTTTACTGAGAAATACTGGGGATTACACAGCCGGAGCTTAAGAAGAAGAACGATTCAACGTTTCGGCCAATGGTGCTGGCCTTTCTGTCCCTTCTAGCATTTTCCACATTAACCACAACCGGTGTTCTGAAGAAGCCGATTTCATCTACACAAGAAGTCATCACATACAATGCCTTAGAAGCGAGCTTTGACGGTTACTTCAAAGGTGGCTTGAAACCCATGCAACCAAAAACCTGCAGTTGCCTACGTCAGCGAAAACGCACACTGACTAGAAGGATTTTCTTCTTTAGCCATTTTGAACAAGAGCTATACATTAGCGAAATACACTCATTTGCAAACAAATTTGGTTTTTCGGGAGACTCACCTGGAACCCAGCTGAATCTCTCGTTTGTGATGTTTCCAGACGAGATGTTTCCAAACGAGAGATTCAGCTGGGTTCCAGGTGAGTCTCTCGCAAAAACCAAATTTGTTTGCAAATGAGTGTATTTCACTAATTCCGTGCAATTTGGTTTCAAGTAGAACATGAGGTTGACGGAAACTCGGGGACTGCGCCTACCTGATGAGCCCCAAGAAGGGCGAAACCGGTCGTGGGCTGTCGAAGAATTTTCAGCAACCTTATGAGTAGTACATTACGAAGAGCTATACATGTTAGGTTAAGAGAGGCATAATACATAGTTCATCAGTCTGATCATCACCAGATTTTACAAGGCGAAAAAGATCTGTTGAACTCAAAACAATATTGGCTTGGAAGAACACTTGAAAAGGTTCCGAAACCTGAGCCGCCAGTATATCTTTAGGTGAAGGTCAGGAACAAACGCCCGAGTAAACAACACTTTCCCAGATCAAAGCCATTGAAAGGGTTTGATTCACACGACTACACAGCCGAAATAACCGATAGTTCGCTCTTCAAATAATACTGGTGAGACTGTATAGACGGACGTCCTTCTGGCTGCTGAGCTGAGCAATGACTACGAGCGCCTCACCAAGTCACCAGCGCGTCGATCGTGGAGTAAAGCGGTGCGAGGCACCAGTTAGTATGTGCTGAGTAATAATGTGCATGTGTTTATATACGTGCGACTGATATTTAATCATGATTAGCTATTTCACTGTGTGATTGCGTTTCTTCTGGCAACCAAATTATGTTATTTCATTCTGTTTCAATTTGTTCAACATATGATTCGTTATGGTGGATGCAGCCGTGAACAGATATACAGCACTGCATTCTTGTTTTCATCCGTCTTGTTGTTCCCTTTTGAAATCAGTTTCCGCAGTAGTCATTCAGTTGCAGCACCCTTTCGGTGCCTAGCTGCCATGCCACTCAAAGGAAGCACGAGGGCTGGGATACTACCAGATTGCCCAAGCCTAGACAGGGGAAGTCTAGAGGAAGAGGTCAGGTTCGAACCAAAGACCTTCCGGTCACTAAACTTGCGTTCTAACCACTGAGCCACCTCGCCCCGCAGCAATACCAGCAAAGAGAGCATTGACACACTGAAACATAGCAGAACTATGGGTTTCAAGTATCCCAAAACAACAGACGTCAAAGAGATTTAACCGCGAGAAACAGCAACAGCAAGAACATCCAGAACAAAAAAACAAACGCAGTCTTACCTGATATCAAGAACATATTCCACCTCACAAGATTCGCACATCAAAAAATCCTTGTGACACATAAACCAACCGCTACTCTGTGTTTCTGACATTGAAAGGTAAGACCAACAAAAGCAAGAGTATGATGTAGTGTATCAAGTCAGTTGTTCCAACCGTAGGAGATTCTATGCTGAACAAGCCAGGCAAATCTATCTACGCAAATAACAGAATATGATAAGGCTGTCAGAAGAAATGATCTGCTATCCTTGAGCTCCATACACAAAGATCGAGGTCACAATTTCCCTTTGGAAAACTTTGAGTATCTTGACTTGCGGAAATAAGAAAACAAGCAGGAAGATAAATAGAAGAATTGTACTCCACGAGAAATTCGATCACTGGCACATCAAACTGGACCCAAGTTACATATCAATGCGTGCATTGGACTCAACCAGCTGGTGCCGATTGTTGGACCAAGATACCAAGAACCAGCAAATCACACGGTATCACGTCAGGTGAGAACGCGAAGGGGTCGACGTTATGGCCTGCCAGAGCATCGACCGATGGACGATGGTCAAGCAGGCCAGACTTAGAGGCCACGTAGAGGTCAGTCAACCAGAGCACACGCATACGGATCCAACAAATGGAATCACCTATTCAAATGGGCAAACAGGATTGAAAGTCAGTCCTAAGTACGTGAACACATGCAGACCGCTCCTCAGCACATACCTAATTAGTTAATTAATAATACCTAATTACGCGCCGCACCGTTCCATTGCACAACGATGCACTAAAGACGTCAGCTCTAGTGACGGTGAAGCGTTCGCAATCGAAACAACCAGCTCGGTAAACAGACCAAAGTTAATGTGTGATGGCAATAACTGATGATGAATCAAAGTACAGTTACACACTACTCATGGTTCAGAAATGAACTGAACCCATAACTAGAGGTTACTGTAGCTTATAATGTGGAATCTGTGGTGGTAAAGTGAGTCATAACGGAAACGTGAGCAACTGATAGCACCGTTTCAAAACCACACTCACTTGGTATATTCACGTATCCCCTTGGTAAACCAGACAATATTTCGATACAAAGACATAGCACTGAAGAAGGAATAAGCTGCAGATAATTTTGACGAAATATATGTAAACTGCCTAGTGCATCGACTAGGCGGCTACAATACATAAAACAAACGAAACGAAATACATACAAACAAAACATAACAAAAAGGCCCGTCTAAATATGCCCTGAGTTAGATTAGCACATATAGCTGCGAGGCGACGTCGGTCACGTCCTTACTTTAACTTCCTTAACGTATCGCGTGGCCGCTAATTTTCACCTAGATCGTTTGAGTACGTGTTTGGAGACTTCACCATCCCGGATGCTTGTGCAAGGAAAAGAGTAAATCCCTTTTCGTCATTCTCTTTATTAGGAGACTTCTTCCGAACAAATTGGCGGTTAAACAACGGACCCACACTAATGTTGTTGATGAATATAGCTAGCAAGGGACTTTACACATTTCATTTTTGTTCTGTTTCAAAATAAATATTGCTCTGGATTGACTGGAAATATTGGTGTTAGTGTCAGTGAGAACACATATCCATGAATGTCATGTTTTGGAGAATGTTATTGGCAGAGTCAGTTGTCCCACCCACTCTAACGAAGACGCTAGTATCTTCGTGATGTGTTGGTAAACTTTTGGATTCACTGCGATCGATTTGCCGTCAGTATGGAAAAAATAAGTGAACTCGTTTAGTTGCTTGCAGATGAAGATAATTTACAGAAGCCTCTGATTATCCAACACCCCACGCAGACTACAGAAATAAACCAATCCTGAATACCTACGCAATACACTTGGTGAGCCAACTGTTAAGTGATTTACCCAATTAATGAAATTGGACTGGTAAAGATCCTGCGAACAGTAAGGACAAGGAATCATAGATCACGGAAGCTTCAGCCACCTTGCTCAGGCTTGAGAATATGCAATATTTTCGAAGTATTTATACATACATATACGCAAACAAAAAATGAAACCTTGTTGTTGTAGTCGGGTTTCAGTGCATCAATGATGCTATAGGCTACGCTGGTTTGTACCCCGTTTCTAAAGGTCTAACCATGCTAGGAGGGCTAACCTAGAACACCGAGACAAACAGCTGCTCATCATTAGGAGCACCACAGCCGTCATCATCATCACAGACAATGTTGACACTGACGCTCCACTACTGTACCACCACAAATTTTAATATATTTAAAGCTTTAAACAAAGAAAGAGTAGGATGAGGAAGGGACCCAGTTCTCACCTACAGCAAGCATTCTGAAGTGCCTACACCTTCAAACCCACAGTCAGACAATCTGGAAAGAAGCTGACAGCACGGAAGCCACTGACTGATTAGTCGTCATCTCTCCAGCCAAGCACAGGAGCGGTCACGGAGACCGCATCCTGGAATGTGGACCGCAAGAACAATATCCAAACTCTTCGTAATCTCTTTCACACCCTTCAGTCAAGCCATACGTTGTCTACCACGCAGTTTGCGCCATTCTGAAGGAGGCACGGTCGGTAGGTGACATGGCCTAGTCACTGCAGCTGACGTGGGTGGATACTTCCGCGACTGAAGTACCTGCTGCACAAAGGAACACCCGTCTTCTAATTATCGCGCTACCATTCCGTTGATGAAATCCGATTCCAGCAACAATTTTGAGATATCGGTGGTCAAAAACCTGAAGACGCATCACATCATCTGTCCACAGAGGTCATGTCTGGCAACCACACAATAATACACCCCTTACTCTGGCTTGGTATATGCGCCCCTTGAGACGGAGTGATATGCTTTTTCGACGCCACAGGCAAGTTAGCAAACGTTATTCGTGGCTTTGGGATTCGCGCACTGACTTCATCAGACACACTCTCAGTAGAGCTAATAAAACTGACGAGGTATGTAAAATTCTCCACAACCTCCAGTGTTTCCCTTAAATTGTAAGGAGCACCTTGAGAAACTGTACCTCCTGAAGCATGGCTTTGCACTTTGAAGATGCAATACGAATGCCGAAAGATGGTATGACGGTGGTCAGTCTATTCAACAGGGCTTGTGCTGCGCCTTCGTCTTCAAAGATGAGAGCGATGTCGTCTTCTTACTCCAGATCGACAAGGTTCTCATCAGTACTGATTAGAACACTGGGGGTTTTGAAGACCGTCCGGTGTTTGCCTCATTATTTCATCAATGATGAAGTCGAACAAGAATGGATAGAGTGGACATCCTCGCCGGACACCACGTTTTGGGGGAAGCTTTTACAAAGCTCATCATATGCCCTCACACGCCCAAAGTATGTGAATATATATATATATATATATATATATATATATGGCTGTTCGCATCCATTTGTACAGATTAGGCCATAAACATGGGCGAAAAATTCCCCAAGGCTTCTTTGATGGCTTTACTGCGTGCGCCTAACTTTTTTTTTGTTTGGCGTTGTGTGCATGTTGGATGACCGACATACCGCTGAGTTCAGGACAGCAACTGACTTTGACACTGAGCCATATCTCTGGGTCTCTACCTAGATCCCCAAAGGGTGTTTGGAACCCCAAACAAGAAGCGTAGATGGTCTTAAGATCAAGATAGAGCCATGTTTTTCACGTATCCCCAACCAATCATCAGTTCCCTTACTCCCACTTTATTTTTCCCCGGTTCGGCCAAGCACGCCTAGACGGCGCGGGTACGGCACACGTTTCGGTGATAGAACATGACCTAAACAGAGTTATCAGTGTGTATTGGCCTGGCTATCTCTGGAGATGGGTTGAGCGCATCACGCGTCCTCCGACGCACTCCACTGCCATGTGTTGCCATCAAGCGCGAGCAACTTCAAGCAAACTGGCGGGAACTGACGGCCGCCGGATATCTCCAGTCAACCACCTTTCGCAATGTGGTGGTGCGGTGCACATAACGGTGCTGTGAACACATTCCTTCATTGAGGTACAAGCAGCATATTGGCGCCAGAGGTGTCGCGTGTTGCAAAATGCTGTCTTCTACTACTCCACAATGTGTTCTGCAGTTTATAGAAACCGTCAGTTATCAGTCCCAAAATAGACTTTACACTTGATGATGCAAAGAACATCTAGTACAGCGTCACCATCATTGATGATGATATAAGGCATCAAGTATGGTCAAATATTATTCGGGTACTGCGAACCCCCGCGGACATTCTCCAAACCTCCTCGACACACATCCTTCAAAGGTCGAATAGTGAAGAGCCTAAGGATTGACGGAGAGCGCAAGAGGAGAGCGAAGATCCAAGGGATGGAGAAAGCTTTTGCAACGGGAAACACTGGTACCCTATTCCAGCTAAGCCGGTCCGAGAATGGTGAGTGCATGGGACCCCAGTTCATTCACAGATAAGTTGTCTTGAAGAATGGACTGAACACTTTGAAGAACAGTCCAGCTAGCCCCCGTCAACTCAACTAGTGGAAGGACCATACGAACCGGAATGGAACGTCGACACCAGCCTCCTATCGACAACGAAAGTTCAGTGTGAAATTTTATTGCTTCAGTGCAATAAAGTGTCCATTCCAGACGGGCTGCATTCTGCACTCTTCAAAGACGAATCCCTTTTGGCCAGTGTGACGGCTTTACTCCAGATTATCTGAGATGAATACAGAATACCGACAGAAAGCAGCGCCACGGCAATGACTCGTGTTTGTGCAAAAATTTCGTGCGAAAACGATCGGGACAAAGGGTAAGGTGATAGCTACCGAAAAGGCTCTGGGTATTATCCTGCGCGGTTTCATCCATTATCCGCAGAGTTAGATTCGTAAAATCCAAGCTGGATTCTACCCTGGTTGGGGTTGCATCCATCATATCTTCGCTTTCTGACAATTGCGGGAAGTAAGTCACCGTTTCCGACGACCAACAATGGTCGTTTGTCCCGATCTGAAAGATATTCTTCACTGCGTCGATGGTCAGAAACAATAGCAGTATCTGGCGATGAAAGACAACCTCCCAAATTCTCGTGTCTTATAATGGCTCTATATGCCTCATCCTGTGGACGCTTGTTTGCCTACGACAAACAGTCTCCTGAGTTCACCACACCCATTGGTGATTCTGGGCTAATAACCGAGTCTCCGTCACATAGGCCCAATGACGATAAGACGAAGTGGTGGGTATTACTCGCCATGAAGGGACTTCACTTGTCACGAGAAAAACAATGAACTTCGGTTAGCACTTAGTACTACTGAATTGGCGTACGACGGTCAACAGCGACCACCGAACCCAGATGTCCTGCGGTTCACAACTGGACGTTCAAGAATTAGAGAAGTTAATTCGAAAGCCAGTTTATTCACATACGTAGAAATATGCAGATCAGTCAACTGTACATTTGTTGGCAAGTTCACACATTATTTATCTGGAGAAAGGTACAGAAGTGCAAGAGTAAGAGGTTGTACGGGTTTACAAAAGTGATTAGGTCTCAGTGCTTCAAAGAGAGGGCGTGCTGCCCATTGATGATTTGCTTGATGGGCCGTAGCTGTCGAAGTACATTAGCCAACGCAGTTTGAGCATCTTCATTTTTGCCAACCAACTTTCGCAAACGTATCTTCTTCAGCAGTTCAGTTACAGTGATAGGTTTGCGCATCAGATATTTGCGCACGGTGCTCATCAGTTCACCGTCACAAGAATTGGAAGAAATGGATGAAGAAACGGTTGTTCCTGCGGGTGATTCTACACGAGCTTTCTTGCTGGCAGAACCAGACGCCCCAGTAGTTGAATCTGTTGTGTCTGTCAGACGACGTTTAATTGCACTCGTTGTATCCACAGCATCAGCACTCTCTGCGACACTAGCTGACGAAGGACCATGGATCGATTCAGAAAGTTTCTGCAACAGTGCGGTTTTTCTCGAACTTTTCTTTGCCTTCGCTTCCGCGTCAACTTCCGAATCGGAACTTGAAGAGGAGTAGGAAGACGAATCCCCATCGATAGAGGAAGAACTGGAGGATGATGATGAGGACGCACCATCATCCTCGTTTCGCCCGTGAACCTTTTTCTTGCTACGGTGTGATTTGGTACCCATGTCGTCATCCAATAAAAGGGGTTCGTAACCTTTCGTACCAGTGTCAAGTGGCTCAAGGTTGCCCTCCGGACGTTTGCGTCCAATCCCATTGGCGTTAGAATCATCCCGAATATCAGTTGCATTCAGCTCCGTCTGATTTTCTTCGAGTCCTTCTGCCTCTTCTTCTTCGGTGCCTAAGTAAAAGGACGATGATTTGTCAGAAAAGTCTATTCCCTTTCACGACAGGGGTTACTGAAAAACCCGATAACATATAGCAATGAATGTAGAAAAATTTTACACGGCAGGATCAGGTACGATTCCTAAGATTCGATTTCCGAGTCCCTGAAACACAGCGGATAAATGCAGAAATATTTCTGCAATGAGGAATGAAGTGTTGTCACGGGAAAACTCTACCTTAGAATGAAAAAGCCAAACAACTCGATTGTGGGATTCACTACCCTGATGCTTGTAGAAAGTAAGAGGTAAAGCCTCCCATCTTAAGACTGAAGCGAGGAACCGCGAATCTTGGGGTTATTGGTTAGCACACTGACCTCTGACTACGCAAGACGGACAGACAAAAGTGTCTTTCCGCGGGCCGTAAATATGCTGTTCGAACATCACCCGACAGGCTCAGATAGCCAGGGGATTTGAAAGTAAGCTACTAACCGAGTGACTTGTGGATCTAATTCAGTTCCGCACTTGTGGATCTGAACAACCAAGCAGTATCTCAGAATTCGTGTGTCCCTTGTGTTGGATGTCGGCTTTGTCGAAACGTGAAACAGTTGAACGTTTCCTTGTCACCTGGGGAACAATGGAATCCCTTCATTTCAACATGTGTGGTCCAATAATATGCTCACCGCATTACAAAGCAGACAGACCTTTAGCATGAAACTGAGGTATGGTTCAACTGTAGCGCTCCTTCGAAGTGACGGAACTGACAACTGAAACTGAAACCACACCAATAATGAAACTCACTGACATCAGTCAGCAACGCTTTGAGAGCAGCTTCGTCGTCAACACCAGGCTCCTCATAGATTTTCTCACGTTCGTCAGCTGAAAGCTTGTCTTCGTCAGAAGAGGAGTTTGTCATGTAATCTACCTGCAACGATGGAAGTAAAAAAGAAACAACCATCAAAGATTGCACATAAATAGAGTATTGTGTTAAAATTTAGTATAGCAGCCCTCAGAGCTGAAGTAAGAATCCAAAAGCAAGTGACAGTGCCCGCGATTCCAGAAAGAATGCCTGTGAATCATCAGAATAAGTAAAAACTCACCTCATCCCCTTCGTGGTCATCTACCTCACTATCATCCTGTGCCTCTTCCAAAGGATCGTCCTCCTCGGACGAAGAGCCAGCAGGTCGACCCTTCTTGGTTCGACGCTTTTTGACACAACGTCGTATCCGTGATACGATTGCTGCATCACGCTGTTTTTTGCGAAGGAGACGAGCGCGTTCGGCAGCTGACTTGACCCCTTCCGTCCTACCAGCACGCACTTTGTTCACATCGCCAAACAATCCAACTGATTTTTGCTTACTGGTTCCGGGTTTGGTTCCTTCAGTAGCACCACCCTCGCCTTGGTCTAGCGCTGACTCTTCTTCTTCATCCTCAACGTCGGCGTCACTTTCACTGTTCAACTCCTCTAAATCCGTTAGTTTGAGAGTACGATCTGAACGTCGGCCGCCACCGGATTTGGAAGCCTGTGGGCCGGAGTCCTTCTCTGAATTCCCCCGGCCTTCCGTGGCCACGGAGAGATAGCTGTTGAAAACGTAGTGTGCAGGGAGATTGTCGTAAAACACTTGGACTGTAGACGACTTATGAATGTTTATCAACCCAACAGGTATAGTGACTGAAAAACGACTGCAGGGTTAAACGGATCAACAATATGAGTGTACCTGTTAGACGTAATCAATCATTTGCGAATCTAACACCACGTTTAAAACCACTGACTGTGTAATGTAACGAAAAGCGATTCATGTGGAGCACGATAACTGCCAGGCGAAGATTACATACGAAACAAACCGAGCTGACGGTGCTGGAAATCCTGAAAATCACGGGCCTAGTCAACTTAACTTCAACTTATTAAAGGGCAAGAATTCATCTGAGTGAAGTGTGCTTCAAGCTGATGCGAATGAGGAAGTTTTATGGCAACTTAGAAATCATCGGGTAATACCAAAATACACGTGTTCTAAACAAAGCGGAAAGGGTAAATATTCAGAAACTCCAAAAGCGAAATGGGTCACCAGCCACTGTGGAAGGTAAACCGCATTATGCCAGCGCAGGTGATGTGTATTTTTAAAGAATTACTGAACAACGAAGGGCAGAACCTACCGGAGTTCCTTTCCAAGCTCCCGGTCCATGGTTAATCCGTCCGTCCCCTCGTCTGCACCTTCACCATCGGTCAATTTGCGTTTGATCATCACGTTGAACAGATTCATTGTCTTGTGAAGTCTACTGTATTCGACCTCTGCCTCTTCTTCACGCAAAAACCGATAGTTGATTTCCGGTTTCATTTTATACCTGGACAAAACGGCGGCGGATAACAGTGGAAAATCGAATCTCCTGAACAGTCTTGACGCGATTTTACCTTACACGAAAACAACAAGTGCGGTAACCTGGAAGTTCCCTGGTCCAACAGTGTTAACCAGATTCGCGTGTTCCGGATATTAGAATAACACTTGATAACACCGGGTAACGAGGTAAGAACACATGGTGAAGGTTCAAAGTGTGTGCAATAGCGTGGGATAAGGTACATTAGCCACCTAGTACCAGGTGGAAAACTGCCGTCTTAAGTCCTCTGTTTTCGGTTTTCACAGGAGACTTCCCTGAATCCCAGCTGCATTTCTAGTTTATGATGTTCTTCAATTGAATGTGCTGAATCAAACCGCCTCAGGTTTCAGCTGGCACGATATTCGAGATATTGCAATACATTATATGGACGTAACACACTACACACTGTTGAAAAGTATTCAACAACGAGAGATTCAGGTGAGATTCAGATGGATCACCAGTGAAATCCAAATTCGTATGCAAATGAATGTATCTGTCGAGTTTCAAGCAATTTGGGTTCAAGCAGAACATAAGGTTGACAGAAACTCGGGAACGGCTTGTACCAAGAAGGGCGAAATCGGCCGTTGGCTGTTGAAGAGTTTTCAGCAGCCTTACAAGTAGTGTGTTACGTCTATGCAGCAAAAATCCTATTTATGAAACAAGTGGTCTCCAAACTAGTAGCATCATAAACACATTGCAACAGGCACAACTCCTCCAGGTGCATTCATTACCGATGAAACCAAGGTTTGGATAGGAATTGGAGTGTGGCCAATAATGACAAATCAGCATGAACAGTTATGTCCTGTTTTTTTCACTGATGGTCCTTGAGGACCTAAAACTGACCAAGCCTTCGTCATAGACCTCAACCAAACTTCTGGTTGATTCACAATAAGTTCAACAACGTGGTCTTCTGTCCTTATTGGATTCATCAGGTGCACGTGCAGGAGCGTGCTGCGTGATCCTTCGGTTGGCAGTCCCGACCACACTAATAAGCTTTATGCAGCTAGTGAACTGCATTCACGACATGATTCTTGTCCTAACTAGCGGTCATGCAGTTCGACATTCCTGTTCCCGATCCGAACTAGCCACCGACCCTGGCAAAAAGTCAGACCATCGGTTTATCATTTGGACTTCATGAGAAGAGTTATGGTCGGATAGTGAAGAACCCAGACAAGTGAGATTTTTCGTCTTTATTTGAGATTTACCAGGTAGGTAGAGAGGGATCGGTCACGCGGCTGTTTTTTTTTAAGTGCAGGCGTACTTCGTAAATTCTATTTCCTACACAGAAAAAACATGCACTGTATGTGCATGCTCTGTTTTACGAGGTGGTTAAAAATAAAGGCGAATCTCACAACACAACGGTCTCCTATAAAAGGACGGTGTAAAACGCTGTAATTGCAAAAGACTTTTACCGTTCGAACTCCGGCGGGCCCGTTTAGAAAAAGGACATACAACACACTTAGCACTTCGGCATAGGCCAGAAACGATGCAGCTAGTAGTGACCAGCCGAGTTTCTAAAGCACTTCTGGGTTTCGTCGATACGCTTTAGGAAAGTGCTCTCATAAAGATAGATTTACCCAAAATAAATGGGCTAGTCAAGCCCTACAAGTTGCGCAAAATATTTTGTATACCTCATGTAGCATTTGTGCCCAGTTATCATTAAGGTGAGAGCAGGCAGGTAGTCAGATCGTGGCTTTCCTATGCAATCCGAAGGTACTAAACCGTGAACTTAATTGCGTTTTTAAGCGAAATTTGCATGGATGAAGACCGGGATATGGCTCGAAAACGCTTTAGCGTCAAAGCCATCATCCTCGTTACGTAGAACCCCAGTGAAAAGGCTCAACCACCTCAGGAACAATTCTTATGACGGCGCTGAGTCATGTTGGAATTCGCTTTCCAAGCATTAACCCAGATGGCGTTTTGGTCATTGCATAGTACGGTGTAGTTCGGTAAGCTGCCAAAGCCGAAATCCATTAATCCTCCCATGTCTCACGTGCGCTTTGGATTGCTTGTATGGATTTATTTTTTCAACCACATCATTAGCGGCCGGACTGTACAGGCCCAAAAAGAAGCAAGTGTTTCTTTTTCAACTGCAGAGTAGATATGCTCGGTGCTCGAACAATCAGCAATAACAACAATTCAACAATCACATGCTTGTTTACCATTCGGAAATGAGTACACATACGAACAGATCCATACTTCTTATGGACTGCAACTAGTGGGTAAACACACTCGGAACGGGTTCTTTGCTCGTCGCGAAGGATTTGCACCATGTCATCGGGATAGGTTAATGGAGCTGGTTGTGGGTGGGATATGCTGAACGAAGCAGCATCCGATCTCAGTTTTATTTGGTGCCATGCTTAAAGCATTCTGCCAATATTTCTTTGGAAAAGACCGGGGTGACAATTCAAAAGTTTCTATATCCACACTAGATATTGTCACGCGGTTTATAAAAGGGAGGCACTTTCAGTAAAACCACAGAATTTCTCCCCAACAGTAATTTGCTGTTTTTACGGGACACGTAAACTGCCACAGTACACTCGTTCATATTGTTCACGAACAAACTAAGCATTATAAAACCCAAAACTCGCAAGCTGTCATAATTGGTAAATATACATATGAGAAAGGATGAACAGGTAGAAACGAAAAATACTGTTTGTAAAAGGTGTAACGAATAGTATGATTGTTAAGGCAGTGTCTAGTTCCATGTCTAAACGAGCCGCTTGAAAGTGAACGAATCCCTAAAGTAGGTCATTTGGGCTCAGTGGTAGAGGGTATGACGAGTTTCAAGCCAGAAATAGCAAAAATAACTTGATCGCCTGTAGATTCCGCCTAATTAGTGGTGTCCTCTGAAGAATCAAAGTGCAACACTGAACGAGTACGATTTAGCCTGGCAAAATCACCAGACTTGCAGCACTTGTTACACTTTCAGTAGACTGCGGAACATTCTTTGTGGTTCGGTAGATGCTGCTTGCTCTCAAAACCATAACAGCTGCCGTCAGTGTATTGACTGCACCGAGGTCGGGTGAATGTCTCTACTCTGGCGACTTCAGTTTTACTACTCCCTGTAAGAAATAGCTTGTTTGATTCTGGCACGTCTACTTTTGAATGGGCATGATCACAAGTCAATTCATCAGCATCAATAGGTTATCCCTGGTCTTGTTATCTGTGATGCCAGATATTAGCTGTTGAATCGTGGGAATATCCTCTACCTTTCTTGTGCAACCGAATTACACTCAAATGACGGGTGGAACACAGAATCCGTGGAATGAAACCGCACAAATTTCCGCCAGCAGATTGACACAGTTGGCAAAACTTATTTCTCGCGATATACGTATTCAGCCGCACACCCCATTATTTGCCCACTAGCGCCAAGGCTTCCTTTAAAGTCAACTTCTCGCGGAGGTTCATGGCATCAAAGATTTTGTTCATCTGTAACACCCTTTCGGTGCCTAGCTGCCATGTTACCCGAAGGAAACATGAGGGCTGGGGTACTTCCAGGTTGCCCAAGGCTAGACAGGGGAAGTCGAGATGCAGAAGTCAGGTTCGAACCACGGACCAGTAAATTCACGCTGAACCATCTCGCCCAATCAGACACTTCGGCCTTCCGTCGCCAGATGAAGACCTAACAGTTTGAAGCTGAGTTGTCCAGAAAGTTTAAGTGAAGTGTTGAAAACTGGTAGAACGGAAATATAGTCAGTAAAAGTCGCCTTCTAAGAATGTCGGTTGAATAAGTGGATCCATCCAGAACAGGTCAAGAGCAGTATATTGAAGAGAAATTATGCAAAGCATCGACACCAAGTCCTGCGTTCCGTAAATAAAACGCAACGCGGCGAAGACAGCCCGTTTATCAGGGAGTCAACGCAAAACTGAAAAACACACGAACACGATAGACATTGGCCTCTGGCCGGATAGCGAATCATGAGTGGAGCCAATCAGCGCGTGAGCTAACCAACCCGTGACCACAACCACCTAGACACACGATGCGGGTAATGGAGAGGCGTACAGAACAGGAAGCGTGAACAGCAGTAAACGTGACTTAATCGAAATGAGGACACAAAAACAATGCTATCCACGAACATATGTTTGGGTTACGGCCTCCAGTTCGTACCAGTTTCGTCCCAACACTTATTAACGGAGAACTAAACTGCAGCGGCTGGCACCTTTGGTACACAAGGGATATGTATTTAACTGAATAAAAGTGAATCAACCATATCACAAACTCAGAATGCATTGTGGTCAACCCGTATAGGCTCGCCTGAGTGAAACCCAGTTTGAAGATAGGACTTACCAAGCATGGACAGGATAGGCATCAAAATTTCCATCTTTACATTGACAAAATACAAAGTATTCCACATTCTCCGAAACACTTCCTTCCCGAGCCCCTTTGAAGCGACGACGTCCGGTTTTTCCCTTGCCCACGGTCATAATCCACGGTTGATCATCTGGTCGATATGTTTCACGGACAATGCCATACTTGCGAAGTCGGGCCTCCTCCCTCGCCTCACGACCAAACTCACTTCCGGCGCCACGGTCTGGAGTGTCTTGAATGTTGTGGGCACTGCGAAACTGCCTCAGATTGTTTTCGCGTTGCATAAACACCTCAAGGCCGGATGTGAGGTCGGGATGATCGGATGTGTGAAAACGAAGCACACTGAATCGTTTGTCTCGTCGATTGGGGACTCTAACCTGCACCGGATTAACACACAAATACTTTAACGAGGCATGATGCCCATCGAGTGCATAGTGAGTTTAAAAAACTTACCGATTTGTGGTAATAAATCGTGGAAAAGGTGTGTGAACTAAAAAAGGGCCAAGGATGAATAGGTAACAAAGTTACACAATCAAATCGAAGTCTCAAAAGTATCTTTATGTTTTGAAACCGGCAGTAAGCATTTCAACCTTATGTTGCCGGTTCTCAACCCAAAGGTTTGTCAACCTTCCTCGGACCAGGTGTCCAAAAAATATACTGACAAATAAAACCCGGTAAAATCACTGAACGGAAAAATATTAGAAGAAAAAACGACCAAAAGCGCCTGCGAGAAGTCATATTTAACTTCATCACGTATGAAAGAGCAACTTGTCGACACAGATGAGAAAAAAGATGCCAAGAGTTTCGACAAACACCCATTCAGTCGACTAGCTATCCCGGTAATGAACACGTACCAGGGCAAGTTGGTCCTCGCCACTCCAATTTTGCTGAGTGAGAAACGAAAATCAGGACATGACGGCCAGGTATCGGAGATGATAGCCTAATCAGTCACTTGGTACTAATGATGAAGTAGGAAGTTGAACAGCTACGCACTGAAGGCGAGAGCTTTGATGCGGGATTGACAGTGGCTGTAGGACTGGACTATTTCTATCAGTTTCATTAGACAATGATTTACAACATCCTCGGTACCCAGTCAGAGAGGTGGAAGTTGTTAGCCCGTCTGATTTTACCGGTTAGGAGATTCCGTACTTCGTTACCACTTGTACGTAGCCCCTGGTTACTGGCACCAACAAGAGCTGCGGATCCCAACTACATCAAGCGTTCATCCTGTTGAGTCAGATAGTTCAGGCGGCTGGTGTTAAAGTCAGGGAACATAACCTTTTTTATTCTTTCCCATCCACCATCTATAAGGTATTGAGTATCACTGTTCCTTCGAAATTCGACAGCTTCCTACCAAATTCAGTTCGAGTTGTTGGGCTATCTAGCTGATGATCACGAGTAGCAAACACATCACTACCTTCACACTTCAGTCACAGATGACTGCCGATTTCCAGCCATACCGCTCCATAATACAATTGCCCGTATTATAAAATATGCATGCTCTGCCTGGCTGCTCAACCTGATTCTTTCTTGCATGGCTGAACCATGAGAAACGATGTTCCAGCCAGTATAATCTACCAGATCATTGCAGTACCGAAGCCTAACCACCAAGATAAAGAGGGGATCATTTTTCGAAGAACTAGACATTGAAGAAGCATAAATAATATATAAATATGAACATATAAAAATATGAAACTATTAGGCGAATCAAATCGATCAGGAAGCCTAAAGGAAAGCCACCACACATCCCGATAGTAGAAAAACTCTCGAGGAACTTTCAGATGTCGGACGAGTGAGATTATATTTATTGTCCTGAAAGGAAGAGGCAAGATGGACGAATGGACCTAGAGGTGAAACGTGGTAAGTCCAACAACGGTTCCTGACCGTCTGTAAGGTTGGCCTACAACAGATTCGCTCCATCAGTGGCTAGATACCCTTACCAGCATGGTCAAGGGCGTAGGTGTATCACTTCGATTTACGGACTTCAATCAATCCCTTCCTTAAACTACACTATTAAGGTTCAAACGTTGAGTAAACCTGATATGGTCTGCGCTTGAAAAACGGAAATCAACCTACTATGAGGTCATCTGTGCGAAGCACGCTTAAAAAACCATTTGAACTTCTCGCGAATCAGGCGATTTATCCACACGAGAGCTATTACAAGCCTCTAAACCGAAGTCAAACTAGCCCTCAATATTTACAGCAGTTGGGAAACCCAGTGACGGTGGACTGTTATTTGTGGCGTAGTTAGTTCCATGACTTTTATTTGGAATGCTTAGTCGTCAAAAACTCTCAACGTCTCAACAATTCACTTGTCCTGTCTTGGCAATTTGTTGAGAAGCCCCCTTACAGTGCTGCTGTCAAACGAGCAAACAGTGCATATGCTAAGATACTGCATTTATTTCTTTCTCCATTATTTGCCACCAGTACATCCTACCTGAATAAAATCGATATGTTGTGCTTGGTCCCCATCCCAAAGCCTATGTTCGCTCTAAAATCAACCGGAAAAAAATCCACACGCATCATTGTACAACAACTAGCTTTATACCCTGGCGTACTCTCGCCTGATTGGGTCGCTTGCTAATAGGTCTTATGCCTCTTGCCTACCCCTGTTTCTGTGGCCCCGTCAACACCGGATCATGGGCAACTTTGTGCTATCGTGCACATACATTTACCCTCTAATTACCTAATGATTGGGCTCATAATTTCTTGTTTGTCTGATACCAAGTCCAGTTCTTCAACAGGGTAAGTTGTGCTTCGATCGTATACAACGAGCACTCCGGCGGGCAAGCGGGGATAAGTCGCACTGAGAAACACAGTAACCGACATAATTAAGCAATCCATTTTGGCGGGTAGTTCTGTTCAAAAACCAAAGGATCTTTGAAAGACATTTAAAGAACCATGGATTATAAACTTTACCACGGTGTTTTCATAGAGGCAACTGATCACAAAGTTGCTGAAAACTCTTGGAAGAATCTTCAGTATTGTATAAAAATCGACTCTATCCAAAATCGTTCAGCTGTAGCACCCTTTCGGTGCCTAACTGCCATGCTACCAGAAGGAAGCACGAGGGCTGGGATACTGCCAGGTTGCCCAAGCCTAGACAGGGGAAGTCGAGAGGCAGAGGTCGGGTTCGAACCACGAACCTTGCGGTCAGTAAATTCGCGCTCTAACCACTTCGGCCATCTCTCTATCCAAGACGATTACAAGTAGGTTCCTATCTCTCATGGCAAAATGTGGTGCAGCTGTGGGTCAGTAAAAAAGGTGCAACCTCTTGAAAAGTGATCAAAGGAGAGGCGCGCGAGCAGCTTTGAACATGCTGCACATCGGGAGAAATTACTACGGCTGAAGTTGACGAAAAGACCATTCTCAGCGCGACAGGCACCGTGAGCTTCGGCGTTGGAGTGAATAACATACAACCAAGACAGAATGATTCATTGTTCGTTTTCAGTAACTGGAAGCAGCATATTTGGGTGGATCGTTGTTCCTGGCATGAGCTTCGGAAGGACCTTCACTAGATTAGCACTGTTGTTGGATTAGCGAAAAATATGTTGAAAATTTCGGTGGAAGACTGGTACCGATTTTGGCCTTCTTTCGAACTACTCCATTCCAATCAATCAATGTAAAAACAGCTAGAAGATAACGAGTAGCTCGTGATTTTTCTGAGGAAATACACTATAGACCTTGTAGTAAAAAAACGACACGCAAAGCGGGTGGCCGAACAATAATATCACGCGGTGTACATCAATCTCCTTCCCCCATTTAGCTCAAGTCACTCGTCCCACTGCCACTCCTATCTGCACCGACAACCTAAAACCTTTGACTGTCCGTGGGAATGGAGTACCTTTCTCCAGTCGCCACCACAATGCACGATGCTTTTTCTGAGATGACCCATGCTCCCACCCCCTTAAACCCTTAGTCGTACTGCTAAGCTTTGTTCTTCAAATCAGCCTTATGAATTTACGCACCTTCTCATTGTCAAAGCCACCCTTTGGCCTCCTCCTACATTGCCCGGACCGTTAAACACTGAGGCCTTCATCACTTATTCTACCCTTTTCATCATCCCCAACTGTTCAAGACTTGTGCTATGCATCTCAACAAGCCAACTTAGACAGTCGCTTTTGTGATGTCTGGCTGTTCCTTAGGTATATATGCATGGATGAGTATAAATATATACCATACAGATGGTCACTGATAATGGATATTCTCTTCCTCTGTAATTCGCCTTTGCGTTTAATAGAGAGACTGCCAAGAATGATTCACCAGCACACTGGACGGATAACCCAGTGACCAGAAACTATTCCATGACTGGGTGATTTAAATCAATGATACACAGCGATTCTACGAGAACGCTCAACGCACCCAAATGACTCATTTCCATGTACCCTGGGATTAGCTGCTCTGGCCAAGCGGAAGCTCATGAAATATTACATTGTAACTGATGGCGGTTTGTTATGAACAGCAAAAACAGAGGTGTCAGACGTATCAAACTATGGGCAAGTTTAAACGATGAACAAACCTGCATCTCTCGAATAACATTTCTTTGTGATGGCTGCGTTGCTGATGATGAGGTCGATGGGAGTTGGTCTGGTTTAACTGGAGGTTGAGGATCCGGTACAGTTGGTTGGGGTTTACAGACTGTTGGAGGATTCAGCAAGGATCGGGATTTAGGAGATACGCCCACTGGACGGATCACTGTGGGACAGGCTGTGGCAACCTTGATCGGGTGTGAGATAACAGGCGTGATTTTCAGACTTCCTGATACAGTACCGCCAGTGGCTGTTGTGCTGGTGCCTGTGGCGTTCGGTAGTGTGCGGATGACTACAAGTGGTGTGCTGGTTGTGGTGGCAGGAGACCGCTGCAAAGGATTGGTTATGTTGGTTGTTTGTGAGATCACAGAAATGACAGATGGTTTGGAAAGCTCCGAAACAACGGGCGAGGCGATTGACTTGTTCCTGCGATGAATAAGAGAAATAGAGTGTGAAAGTTTATTCAGAAGGTGGTTTCTAGTTTAACTTCCAATGGTTAGTAGGTTGAAAACTAATCGAGTCATCCGACGAATTCATACATTCCCGCAAAAGAGCTAAGTGAATATTCTTAGTTACGGTGATCGTGGTTAAATAAAACTTACGATGTCCATCTACTGTAAGTCATTCATTTAAGCTACCTTGGCCGTATGCGCAATGCAAACGGCACTGGTCGACCGTTTTTCTGGCCTGCCGGTTGGATTGAACATGATTCACTGAGGTAGCGATAGCCTGGGCATCACATTCCGATTTTTTAAGACATGGTTCCAGAATAGGGCAATGTGACGAGCGCTACATCGAAAACTGTCGATCAAGAGAACACTTTTACCCAGGTGTCACGAAGCTGAGTGGGCAAGCTGATATGAATCCTCACTTAGACAGTGAAATACCCATGTTATCCCCAAATCAATCTATGTTTTGTATGTTCAACATGATTTACGAATCGTCCGTCACCAGAAGCTGCAGCAAATGGCTTATTTTTAGGTGAAGGTAAGGTGTGAAGTCAGTTGCATCACGTTAGGGCTGAAGATAAGTCACGAAACGAATACGGTCGGATAAAGGTGAGGGAATTAGTACACAAATTAAGAATCAAAACCTGAAACTAGGCTAAATGACAACCACAGTCTCAAGTGGCTGTCGTTGTTTCAAACGTTAACACGGCACAGAAACAGTCTGCTGTCAGCACATAACTCAAGCGGGCATTCGCCGTTATCCGTGTGTCTCAACTCCAGTCCTAGACAACCACCCAAATGGGCCTTAGAAGCACTAAGTCTATCTACTTCATAGTGCGTTCGTACGCCAGCGTTGAACGCTGATGTTGTGCTGTTGATGATGACGATAACTTGCGCACAAGCACAACAATATCTGGACTCTTAGCCCGCCGAAACAAGAAGCTCAGAGCGTCATAAAAATTGTATTTGAGAGTATCAGATCTCCGGTCTGCTGGGGCATAACTAGACACGACGAACAGACAGCTATTTTCAGTGCCCTGACGGAACGTTGCTAAATTAACTGCACAGAGGCAACTACCAACGGACAACTCAAGCAGAACCAGCCGCAGTGGCTTCCGGATCAACAGAGGTACGCAACCGAAAGCGAGCGGAAACCGATGGGGTCAGTTCAACAACCGTACCTGGGTCGTGAATCCTTGTTTCAGACACACAGCACACATCGATAGAAAGTGAGTCTACCGTACACGAAAGAGCAGTAGTCCCTTGTTCAGTTTGTTTTAAAGTGCGAAATTTAAAGGCTGTCAGATGAAGTGAGCGTCCGGGTTCGAAGTGTCTGAGGTTGCTGCAGCCGAGCTAAAGGCAATGACTGTAGCTCCGACGTCGTCAAAGACAGGTTTTACGGCGCCCTGAATGCCCTGTTTCGGCGAGCTAAAAGCTCAGATATCGTGGTGGTTGCCGGAGATCTGAATGCACAAGTGGGCAGGCTTAGCGTGTCTGAGACTCAATTAGGAGGTCGACATGGATTGGACTCGGTACGTACGGACAATGGTGAACGATTGCTCCAGCTGTGTGCTGATCGCAGGCTGTTTTTATGCAGTACCAACTTCCGAAATAGCCGAAGTCGTCTGGCCACATGGTGTCCTCCAACGGCATGCCGGCCACAAACTCAAATCGATCACATTGCCATCAGTTACCGATGGCGTGGATCAATAACTGACTGTCGGTCGTTTTGGAACACATTTGTGGATTCTGACCACGCACTCGTCCGGAGTCGCTTCTCCCTACGTTTTCCAGGGCCGCGTAAGGTGCGGACAAATCGCTTGGCAACTGAAAGACTGGCAGACCCGGATGTTAGACGAACTTACCAGAATCGTCTCCTAGAATCTCTTCCAAATGCTCCACCATCAGATGCGAACTCATACTGGGACGAGATTGCCACTTCTATGCATAGTGCTGGGAATTCTGCCTGTGGTACGGCACCACGAGGCTCACTCAAGCACTGGATATCCGACCGAACGGTGGCACTCCTTAAATCTCGGAGAAATATCCCAGCCGGCCCCGAACATAACTTGACACGACGAAGTATCAGACGTCAAGTGAAGGCGAGCGTGCAAGCCGACCGTGAAGTGTGGTGGACACAGAAAGCCAAGGAAATGGAAGAGGCCCAGAAAGCCGGTAATGCCCGAAGATTATTTCAGTTGATTCGTGCGACCGGTCCCCGGAAACCACCTGTGAGCGAAACCATCAAGGATCGGAATGGAGTGACCATATCGAATAAAGAAGAACGCCTCGATCGGTGGGCCGAATACTTCGAACAACAATTGTCATGGCCACCAGCTGGCACTCATCTGGATCCCACAGGTGACGTAGAACCTTGGACGGTGAACGTGGAACCACCTACGGCATCGGAGATTTATGACTGCATATGTTCTCTCAAGCGCCACCGAGCCTCTGGTCCGGATGACCTCCCACCCGCATTGTTCAAAGATGGGGGTGAAGTCCTCAGTCAGCGCTTGTCTGATCTGTTCGCTTGCATTTGGGAAAAGGAGTCTGTCCCAGACAACTGGGGAGAGTCGGTGATAGTGCCCATTTTCAAAAAAGGGCCTCGTAGTGAGTGTGGCAACCACAGGGGGATCAGCTTGACCCCGGTCGTAACGAGACTGTTGGCGTCACTCGTGCTTCGTCGCCTTACGGTGGCTCGTGAAACACTGACTCGAGAGCAGCAAGCGGGATTCCGGCCTGGTAGGGGTTGCGTTGACCAAATCTTCACACTTCGTCAGGTGCTAGAACAACGCCATACGTATAAGCGACCCACGATTCTAGTATTCCTGGATTTCCAAGGCGCATTCGACTCGGTTGACCGGTCTGTTCTTCTTGACACGCTTGCCCACCAAGGAATGCCCCGGAAGTTTGTGAACATAATAAGCTCTTTGTATTCTCGGACTTCCGGACGTATGGGAGTATACGGCGAGCTCTCCCAAAGCTTCCGTACACAAAGCGGTGTCCGTCAGGGATGCCCACTCTCTCCATTCCTATTTAATTCCGTAATCGATGAAATCATGAGACGAACGCTGAAAGGTCTTCAAAACCCTGGTGTTCAAATAGCCTGCGACGAAAGCCTTGTCGATCTGGAATATGCAGACGACATCGTTCTCGTCTTCGAAGAGGAGGAGTAGGCGCAGGTGTTTTTGGATGAACTGACCAAAGTCATCCCGTCTTTTGGTATGCACTTTGCACCCACAAAGTGTAAGGTCATGCTCCTGGACATGCAGTCACTGTACACGCTACTTACAATCCAGTTAGAAGCACTGGAAGTTGTGAAGCGTTTTACGTATCTTGGAAGTTGTATTAGTTCTGAGTGCAGTGTGACAGATGAGGTCAATGCACGAATCTTCAAGGCCAGGTTGCGTTTGCTAGTTTGAGACACCTATGACGTGTGGTGTAACCTATGACGTGGTGTATCCCTGAGTCCCAATGGACGTGTGTATCAAGCCACAGTGAGGGCTGTTTTGTTGTATGGCTGTGAGACTTGGCCTGTTCGATCAGCCGAACTGAAACGTCTTCAGATGTTCGACAATCGTTGTCTCAGAACCATAGCTCGTGTGGGTTGATGTCGGCAACTCCGTAACGAGGCAATTAGAAAGCGAGTTTTCGGTTCTGCAACGGGCACTTCCATTGAAGAATGTGTCCAGCACCAGAAACTGCGTTGGTTGGGACATGCGTTGCGTATGCCGAACGGTCGATTGCCGAAGAGAATGCTGTTTTCCATGTCCAACTCAGAGTGGCGGAAGCAGAGAGGTGGCCAACCCTCGACCTGGCAGAGGGGTATGAAGGAGATTACGAAACGTTTGGGTGTTGTCGGTGCTACCCGCCTTTCAGGATTGGGACCGCGTGATTCCCACTGCTCCTGGTTGGAGACACTGCAAGCCATGGCTGCCAACCGGTGTCAGTGTTGTTGTTGTCAGTTTCTATCCAGATTGCCTGAATGAGTGTCTGGAGGCGTAGGCACCTCGAAATGATTGTATTAAGCTAACACTAAGTGCCTTCCACGTCCACCTTTATTCTTTTCTTCACAATAAGGCTTTCAAATAAATCATGGTTGTATGGCACTGAAGCATCGGTGTTGAACACCGGTGTCATGCTGTCGATGATGATGACTGTCAGTCCTTAAGAATGGGCCTACGGAGATGTCGCTAGCAGCGACGTGAAGAGTGGAAGAACGGATTTGTGAAAGAAGGGAGGCGTCAGCAGCAGTCTATTTCCGTGTACCCATTCAGCTGTGTGCAGCAAATAAGGCGACCCGGCTGATGGCGCCACACGATGGCCGATGTGGCATGAGATAATTCGAGAATGTGCAACTCAAGGTTGTATGTGACCTGCGATACTGCCAGAGCACCCGACCTAGACAGCAGGACGACTAGCATCCTTAACCAAAGTCTTTGGCTCAGGAGCCTAACCGCAAGGCAACGGTGGCTGGCGTAATACCGTCACTACAGCCTATATTTTTAAGGAGAAAGTCGTTACATACATTCGAACTCCCCATCTGGAAGACGGGAGACTGTTAGTCAGAGCTCTACCCATTGACCAGCAGGTATGAGAGGCACTGTGAGTGTCACACATACACTCTCCAGTATAGCCAAAGGGGTTACGGAGGTGCACAAGCCGTCACACCGCGGCGGCAGACCAAGGTTGGCGTACTTATGTTTGTGGATGCCTCTGTACTGTTTGGGCATACACGTGATGAATTGCTGTGCCTTGCCGAGGAGTTTGCGGCAGCTGCCGCAAATCCACCTGGCATGAACGCGAAGAAGACTTTCGTTCTGCACTAGGCTGCGCCTGGTGGAGTCCCCAATACTTTTCCACGCATCAAGGGTAAGGAGTTTGAGGACTACTGCACGGACATCCAGCCGGGAAACACAGTCTCCTGACTTGACGGTCAGGAACGATTCTGAGTTGTCAACGCTAGCTTGGCTTGTGGCAAACTTGTGTGAGGGAATTGGGGCATGTGAGTGGAGACAAGGCTGCATGTCTGCAAGGCACGTGTTATGTTTGCTCTCTTATGCGGCATCGAGTACCTTTCACATGCACTGCCTGAGGCGCATACTTGGCGTTCACCGGACTGAACGAGTGCCGGACACAGAGGTCCGGGCGCGCTGTGGTGTAATGGAGGCCATGTTCACCAAATCGTCTACGGTGGCTCGGACGTCTGTCAAATGAACGGGAACAGGATTCCGGAGCATCACCATCAAAGATAGCAACATCAGCGTTGACACATACTTCAACGCCATACAGCCACATGATTTAGTTAACTATATCTAATGCTTTAAGATGAAAAAAGAGGAGAGGGAATGAGGCGTGGACCTGGTGCTAGCCTACAGCAAGCATTCTGTCGTCCCTACATCCCCAAACGTTCAGTATGACAACCCGGGAAGTAACTGCTAGCACGAACGTCACTGACATCAATGAGCTGCCATTTATTGCTGTTTCCAGCCAGCGCTAGGAATCACGGGAACTCCATCCCGGAAGATGTACCGCACCAACAACACCCAAAATCTCTTTCACCTCTCCCATATCCTTATGTCAAATAACACGCTGTCCAGCTCGCAGTCTGTGCCATTCTGAAGCAGTCACGGACAACGGTACACGTCTCGGTAGGCGATTTTTCGGCACGCGTAACATTGTCTCAGTTAATAGCGTTGGGTGTTCCGCTGCACAATCGAATACGCGTTTCAGAATTTTCTCGTTAAGAATTCGACAACGTCGTCCGATACCAGCTACAGTTCCGAAACCTCGATGGCAAAAAAACCTGAAGACACCTTAGATCATTGTGGTGTATCTGTTTTGTTTTTCAAGGCGTTTCATTGTTCCTTGCTAAATCCCCTTTTCTCATTTTAGATTGCAGTGTCAAAGTTTTGGATGAATAAAGCCTAGCTTTTGGATCTCGTCTTTTCCGTTCTTACTCTGATTGTCGTCGCGCTCCATTCCTCGTCAAACACAAAAATCATCTGTCCGCGGAGGCCGTAACTCGCAACCATAGAGTAGTTCACACGACCCGTGCAAACCAGCGACGTCTTTTTGATGCTACTTGTGACGCAAAGTGGCTGACGTCACTCGGGCCTTCGAGATTCATGCATTTGACTTCATCAAACACTTCCTTTAGAGTCAATACAAGTACCTCGATGTGTAGTATCTTTCGCAACACGCAGTGCTTCACTTTAAAATGCAAATTACCTATTCAAAGACTGCACGTTCTGAAGCAGGACTATGCACCTTGTAGGTGCAAGGATACTGTCGGAATATGGTAAGATGTTGGTCAGTTTAATCAGTAGCGCACATGCTTTGTCTTCACTAATTAGGCCGATGTCATCAGTGTATTGCAGATCAGCAGCAAGTTAAACGCCAAGCATTTGAGGGGCCTCAAGCGTTCGCTTCACAGGTTTCCCGATGATGAAGCTGAACAAAACTGGAGAGTATTGATATCTTTGTCGGACACCACGTTTTCAGAAAAGTTTTTAGAGAGATCCCCGTGCACTCAAGCACGCCCGGAAGTATGTGAAAATAGGGGCCAAAGGCATCTTCTGTTGAACATACATGGTTAGAAGCACTAACGGTTTGACAGAACGCCAAGATCGTGGATTGGTCGTGCATTTGCACTGCTGCTGTCACGAACGGAGTGCAGGTTACCGCAGTGCTACGGTCCAAGCACCTCCGTAACCCGTTCGGCGATACTGGAGAGTATGTGTGGCACTCAGAGCCTGTCATACGTGAATGGTCAATGGGAAGAGGCTGACCAACAGTCTCCTGATCCTCCAGGTTGGTGGCTGGAACGTATGTGACGACTCGCTCCTTAAAAATACACTATTTTTGTAGGTATCATGGTTGTACGTGGACTGGGATGCAGCCAGGGAGCCCAGACCTAGACAGGGGCATGATTAGGGTCGTCAACCAAAGGCTTAGGCTAAAAAGCCTGACCACAAGGTGGAGATGGTCGGCGGTTAATGCCATGCATTACCATTTTCAAAGAACCAGTCGCTATAAATGTTCTCATCCACAACCTGGAGGACCAGGAGACTGTTGGTCTGGCCTCTACCTACAACTAACAATACTGTCACTCCACATCAGCCGTCGCGTGGTGTCGTCAGCCGGGTCGCCTTACCTGCTGCATACAGCAAGGCGGGTATGCGAACAGGCTACCGCTGACGTCTTCCTTCTTCCCCCTTCATATGCTTTTGTTCCCGCTCATCCCACCCCATTATTAACCCTCATATTGTAGGCCCGTCAGCTAGGACTGACAACCCAGTTAATCTTGCATCGATTCTGGTCGCAACATCTGTGTGTCAGCTGCCGCCGACATCCTCAGGTAGCCCAGAATGAACTCTCAAGCTTCGAGGCTCAATCTACCTGGGCCCTATTAATGTTCGCACTCTGAAGCAAGCAGGACAAGCTGCTCTTGAGCTCATACCCCACTAGCTTGACATAGTGCGTGCTGTGTATCAGAAACAGGAATTCAAAATGCAAGCACAGTGATATAGGCACACTCTTTGTTCACACCCGGCTGCGCATCTCTGGCGATTCATCGGCCGCTGCGACAGGATGAACAAGGGTAGGTAACCCAATTCACCGTGAGGGAAGATCATTGCTTGACTGGATACCCGTTGATAGTCGCCTCTGTACGGTTCGTCTGGCAACGACTGTAAAGGAGTCTTACAATCGGAAAGTTGATCGCTGCTTGTCTGTCGAATCTGCCTACGCCCCAACCGACTGTAGCTCCCATACCATCAAAGATAAGTTTCATGACGTCTTGAGTGCCCGCTTACGGCTCAAATATCGTTGCGGTTGCCGGAGATTTGATGGAAAGGTGGACAGCCTTAGCATATCTGAGACTAACTTGGGCTGTTGACATGGATTGGACTCGGTACATATGGATAATGGCGAGCGACTGCTTCAGTTATGTGCTGACCGTAGACTGTTTTTATGCAATATTAACTTCGAAATAGGCCAATACGTCTGGCCACATGGTGTACCTAAGCGGCAAGCCAGCCACCGACCCAAATTGATCACATTGCCATCAGCTAGTGAAGGTGCAGACCAATAACTAGCTGGCACTCGCTTTGGAACAAATTCAATTCAAGGTGAACCACTGGAGGTTGTGGAGAATTTTACCTACCTCGGTAGTTGTATTAGCTCTGACGGAAGTGTGTTCGTTGAAGTTAGTGCAGTGTAAACTCAGTGTAAACTCTTCCCTTGACGGACAAACTGACGTCACATCGGCGCTATAGGCGTCGGAGGTTGGCAAAAGCTGCTCTGGCCTTTCCGATTCGAGAGATAATCTCACCTCCAGCCAGCTCACCAGAACTTATACAGCTGCCCAGGTAAGTAGATTCATCCAGCACGTCGATTGGCTCACCTGCAAGCATGAGGTGTGGGTTTGATCCCACCAAGTCTTGTAGCAGCAGGTGTGAAGCGCATAACAAACCGTGCGGCAGAGTTATCTAGGTTATTTAAAATCGTTTGTGTTTGGGAAGGAGCTGAACCCAGGAGAGCAATATCGCCTGCATACTCAATGTCTATGAAGGAACGTCCGGAGAGCATTTCGACTCCCGAGGTTTCAGAGGCAGGCAGGGAAATTTCAAGCAGCATATCAATAATAAAGTTGAAGATGAAAGATGAAAGAGGACGGCTTTGTCTTACACCACTGGACGTGGTGAACTCAGGCGAGAGCTTCCCGTATACTCGTACGCGTCCACAGGAGGGACGAGATGGCTCAGTGGTTAGGGCGCGAATTTACTGACCGGAAGGCCCGTGGTTCGAACCAGACCTATCTGTCGACTTCCCCTGTCTAGGCTTGGGCAACCTGGCAGTATCCCAGCCCTCGTGCTTCCTTCGGGTGGCATGGCAGCTAGGCACCGGAAGGGTGCTACAGCTGGACGATAAGGGAAAGTAATATCTTCCGTGTACTCAATGTCTGTGCGAACACCCTAGGGCGTTTCCGTCGACGACGTTTCACAGGTAGCTAAGGGAATTTCAAGCAGCATATAAAAAGGTGAATAGAAGTGGTGAAACAGCACAACCATGTCTTATAGCACTGCTAGAAACCCGGTTGGAAGTTTGATATAATTCTGTACGTGCCCATAGTAGTCGACGTAGTGTCTTCATAAAGGATAAAAGTGTGGAAGGAACACCTTTGACCACCATACAACGTCATAGTGTTGGAAAAAAGCAACAAAAAAACAATTTTCTTCAAGGGGAATGTGTTGGACCTGTAACGACTGTTCAAATGCCTCAAAGTAGAAATGTGATCTCAGCCCAGCTTGGTTTGCGCGAATGGCTCCACAGCAACACGTCGGACCGACCAAGGTAATGCCAGATAGCAGCTTAGATGCCACGAATAGACAGTTGATGAGCTGACCTTTGTACGATATTCGCACGCCATTTTGAAACTTGTAGTCGTTATCGGAGCGTCCTAATCAACCGGTAGTTGTCCCGGATCGCTCGTAGGAGGGACTTAATTATATTCTTCAAGAAGTGCAGGGTTCAGGGTACATGGATGCCCCAAGTTACTGCAAAAATTTTGGATTTTTCAGCGAATGGAGCGGCGTGGCTCCGAAACCTTATTACCCATAATCCAAAACTGCATTATGCCAGGAACTGAGGTACGATTAAGCCATTTAGACCTAGTTACCCTAGATTGTAGCCAACAAACCGTCAATGCTGCTTTTAAGTCCGTTGACTCCATCGCTAGTGCCGCCAAGAATCGAGTGGAAATGATTTCCTTCAGAGTAAAAACATGCACATCTTGAGGTTGAAAATGAGCACGAAAATGAGCCCTCTCCAGCGAACAGTTACCTAATCTGGCAGCATTTCTGTACGGACAATTGGTGGAATTTAGCGCATTTAGGCTTCCGTTGAAAGTAGCCCCAAATAAGGCGTAAAAAAGTAGGTGCAGCGTGCTTGCAGAAAGAAACCAATTCTGCTACTGCACCGTATTCCATAACAAACCATGGAACCTCCATAAAACATGCTACATTATGGAGTGCATGTGCTCCACCAATACGCAAAGTGTAAATAACGTACTGTACGCCATCGGCTACATTCCTGAGTTGAGCAGACATCGCAAAACAATTAGATATGCACTACGTCGGGTCACATCACCGGCTGTAGCGTTACAGTCATAAGTGCCGCGCGGGTCCGACAGTTCATTCACAAATGGATATAAGTTCCACACGCGTGTCCACAGATAGGAAAACAAAGGCTCGTAGGCTCGGATCGGTAAGTATCTTATCTTCTCGACTTCGTGTAGGCGGACTGAAATTAAATAACTGGACGCCACCACCTGAGGTACTGAGCCTTGTAGTTCTGGTAAACACATTGCAATTGTGCGTTCATGAAAGGGCATGTGAACCTGCACACGAAGTGAAAACAGTTTGGCGGAAGTAATATAGCATCTTGTGAAAGATTTGACGGGTGCGATTGAGTTATTGCCGCTAAGGGGAGGGAAATTAGAGCAAGTGTTTGAAATTATTGGGGTTGATACGACTAATCTTGTACGTCTGACCCATCATGGAACAGAGAGCAAAACAGGAGCTTCGCCTCCAGCAGGCCTGAAATTGCCGCAGGAATAACTTACGGCAGTTTCTGCATAGACTGGTGTTATAACAGGAGGTAAAAGTTGAGGGTGGAATCCCGGAACTCGATAGGTGTATATGGGTATTGTAGCGGCCAAATTATTTCATTGCGGCTGGCGCCAGTTTCATGTTATATGCTTGTCATATCGTTTCTTCTGTGCCCATACGGCTATGCAATTTTGTCCCCATTTCTTAGCGTTGCATATCAAGACACACGTCCCATATGCAGGAGCAAACCCAGCCCTTGGTTCCCTCAACACAGTCGACCGCCCCCAGTGGCTTCTCGCCTTGCTCAAGCAAGCATGGATTTTAAATTTTTTCTCACGAGGGTCCAGCGGTCTGCGATGTTTCACTGTTGCATTGTTCTTATCATATTTTTTCTGTCTGTATTGTTCTGCGGCAATGATGAGCAATTGGCGTTAGTCGTAACTTTATTCTTACCGAACCGTTAAGAAAATGCCTGACGGCGTGCCACTCACCAGTTTGGGAAAACATTTTTGTTACCGTTATAAGGTAGAACGCAAACCTCACGGGTTTCCTTAACATATTTTAAGCATAGTGTCTTTGTTTTGACTTGGCCTAGCTGGATCTTTTTTAGCTTATCTGATCAAACCACGACAATCACTGGCAGTGCGGAACTGTCTTGAGTTTATATCAACTGTGACGTCAAATTTGTCGTTTCGGCAGGCATCCACGTAGTCACAGGTATTTAAGTGTGAAGAGAGTTAGCCACTTGAGACATGGTAGGCTGCAAAACAATGGCAATAATTTACCGGCTTGATGAGTGGATCTCTTTCATGCTGAAGCCATAGAAACCAGACAGTGTAGCATGCAGATTTAGAAGGCGGGAGAGTATGTCGCTCGTCAGCCCTCGCGGCTATTGAACATTGCCAGGGACGTCATCCCGCATCAATCGGCTCCTGGAGAGGATATCCCAACGATTATTGCGCAGTCTGCAACAAACCGGGCGCACATCCGAATGTATTTTGAAACCTTCCTGGGCATGGGCAGTAACCAACCCTCTGGGCGAGCCACTGCATTCGCTGTCGGGTACATTGGTGCTTTTATTGAAACACAACTTCCTCAATTTGAACGACCTCAACCTCTGCGTCCCACGCTGGGCCGTCCGTTCTGAGAATAAAAACCTGCACAAGTAGGGAAGTGCAGTCAGTGCATTTGCACCACTGACGACACAGTCAAACGGTTCTCCCCCAAATTTCTCATTTATGGCATTTTCGGCTTTTAGCCAGTTCGCTCACTTGGAAAAGATCGACGATGGATCAAAGATGGAGCCTTTGAAAACATCCCCCAACACACTTATCCGGATGACTCAGCACTAGCAGGTTTTGGTTTCGAAGTATGACCACAAAATTCCCTAACAAGCCAACCCCACCTGCTTGTCTGACAGCTCAGCCAGTCGAAAATGGCAGTTTGTCGGAGGAAAAATTCACCGGACCACACCGGACCTCCCCTTCCGGGTCTAGCCTGGCCTACATAACGTTGACTGAAATAGGGATTTTCCAACTACTCGTACAGACTGGCACTCAGGACTGAATTTTGGGGTTCGTAGGCCCAGTTTCACTCCTGCATCATCCTTTAGGAGCCCATGGTTACCTTAATTTTGCTGAGAGGTCGATAGTTCACTGCCATGGACATATCCACCATTAGCCATGTGGTCATCCGATCAGTCGTCAACATGGTATTTTCCAAATCCAAGGGCCTGCCACAATATTTGTAGGGTGTTTGACCACAGCAGCGCGCAACTGGGCAGGGTTGCACAATGTGAGTGTTGATCTACGGTAGCCTGACTGAAGGAGGCTGAGGCACCGTAAATGACTTTCACCTCGGCGTCCGTTACGAAGAGTAAACCAGGCTGCATGCTTCTCACTACTGTTGAGTGGTCGGGATTATCAACGGTTGACTAAGTAAGCTACGTCAACTTACAGGCGAAAATTCATTGGCACGTGGACGTTGCAAATAAAGCCACAGTTCGTTCGAAATTCTCTGAAGCTAGGTATTTAGCCCCATTTTAGTCAGCCGTGCGTGAGTTAGCATCGAACTATGTGGTTGTCGACCCATTCTTGTGTACCACAAAGATGCTAAAATCCCTTCAGCAGCTCCTTTCTTCATTTGGGAAGTGCATCTAGACGGCGGTGAGAGCAACACAAGGAACACTGTAACGGTATGGTGAATAGGAGAAAATTTCGGTTTCAGATGATGGAAATGGGATGGAAGAAACGCTCACAGTGGTTTCGGCAATCCTGAATAGTGACATTTGTCGCAAAAGTTGAATGACATTGAGCCGTTGGAGTATAAGGCAGATTACGGGTAGCGATATTATGACGCAAAAGGGTTGCCGGAGCATGAGAGGGATCGTTTCTGTCCCTCAAACATGACGTCAGTCACGTGGCTGTCCAGAAACCGACGTATGTCATTGCAATGATGGCACGGCACTGCAAAACTCAGTCTGGTAGCATACCCGCAACTATTCACTTCCTACTTTTGAAGGTGCCCTCTCGCCCACTGGTTCCCTTAACTGCAGCTGTGAACAAACTCTTCACCCGGTCCCAGCCGCCTTCGGGACGCGTTCATTTTAATCTGCTGAACCTTCTGTTTGGAGCTAAACATCGCGGTGACTTTCATTCTGTGCTCCTCATAAAGTCAGTCATTTTCTGTGCGTTAGCTCCGACTCCCTCCCCCAAGGAACTTTAACACCCGACTCCACTTTAACAGCGACATTAGGGAATCTCTGCATTTTCAATGTAATTGTAACTCTGAGATTCCTGCTGCCATTTATCCGTATTGCTGATTCCTCTACTTTATCATCACCAGTTACGCTATTTATGACCCTGACCAGAAGCCCAACAGCTATCTGTGGTCTTGGACTTTAGTTCAAATTGACCGGCCAGATCGTGGCAGCTCTACTGCTTCACCAGATGTGTTGTTCCGGTTCCTCATTTTTTGCAATTCGGAGGTTCTTATCATGTGCCCGGCATGCTTCCTGCTTTTTGCCTTCCCTCGTTTTGTTTTTGTCCACAACCTTCAAATCTTAGCAAGCTGATCTTGTCCCAGCTTTATATGTTCTCCAAAAGAAAGACAAAGTCCTAGTATATGTGTTTCCCTGCTCATGCCGGATTAAGCGTGACCAAGTCTAAATCGGGTAATGCCCAATGCTTATTACACTGCCCTTTTTCCGTGCATTCACCAGTACCCGCAAATCCCGCCAGTCGTTCTTTTATTCTAACCGTAACAGTATGCTCATGCCTGACGGTATGCTATCCACTAGTTAGGAATAAACATTACTATTATAAGGTGTGTAGACGGCAAAGAAATCTGCTCGATCGAAGGACGGCAGAGAATTAGCATTCAGGAATCTCCAGATGGGTATGATGTTAACAAGTCACTACACAGGATGGCCACCGTGTATATAGTAATTTCATCGGCAAACAGAACGAGCAGAGGGTATACCAGGATAGCCAGAAACCTTGGAACGATGCATAGTTTCTCCAGATTAAGAATGTGGTGGTTTGCCATGTACTCCCTCATACACAGCGGTAAGCCGATGGTCAGGAAATAGCAGGGAAAATGCACCAGCGAATATATGACGAGTTAGAAATATACCAGAACGCCGGGTACAACGGATTCGGCACACTTATAGCCTAGCCAAAGGAGAGGTGGCTTCGCGGAACAAGGTACACCCAAAGAGTAGTGCCAATTATATTTATTTCACACGGCTACTTTTCAAGTGCGGTGGCCATTTTGGCTAATTGCTTTTCGCACCATGGATTTCCGGGAAGGTTCTCTGGATGTTTGCTAGTTCGGGCTTGAACCAGGAACGTACCGTCGGTATTACTCATATTTTTCTACATTTTCACTTAAGAGCCAGTCTCAGAACCTCGACCCCTAGGTTTCGATTGAGGAAAAGTCTGTATCTGGAAGCTTCTCAACTGGGCGACCCTCACAGTGTGACATGCTGGACATTCACATTCACATGTGCTACAGGTATGCGAGGTTGTAAAACGGCAGGCAACCGCATGCTAAGACTGTACATGAACAAATTTAGCTGCCCAATGTATATCAGGCCGGAAGAAAATCTGGGTTGGCGATACGGCCCCTCTCGTTGGCAGCGAGTGTGCAACTGTAGACCATCGCTCGGATCAGGGGTGGAAACTTGTAGCGAATAGCCTCGGAATCCATGGCAGTGGAATACTTAGGTAAAAGCATGGTCGAGAGTCACAGTAACACGGTGGGGACGTTGAAATGGCCCACCAACTAGACAAGCAACGTTTCATTATGCCGCTGCGCGCCGGTTTGTTTGTGGAGGCTGTCGGAGTGAGAATATTGCCTCCCATGATATGATAGTTTGTTCCATCATACTGCTTTTTAGTGCCTGACAGCGGTAAGGCTCAAGATGTAAGTTTTTGTAAGACTTAGCAAATGTAGCCGCGCAAACTTGAAATTCCACGTTCTCACTCCTTAGCCTCGAATCTCAGCTTTCTCGCACGGAAAGCGATCACTTTCTCACCCTTACGTATCTACTCAAAAGGTCCAACAATCACTGCATGAGGCAAAAAAGCAGTTGCTTAAGATTGTAACATTTGTTGACACCTATTCGTAAGGCTAAAATCAACTTGAACGGGCGCCGATAAGTAGGAATTTTTAAACGCAGTAAACCGTTCATTCTGGACGCAAAATTCTGTTTTAATGACGGCCGTCGTGTCCGTCAGCCAATCGCTACAACTAGGCAGAAATTTATTTCGCCAAAACTACTAGACTTTTAAGTGGAGAATTTGACACGGCTTTAGCCTAGTCCGACCGCAAGTTTCCGTTATACGGTGCTCGTGGACGTTTGTTTAAGTGGGCAAAAATTTTGTCACCAATCATCGGTGATTAGTAGGTAAACGCAGGTTTGCCAATAAAACAAACAAAAGATGCTGCAAAGTTTATCACTTCATGGTGTTCCTAAAATTAGGAATAACTTCCACATAATTTCTAATGCCGATCCCATCCGAGTGATAATTAAATAACGTCTAGACCCACTCCACTTGTTCGTCGAAACAAATTGGACGAATTGGTTTGCATGTCGTTGCACCCACCAGATTCTGCGCAGGCCAACCACCGTCCTTGCTGGATTCGGTTATCGCCAACAGAAGACACTTCGGTGCTCACCGTTCTTGTCGCTTGCTGCCGGTGCAGTTTCCAAACTTATCAATGACGAGACAGATTATTCACCACGGTGAGCGGGCAACCACAGACAGATGGTTTCAGAAACTGTGGGAATGGTCCATACAACCTGGTTCGGTTAACGTCTAACTCATCAGTATTTAAACGGTAGCCGATGCTTTACGGAAGCCTTCCAGCCAACTCAACTCGGCATCGTTTAGCTGACTAGGTACTGCAACCGGTGAGCCAAATCGTTTCGCATCAAACGGCGTGTCCTAGAAGGAAGGCGATTACATCCACACATCTGAAGCTTGTCGCGGTCGGAATCAACTTGCATACAAAAATGAGCAGCATTTTTATATGGAATCCATCCACCGGTGATTAAATGGAGCTCAGTCGAACTATTATCTTTTGTTCCAGTGGTACCAGAGCTGCCGAGGGATTTCCGAAAAGTTCGCTCCGAAGATGTCGGTGCGCTTTTGATCTATCATTTTAAATAACCTAAGTGATTCTGCTGCACGGTTTGGTCTGTGTTTGCACATGTGACGTGTAAAGCGCTGCTGCCAATTTGGGCGGGACTGAACCCAAATCCATATCTGCGGGTTAAACGATTGATGGGGTGTATACGTTCATCTATCTGGGCAGCCGCCTAAGTCCCGGTGGACTGATGGAGGGCGATATCACTTCCAGGATTTGGAAGGTCAGGAGAGTTGTGTAGCCGAGGCGACGAAATTGTTCGCTAAGGGCATATTTTACAACGGTACGGATTGATCTATCCTACTTTATGGGTCAGAGACGAAGCCTGCACGTGCAAAGGATCGTCGGCGTCCCTACGTCGTCTGGTGGTAACCCACTTACCACTGCACTGACGATTTCATCTCGATTGGTGATACAACATTTGCAACCCAAAAGCCAAGCTGGGCAAACAGACCAACAATAACTATCTGTAATGCTGTCGTAATATGGCCAGATGCTATGTCAACCAATCACGCAATACGGACCCGACAACCTCTATTCTAGGTTATTCAAGCGCAAAAATAATTCGACACTTCCCTTGATTTTGCTCTCGGTTGTTGGCAGCAAAGCTACCGTGTCCCTGTTGGATGAATTTTTTTCCGTCATTAAACCGGGGCTCAAAGTTATTTACAGCTGCAGCTATTAGTGTAGTAAACGATGTCTACCAGTTTGATTGATTTATATGTAATTAATGGCTATATACAACCTTGCTTACGGGGCTTCGGCTCATGAGCCTTCTTTCTGTTTTACATCCACAAAAATCGTCGAAAACACCTGCCTTCTGAGAGTCGCTGTACCCTGGTGCAACCGTAGCGTGCATACCACTACAACCTTCCGATTTTTCGCTTTTTTGGCCAATAAGGAGTTCGTTAAATGATCCGTATGCGTTTCATGAAATATGTAAACATGTATTGGTTTATGCGCACTGCAGCAGCGTTTCTAAGTGTTTGTTCCAATTACAATCCGTATCTGGATAAGATATAACAGTGTGTTGTTATTATTAAGCCGCCGGAGCTCGGGCAGCTCACACGGTTTCTACATACACGCGAGGAGAGCGTTGCTGACACAAATCAGTGGTACCCAAAGCACCACCCAGCGACGGTGTATAACTGTACTGGCGTAAATGAGGTATTTATCGTGCGCGTATAGTTTGCATGAGAGGGAACAGTGAGAAACTCTTTGTAAGGTTGGTTATATAGCATTAGCTGGAGCTTTCCAAGATACCAGCATACACTTGTGTTAGGCAGCAACTTTGTCGTTTCGGGTAGTTGACGCGTAGAATAACCTTCCTCCAACCGTCGTCCATGCAGCATCTAGGACCCAGTTCAAATCGTTTTTATGTGAGTCTTCACTGAAAACTTGAAGAACGGTGCTCTGCCCTTTTTTGTCTGTGTCCTTGAAGTGGATGGAAGCGGCTAAACGAGAATGGACCCGACCCGGTAAATTTGGGCCAGAGTCTTGAAACTGTGAATCAGTCCATGAATCCGGAGGCGGAAGATAAGGAAAACTAGCATTTGCCCGCAGCTGCCTCCAACACATGGACAATGGCTGGAGGAAGGTTATTCCACGCGTCAGCCACCCGAAACGACAAAAGTTGCCGCCTAATACAATGGTGTGCTGCTATCTTGGGAAGTTTCTAACAGTGTCCCCCCATGTATTGGTGGGATCAACGGTGAAAACCCTATCGACAGAACCCTGTTCAACCAAGGCGTATGTATCATTGTAGAATGCAACATCGCCGGGGACCACTGTTTCTTAGCAGGTATGTGTTCACGACAATTTCTGCGGATGGCAAGCAGAAAGATAACTCATCAACTGAGGCCCGGTAACAATGGGCGCACACCACCAACACTTGTATGTAAACCAACCAAAACGGCAGGCGCTGTATGCTACACCGATCCCCTGTTAGAAGAACACCGTCCCCGGTCTATCATGGCTTTCATGAACCGGCCAGGGCTAGTGGTGTGGAGCTCGGGATGGCCCAGTGGTTAAAGCGCGGGTTTACTGATCGGAAGGCCGATGGTTAGAGCTCAACGTCTGCATCTCAACTGCTCTTGTTTAGGATTGGGCAACCTGGCGACATCTCAGCTCTCGTGCTACTTTTGGGTGGCATGGAGGCTAGGCTTTGAAAGGGTGTTACGGCTAAACGATCATTTTCTATTATTAATGGTGCGGTGCCTTAGAGTGATGAGCCTGTACAGGGGCCACTGTGTCTGGGGATGCGTCGACCGTGTGTGCTTGGGTAGGACAACAGCGGCGCCAGGTGTTTTGTGGTAGAACCGCAAATGGGTGGCAGCTATCACGGCACGGTCGGCAGGTACGTAGTTCGGAGGCCATGGAATCGTCGTGGGACTAATTATCCGAAGGTAAGGGCTCACGACAATTTCTGCGGATGGAAAACAGGAAGAAAACTCGTGAACCGAAGCCCAATGTGCAGGATCGTACATCACTAATACTTATGATTCTACCAAAATGGCAGGCACTATACTACAATCAGGTCTCTCCGGAAACGATGCTCCAGGAAGAAAAGGCCAAAGGTCTCCGGACGTGTTTCACACTCAACGGATTTAGGCCAGAAGCCATATGCGCAGCAGCTCGTTGGGTACGCTCAACGTAGTTTACGCCCCTAAGTCCTGAGCTAGCAACCTGGTTGGTGTATTCAAGACACGTTCTGACGTGGGCTCTATAAGGTTCTTGAAAGTACGAGCGTATAATACGGGGAAAGTGCACCGAATTGTCCGTAGAAAAACGAATGAATCCCATCATCTTCGGGTGTACGGGGCAGTGGAGCGTGTGGAACTCTATCGAATGCTCTCGAGAAGTCGAAGAATTTAGTGTCCGATGAGGACTTCGTGTTTCGCTTGCTTTAAGTTAATTATGAACAAGAACCTGCTGGTATTTGAGAGGAGTCCGGGTTGCATCTGATATGTCAGGTTGTTGTTAATGAGGTTGATGGAATTCCTTGCTTCAGAATGCACTGCTAGTGAGGCCAACGGGTCTGCAGCTGCTGCATTTGTAGATTAGCGTGAAGATCACCTCCTTTCAAGCAGAAAGAAGGTTGCTTTCGTTGGTTGACCGACGAAACATCAGGCAGAAGTGCTTGGCCAATGTGAGTGGTGTTTGCTTCAGGATCCTTGGGTGTAATTCATCTGGCCCCAAACCGCCGAAGTGGTTCTTCTTGTGCGAGAGTTCAGGAACACCCTTTTCCGTAAAGTGCATGCTGGTTGAAAGCTGTTCGTAGTTCCACTTTGCCAAGAATGGATGTGATGACGCCGCTGGGACAGAATACAAGCCTGTATGGTGTTGCCCATAGGTTTTAAGTATCACTTTTGTGTGACTTGTGGGTTCTTCCTTTCTACCTCTCAAGGAGAAGGCCACCAACTTCCTTCTTTGGCGGCGTCTCATACAGTTACCTATTGCATTTTGTTTCTCCATGTATCGTGGCCTGCTTTCGTAAGCTCGGATGGCGGATCTTATCTTACGAAGTACCAGTTCGTCCTCCAATTCTGTGGCAGTAATCTGTTCGAGGAATATTTCAGACCTCTTGCCCAGAATATATCGCATCCTTCTGAGTGGCTTTTGGTGGCGCGCCGGCCTATTTGGGATGAACATTGCATCAATAACTTGAGTTTTCCGGACAGTGATCTAGGCCTGCTGAATATGACGCACTCCTGAGAAATATGCTCAACAGAAGTTTCGAATACACATATGGGGTTTAGGGTTCCTGGCTTACTGGCAAACGAAATCAAAAGTTAGCTGGTATGGGCGACTGTGTCCGAGAGGAGCCTCAATCATCACATGATCGGCGGAGTGCCCTTCTTTGGTGATAACCTGTTCCAGTATGGATGGTAGTTGGTCAGCGACAAATCTGGTGGGTGCGTTGATATGCTGAGTCCAAGCGCTCTGTTGCAAGGCGTGAGTCAGTTACGATGCAAAATGTCCACTGGACCCCACATGCCGGGAATTCATCAAGGATCCCTGGGAGCGCCAGTCACCTACACGACAAACGTGCCTGAAGTGGTAGCCGTAGGTAGTTTCTCATGGGTTTGTTTGAGGAACAAAATGTATTCCGGCGGAATTTACCGCGGCCCAACGCAATGGAATTCGAATCCACAGTGCAACACAAAGCGGTGCAGGAGTGGTTTCAGAGAGCACAACTGGCGTGGACACTTTATGAATAGAGCGACGCCACTGTCCTCCCGCGTTTTGAGCTAGCCCGGAATGAACACAAGCCGTCCGTCGAGATCTCAGGATCAGAGGCATCTAGCGTATGCCAGGTCTTTAAGTGTGATTGTGGATGGTCGTTCAATGCAAGACGAACGCTGAATATGAGAAAGCTTGCTGATAAAACTGAGGCAGTTAGTGGACAAGCATTGCAACAGTAGGACTACTGCATCCGAAGGCGGGAAGCAGAGAGGTGTTGAGCCACCAAACTGCAGCAACGGTGTTTTCCTCAGCTTCACGGGTTCACGGATTGATACACAGGTTCGAGGATTTTGCCCAAGTTTCCCGGGTCGGTTTTGTTCTTGTCGTTCAGCGGCTGTCGTTCACCTAAAGGGCACGAGCGAAAAAAGGTTGTAGCACTGCTCTCTAACCTCTCGGCGCGGGGCAGTATGCTTGCCAGCACGAGGACTCGCATAAAAATTGTCTAATGGTGCTTTGAACCGGGTTCTAGAAGGGGCGTGGACAACCGACGGAGGAAGGTTATTCCATGCAGTTACTATCCGAAATGAGAAAAAATCGTGCCTAATGAAAGTGCGCGCTCTGACCTTGAAAATAATCTTACCATGTCCTCGCCGTGTGTTTGCTGGCTCAACGGTGAACAATCTGTTGGCCAAACCTTGTTCAAACAGGTCATAAGTAAGAATTAGGTCCCCTCGGAGAGGACGATGCTCCAGGGGAAAGAGGTAAAGCACCACGAGACGCGTTTCATAGGCCGGCAGCCATTTTTGTGGCATCTGGCTGGACACGCTCAACGAGGGTTACGTCCTTCTTGCGCCCCAAGTAGACAGCATGGATAGCATATTCAAGAAGCGGGCCGACGTAGGCCCCATAGGGTATTAGGAAGTGCTTGCGAGTAATACGGGAGAAGGTAATACGGGAAGAATGAGAACCATCCGTAGAACGGCGAATGCCTTTTGAGCCGATTTTTCATGGTGCAGTGAGAAGGTTATGTTTGAAGAGAGCCAGATACCCGAATCGTTTTGGCATCCATCGTCGTGATGTGTTCTGGTCCATTCTCACCATGCACCAAAAAAGACGTCCGCTGAGTCCCCTCCGAATGATATATGGACGCATTTTTCGTCATTCAGAGGAAGGTGCCAGTCCAACGGCCACTGCTTTGCAACGTTTACATCCAAGCTAGCGTTCACGTCAAAACAACCACCAAAGCTGCACAAGGTATATTAACGCCCAAAACCAAGTCCAGAACACTTGCACAGCGCTTCATGTATATAGCGGAAGCAGCGACAACTTTCTGGAAATTCCGAAGCCTTCTGGGTGCGTCATTGGCAACCGCCATTCGGCCGAAACTGGGTCATGATTGGCTGTTGGGTCCAGACGTTTGACCAATCAGATCTCCGCTTGATGCCGGACAGGCAAGCGTCCCGAACTTTTAACCAATGTTGCCCGGGATAGGCTTCTTGTCCGTAGCAGCACCTGACTGCGGGCGGTAAAGCGGCATCCGTGTGCAGTTCCGCCTAACACAAACGGGTTAGCAGAATCAGTAATTCCACGCTGGCTTTGATCCCAAGGCTTTGAAGAGGTCTCTGTTGTGCATTGTTTCCTTCCCCCCTGTGATCTCAAACCTCGTTGTTCCGCTGTGAGATGTTTTTCGCTTCCTCGAAGTCCGGGTTGTGTCGACAATTTGTTTCTGGGGAGGGATGCTGTTGGCCTCAGGTGGACGAAAATTTCGGTGATTGGTGCTTGTATCGTGCAGAGTGCCACCTTTTTTCTGTTTGCTTCGCTGTTTGTAGGCTTGAGATGGAGGCGCTTTCCTTTGTTTCTTTTGGCTTCCAGGCTTGATTCGGCAATCAAGGTATCTCTGTGGGGCTCTGACGGTCGCTTTGTTTTTGCACCGAACCACTTTTTGCAAGAAAGCTCTCTAAAACATTACTCACAAAAGTGGTATCTAACAAGGACGTTCACTCTTCCCATTCTTGTTCAACTTCGTCATTGATGAAATAATGAGGCAAACTCTGGATAGTGTTCAAGACATTTTTGTGCAGATTGTTCTTGGTGAGAACCTTGCCGATCCGGAGTATGCAGACGACATCGCCCTCATCTTTGAAGACCAAGGTTAAGCGCAAGCCTTGTTGAATAGACTGACCACCTTCATACCCTCTTTCAGCATGCGTCTTGCACTTTTAAGTTGAAAATTAATGTTTCAGAACGTGCAGTTTCTGAACATAACCCTTAAAATTCAAGGAGAATCACTGTTGTTGTATTACTTGTATTAGCTATACCGAAAGTATGTCTGCTGAAGTCAGTGCACCAATCCCAATGCCCCGAATAACGTTTGCTAATTTGTCACTTGTGACGTTTAAAAAGCATACCACTGCGCCTCAAGGGTCGCTTGTACCAGACCAAAGTAAGGGCTATATTGTTGCGAGACATAATTTCTGCTGACAGTTGGTGTGAGGCGTCTTCAGGGTTTGCTCTCCAATGCTTCAGAGGTGTTGCTGGTGTCGGATGGCGTCAACAAATTCGTAAAGAGGTACGCTACACATGCCGAAACACCGTTCATCCAGATGAGTGTTGTTCTCCGTACTTTCTTCAGAATGGCGCAAACTGCGAGGTGGACAACGTATGACTTGACAGAAGGGTGTGAAAGAGATTACGAAGACTTTAGGTGTTAGTGTGACCCACTTCCCAGGACGGGTCCCCGTGCCACTTCTGTGCTTGGCTGGAGACGTTACAAGAAATGACGACAGATCGGTGTTAATGGCGTTCATGTTGTTAGTCTCTTTTTGTATTTCCCCACTGAACGCTCGGAGTTGTAGGCACCTCAGAATGCTTGTGATAGGCCATCACCAGGCCTCCTCCCTCATCCACTCTTTTCTCTTTATTGTAAGGCTTGAAATATAACTAGACAAACTTTGCGGTTGTACGGAAGTGAAGCATCAGTGTCAACACTGATGTTGCTGTCTCTAATCATGATGACGATGATGCACCGAACCACCAGGGGTTATTGCTGTTGGTAACACCCCCAAGAAACTCGTTTTCATCAACGATTTTACATTAAATTCAGCGAGAACCCCACCCCCCGCCGATTTGGCGAAGTTTGTGTGGCTTACTCGACCGTGGTTGCTCTTGTTTTGCGTGTCCGCGTGAACCCAGCTGTAACAGCTAACCACTGTACTTTGGTACACGGTTTTTAGCTGAAAAACTCAACTGACATGACTGGGTTACAAAAGAGGGGGGAGTCGAATGGGACTACCCCGCACTTTCCAACAAAGTTGATGAAGCCGTGGTGAACAGTTTGGCGACCATACTGCGGGACGATTCGTACGAAAACAGAATACCGGTGCCATGGAGCGTCTCAGCGGTGATACCGGTCTTCAAAAGAAGCGCGAGAACGTCGTGCGGAAACCATCTTTGCATCAGCCTGGTATCCGTCGCACCTAAGGTGCTATCTGGCATTACTTTACGTGGAGGAGATCGATTGCCGTGAGAGACAAACCCGTTAGCATTAGGCTGGATTTCGCCGTGACCGAGCATGCATTGACCATATCTTCACCTTGAGCCAAGTTCTTGAAAAGCGTCACTCTTTCAGACGTCCCACGTTGGTTGTTTTTCTTAATCTAAAGGCTACTTTTGACTCTGTCGATCGCGACTGGCGATGTCTGTTGACTAGAGACTTTCTCTTATTGGGGCACTGTATGCTAACTTCTTTGGACGGGTACGAGTATACAGCAAGCTATCGTCTGAGTTCACCACTTCCAGTGGTGTGAGACAAAGCTGACTCCCTACCACCATTTTTCTTCAACTTCGTTAAGTACGTGCTGCTCGGAATTACCCTACCTGCCTCTGAAACCTGGGAGATCGAAATGTTCCGGGGACAATTGCTCACGGATATTGAGTATGCGGACGACGTTGCTCTCAGTTCACATCCATCAAACATGCAGATCATTTGAAATAACCGAAATAATTCTGCTTCACGGCCTGGTATGTGCCTCACATCTGCAAAGAGTAAAGTAGTGCTAAAGGACTGTGTGGGACCAGGCCCGAACACCATGTTTTCAGACGAGCCAATCGGCGTGGTAGATAAATTTGCTTACCTGGGCAATTGTGTAAGTTCTGGTAGACTGGCTAGAGATGGGATTGTTTCTCGAATGGGGAAGGCCAGGACAGCTTTTGCCAACCTCCAACACCCATGGTCCCGACGTGACGTCAGTTTGTCTGTCAAGGGCAGAGTGTACACCACGACAGTGCGACGCACACTGCTTTATGGATCAGGAACATGGTCATATGAAAGCGGTTAATGTGTGATTATCAGCGTCTCCGGAGCAATGGTCGGGTCGGCAGGGAACATCAGATTTTCAACGTTGAGGTACGCCAGATGGTTTTAGGAAAAAAGAACTTTCCTGCGATGGCTGATTCACAGCTGAACAATTATGATCATTATTACCATTTTTAATAATATTATCAATCACGCGTCTGCATCCAATATGTTACCTTTCTCACATAGCTTTCCCCCTGATCTGTCCAGTAAAACGTCCACTGATACCCCTGTATTCAGATATCAATTATGCTATCTACCCCCTCCAATATGTAGCTATCCACCTCTATCTTCCCAGAACACCAGTGAAAGAAGCTGTGGCAGCCATAAGCACGGCACGTACGCAATTTTTACAGCTGAAGATGATGTTGACACCATCGCCACCTGTAGCTACTCATCCTTCGTTCAATCTAAATGCCTCGCTTGTTGCGCTTGGGAGGTAGCTTGATGCTCACGTTTGTCCCAAAAATTTGTGTTCGCACAGTTTTATGAGTTGGTCGCCTGAGCCTGACTGGCTTTATTCGCTGATAACCATTCTGGCGCCTTACCAAGTAACCACTTACGCACCACTTCGTTGCGTAATGCTGCAACCCACCACTTCCATCTGTGTTATGAAGGCACTGGTGCTCCGTTGTTTGGTGATGTTTGGGGTCTTCAGGTCGGAGTGATCAAGTTTCACAGTGCATTTTCCCTTCGCCTCCGTCCGTCTTATCTATGAGTCCTCAAACCTATTTCCTCCATGCAGCAGTTGGTTTATGGGTCACTAAAATTCCATTCCGTTGCAATGGCTTTGCCTTGAAGTCAGATATATTCTTTATGTACGGAGGAACTGGATACTTAGTTGTTTAATTCTACCGTTTAACCCTCCTGCTGAGCTCGAAATGACTCAGTGGTTAAGGCGCAAACTTACTGACCGGAAGGTCCGTGGTTTGAACCCGATCCCGGCACTTGGATTGCTCCTCTCTAGGCTCGGGCAACCTGGCGGTATCTCAGCACTCATGTTTCCTTCGGGTGGCATGGCTAATAGACACCGAAAGGGTGCTACAGCTTTACTTCTGTATTTATTAGCAATCCTGCTGTTGGTTTTGCCGTCTGGGTGCTCTTTTCTTCAGGCCTTTAGCGAAACTTCCAGTTTTCTCGTTGTTTTGAAATACGTTTTTCTGTAGTGCAAAGGGAGCAGCGGCACTCTACAGTATGGAACAGAGACGGCAAGTAGAAAACTACCTGTATCATGTAGTCCAAAATAACGCGCATCCCATAAATTCCATCAGATACTTGAAGATTGTTATCGTCATCCCACCACCCCCCTATAGTAACAGAGAGCAGACTGTCAAATTGATTGGACGGGTTGGAAGTGGGTAACAGTAAATTTTTGAATCTCCTCTAACGTGCTTTTGCTCGGAAAGCCCCAATTAAATAATCTGCTTTGTGCATGACTCTTGTTTTTACAACTCGTTTGAACCCAGTGGTGTGCGGAGTGCGCACTATTATGAGCCTTAACTTCATCGTTGCCGCCACTGCACAACATTTATTGTATTCTTGAGTAGGACCACTCCACGTTGTTTCCATTTCAATTCGTCTCTGATTTACGGACTGTATCTTCCTCCCAGTCCGTTTCGATTTTTTCACACCAATGTTCTAACTAACCATTTCAGCACATCGTGTCACACAATGGGCCTTACTGAAGTTGCTGACCATATTTTCGGACGAAGGTTCGATACGTCCAAGTGGCCTTATTTGCGCATTATGATCGCAGTTGCTGCTCACGAAGCTCTTGGACTCGGTATTTTGGTTGGTTTCTGGGTCGGATGTTATAAGTTCCAACCGTTGCGTCAAATCATATATCGCGCCCCTGACCCTATTCGGGCTAGTTACGATCGGTAAGCAGTCCCGGATTTACCGTTATTGATTTTCATGAAATATGGGTTATTTGATGTATGGCAATTACCATATTCGTTATTTCTCCAGTCAGCCACGCTTCAGTATGTTCTAGTGAGTTTTTATAATTGTGAAGCTTGTGCCTAATTGACATTGAAAAGCCTTACCACCTGGAGGAGCCTAGATACCGCTATACCTCAGAAACTTGCATGTTCATAAAAAAGTTCGCAGTTGCGGAAAAGGTTGTGAAACAGTCCATTCGCATTCCTTGGGGAGGGGTGTAGCGGAAGGCTGGTGAGCCGAGAGCGTTAGGTGAATCACTTACGATTCATAGGTTACGCGGGTTAGGACATGTACTCTGCATGCCAGAAGACCGTCTGCCTCGTAGAAGTACGAAAACACTAACCAGTAAACTGGTTCGGGTCGACAACTGCTGCCTCTCTGGATGGGGACCCCGGGATTCAACTCACTGATGGTTAATAACACTGGCAGAAATGGTCCAATCGCGCAGTCAGTGGCGCTCGTGCATCGTACGTAGCTACCCAGTTCCCAAACTAAACAAACATGCCATCGCCCCCAAGGCTTAGCTGTATGTCCCACACTTTCATCTCCCGGTGACTGAAACTGTAGCAGCTGGAGCCAATGTACATATGGTGTAAATTGAATTGATCGATTAATTGGTTTACCTTCCGTGCTTCACCATTAATTGGCTGCCCACTCAAACTTGCTACGGATACACTTTTGAATATGATCAGCGTATGATCAGAAGAGAAGCTTCAGTTTCCGATTGTCTTTGATCTCGCACTGTTCATTAGAGAGCAACTAGACCGTTAATTTTTGTTATGTTCATGGAGGTGGACGGAAAATTTACACCACCTGGCTGCGTACTTTGTGAGACCGCTTCACCTAGATGCGGCTCTAAGTTGTCGCACCAGGTGACATACTTTTAAATTGGGTACTTGGTGCACCCCAAGGACGGCTCAACTCATGCTTCAAATGGTCATACTAATTGCACTTCTCCGTCAGTTCATTTCACTTCATCAGCTATAAACCATTTACCAAGGGCAATTTGGTTCCACCTGCTACAGTTTCCATTACCGGAAAGTGGGCAGCATGGGAGATATAGCCAAATGTTGGAAGCGATGGCATGACCAGTTAGTTCGGGAAACTGGGTAGGTACGCATTGAAGGCTGATAGCTTTGATGCACGAGTCCAACTGACTGCGCGCTTGAGCCATGTCTGCCAGCGTCATTAACTATTGGTGAGTTGAGTCTCGGAGTCCCCATCCAGAGTGGCAGCAGTTATCAACCAGGTTGAGGTCACTGACTAGTGTTTTCATAATTCTTTGCCAGGCTGTAGGCTGTCCACCTCTCAGTCGTTTCCAATCAGCACGGGGATAGGCAAAAATAGTTCTGCCAGGCAGATGGTCCTCTGGCATGCTGAGTACCTGTCTTAACCAGCTTTGCCTACGAAGCTTAAGTAACTCATCCATTTCGGGAAAAATTTTTCCTAAAACCATCTGGCGTACCTCAACGTTGAAAATCTGATGTTCCCTGCCGACCCGACCATTGCTCCGGAGACGCTGATAATCACACATTAACCGCTTTCGTATGACCATGTTCCTGATCCATAAAGCAGTGTGGGTCGCACTGTCGTGGTGTACACTCTGCCCTTGACAGACAAACTGACGTCACGTCGGGACCATGGGTGTTGGAGGTTGGCAAAAGCTGCCCTGGCCTTCCCCATTCGAGAAGCAATCCCATCTCTAGCCAGTCTACCAGACCTTACACGTTTTCCCAGTTAGCAGGGAACAGATCCGATGCGTTGTAATATAAATTTTAGCCGCCAGGCTTGTGGAATGCAACAGTTGTGTTCAGCCATCCTTCATACAACATTATGAGCTGAGGTGTCATGCATGTGTACTCTTTCTAGCTGTTTGTTATTAGACCGAATTCCACATGGATTCCGCTTTACCGTTCGCAGTTAGGCGCTTGGTGAGCGTTGGACACTTGTTGAATGTTTCCTCTCCGAGATCTACAGCTCGCGGTCGTTGATTGAAGCCTGTGTAAACCTTGCCTCATTGTCCACCCCGATATTTTCACCCCACAGAATATCTCAGTATCGAGTGCTCATGTGCCGGTATCCTGTTATTTCAACTTTCATGACTACCGGGCGGTGCAACAATTGATATTTATTCTGTTGCACCGGATATTTGGGAGCCATGTAAATGCAGTGCAGTCGGATGATTCTAGGCGCAACTGTGCTGTAGGACAGCAGGGCTCGTTAAACAATCCATACATCCCGGAGCATTTTGTATCTTCGTCCAGACCAAATAAAAAGGCTGATAAACTCGGTAATGCTGATTTTTGCCTTGTCTTGGCTTACTTAGCTTTGAATTTCCATAACATAGATTGATGTGATTGTAAACGGAGAAGTGCGGCCCGAGAAATCCTATGGCGATCTGAGTCCAAACGTTCGTGTGAAACGTCTGCTGAACCTGGCTCAATGTGCACGAAGGACAGGAACATAACACCTCATGCTGACTGATGCGCTAATATATTAGGTGTTCACAGCGTGCACCTAGGTAATCTCTCAACTCCACTTAGGCGTCCTGTTTTTTTTTTGCGAATACTGCCTGTCCTTGCTGTGACATGCGATTGTTCGACAGCACACTTGGTGAAGCCCCTCCCAATTCGTTTGAATTCTAGAACTGTAATGGCGCTTGTGGCACTGTGAGCACCGAACGCGATCAGGAGTAGCTCACCACCTACTGGACCTGCTTAGTCGAAATTTATTTGAGACCAAGGTTCGGTCGGTTGCTGTCACGACTCTGGGTGCCGCAGCACACTGCATGATTTAGGGCTCAGCTCGAGCTGGGGATCAATCAGGACTCAATAGACGTAACTTAGAGCACGAATTTCCGTTTTTTTGTTTTACGTACCTCTTGTGAATTTGCTGTAGCGCAACTTCCCGTGTCTCTCTTGGGATGTCAGTGCGTTCTGAATACGAAGGTCACCCGTATGTATGAGTATTCTAATTACCTGCTTTAGCCACGGTATTGCTTCTGGATACTTTTGCAAAATTTGTCTTAAGGGTCAGAATCGATAAGCAACGCCTGGGGCCTACACCAAGATATTTGATATGTTGATAAGGGACCCTTTGAAGCACAGGAGTCCGCGAGATGATGCTAGGCTCGGGCTGTGTGCAACTATTTGTTGGTTAGAGTTATTTCCTGGTTTATTGTAGGAAATCTATCACGGGGAGCAGTGCTACAGAATACGATGGTTTTGGTCCAGACGAAGTTTTTCAATTCGAACCTCCGAGGATCAGACATTGATCGCGCAGCGCTGGCACTGCATTTGCCTCCCGACGTCAGCAGTAATCGGACACTCCGATGTACAGTAGAACGTCGTTTTCCCGTGGGTATGGGTCCAGCCTGTGTTCCGTTCAGCTTGCCGCTTGCACAGCCAAAGGCACATTCTCTGTCGGAACTATGAACAGTAGGAGTGTAATAGTTGTGAGAAATGGACCTGGAGTTTCTTGGGGGAATTGAAGAGTGACGTCCTCACTGTCGCAGGGCTTTTGTTCGATAGCATGCCCATACCGGGAAGGAGTGTGTAAGATTTCCTCAACAGAGGTATTTTGGTGGCAGATCTTTTGGTGACATCTCACAGGGCGCAAAGAACTACTTTTATCGCTTCCCACACACTCCAAAACCAATTCTTTTGACGGAAGCAGTTGCCCATAGCTGGAACAGTACTTGATTTCTGGAATGCTGAAAACGAGTGTTGAAGGACTGCCTGAAGTCCGCAGATTCATCTAGGCAGTCAGAGCGCTGTCCTGGATGGACTTTTCCAAGTTTGTCATAGGTAGGCTGGTCATTTTGGCGCATGCCTGCATCTCCATCACCAGCGACTCTAATGAAACAACAAACAAATAAAACGAACAGTCAAGCGCGGCTTGCAAATCAGCAGGTTATAGTCGAGAGCCCTGGAACAGACCCAGCACCGTAGCACTCGGACCCACACACTGATCTCATCCACTTAATCCGCCGGGACTGCCCACGCATGCCTGCCGTCGGACTTCCTGTTTAGTTGAGCTGTTTGGGCGGTGCGCCAAAGTATGGCCACCGTCGCATGCAAATAGCTACTTGCAGCCACGAATGTGAGCTGCAGTGTCGATGGAAGGCAAAGACAAGTAAGCTTCCCTGTAAGAAAATGTCAAGCCCATCAGTCAAGGTTTTTCTTACCACGATACCTCGTACGACTCATAGAAGGTTGGGAATTAAGGAACAGGAAATCTTACAATAAAGCTGTCAGTGTCATCCATATGATGGCATCACTTCAAGAGAATATTAGGTCCACCCGACTGAGTGCCTACATTAGTGTTTTGTTGTTTTGGGTTGTCGATGGTGGTTGGTCGTCAAGTATAACATCCAATTAGCAAATTATCTGGATTTTAACGAGAGGCTTTGGTTGAATATCTCGCTTATAGTATTTTTTCAGCTGGCTTTGCTACACACAGATGACCTCGTGTTTAATCTAGTACGGTATTCGAGCGGTCACATTTCCTTGACCGAACGCACCACTCATGTAGTTGCTGAAAAACAAGGTTCAGGTCTTCTGGTGAAGGAAAAATCATTTAAAAAAGGCAACCACAACTGACTTCTGGGGATCCTCCGGTCAAGCAATACCTATCAATCAACGAAACAAACTTCCAACTGGTATTCGCAGTTTGCGTCTGACACCACACTGTGAACGATACTATGAATGTTAGTCAATCCTTCCCGTAACAGAAGCACAAAATAAACCAGTTTCAAGTCGGACTAGAAAAAATCGTCTCGTGAGTTTCGTTTTGTAAGTAAGGCATGCAGAAAACAGTTGGTGAACTAAAACATCGGTTATTTTATGAAGGTTTTTTAAACAGTTTTGTTCGCGAAACAAGTCTCAAACACTGCACTAATTGTTACATTTTCTAGGTACGATGCAATGGCCCCGTTTTTTGCGTATTATATTCTCTCTTCTGGGTTAGTCTGTCGATACACTTTTCCTTTTTAACTGTTTCGCCTAAACTCGGTTGCTCTGCAACTCCCTCCCTCAGACGGCTCCCAGCGCACCTCTGCAATCCGAACATCCACCGTGTTCACACAAGGGACAGTAAAATCCACAAACTCCTCCAGTCTTGCTGTGTTTTAACCTGGGACATGTCGCCAAGCAGCTGTCTCAGCATTTGTAACCAAACCATAGCAACAATCTAACACGAACGTGGGATGTTATTTAGCTGTTAGTTCTGAGCACCAGACTGAAACGGTTGTTTCTCTCCTCTCCGCAGTGGTATGGCTTGGTCTTCTCGCAGACTGCAACGGGTCCCAGCGTACATCAAACACCGAACAGATCCACAACGTCTTCTCATCAGCGGGGCCGAGAGCTTTGTGCTCCGTAAAGTGCTCACTCCAATCACTGTTCCAGGGAAAATCTACCTGGCTGTCCTATTTTCCGCTTTCTTCCAATAATCCGACGCATTCGTGAGTTGCTCTGTTTCCGTATTTTATTTTCAACATTGTGAGCTCCTTTATGATTCTGTGGCTTTCTTGGGTCTGATGTATACAAAATGGTTGCTCAACTAACCCTGTTCGCTTGTTTTTCATGTGAATGAGTATGTTGGTTCTGGTCACCAACTGACAATGAAGGACGAGACTTAGAAGAATAGTGTCCGGAAGAGCAAATTCAAGGAATAAGGGTGATTTAGCGGACACTATAGTACCGCTTGTTTTGTGATTTAATCATATCAGCGAGGGTTTACATCTACCGGTTGGGTGCCCCAACTGGCGAAAATCTGTCAATTTGGCGTGGTTGTCAAGCTTGAGTGCTGCAATAATTCCGCGAGCTTAACATTCTGTAACTCCAGTCCACAGGGTTTGACCGTTCTAGGAAGGCTAAAGGGCAGCCCTCATACTACGAATCGCTTTCATACAAGGCGGTATGGAGGGAGTGTGAAGGCACTAAGGTATTTCTTTCAGGCTACTTATCCTATACGGTCGAAATACAGTTGAAACCTACCAGGAGCCTGATATGGCTCCAGATGCATGTGTGCGCAGTAGCATCGGGATTTGGGCATCTGTGTCTTACCCTTCGCGCCCTCAGGCAGGGCAGGGCTGTAGCCAAGTGGGCCAGACTATTGAGTTGCTGGTTCCTGAAAGATTTCCTCAAGGAAGCCCTAACAAGCGCTGCCTCCCAGTTTGGAGTTTTGGGTCGGCCGCTAAGGAAAGGGTGTCCGAACAAAACCTTCCAAATCAGACTTTTGTGTCGAGGGCCCAATGTGGGTTACCTCAGCCAAAAACCCTTTTCGACCTGAAGAACTGGGAAGTATCATTCGTCGCTACAGCTGAGCGTTCACTTCACCAGCTGAAACTGTGAAATCGTTGCTTTTCAATGCCGCAGGATCGAAAGTTTGCGATAGAATTTGTCTTGCTCGCCAGCCCTACTGCAGTTCGTTGGAACGTACACAACACTCATCGATATGCTCGCTGTCGACCGACTTTGGTGTTCCAAACCACTCCAGCAGCTCACAACGTGCTATTCACAGCAATCTGACCCGGTAGGACATCTTCCGTCTCCAGACAGATTTCTACATCAAGGACGCCAAATGAGGCAGCCTTAGGATCGCGAGATACTGGGCGAGTTAAATGCGAATGTCTTCAGCTCCTCTGGACCGTTTGGAGATGCGTCACCGTAATCGGGTCTCCTGAGCGCGTTTTCATGAACGACGCGCTCCAATTTCCAAAGAATATAGCGAACGATCCCAGGAATTCCTTTAACCAGTCAGAAAATGAATGTACATATTGAGTACTCCTATCTGGAACCGGTTAGTTGGCGCAAAGAGGACGCGTCTGTGGTTCCTGGGCTTTTGACTAGGGGGTTCAAAAGTGAGACGCAGGAGTTATGAATTGTGTAAAATGAAGCATTCTAAGGGGATAAAAAGAAAGGTAGTAGTTATTACGGTTTTCTTTAACGCCACGCCAGGAGCCAACGACTCACTTGGTTGTGGGAGTTGGATCAAAGATATCCGACTCCCGATGCTGCTGCTCACAGTGGATACTTTTTTTTAGCCGTATGGGCTGCTAGTAGGAGTAAACGGTTTTTGACCTTATCAAAAGATTTGCCGGCTGTCATAGCCAGTCTTTAGGCGATCAGGGTGTAAAATGTTTAGAACCCATCCTTCCTCGGAGGAAAGCAGCATCGCCGCCTCCATAAATATGGAACTGCTTGTCGCGTGGATTAAATGTCCTACTACCTTGATGCTGCTGTCGCAAAAGGGTAGTGCGCCTTTAGCTCTATAGCGCCTTGTAAAGTGACTGATCGTTGTACGGGGCTGGCCGATTTACTTTGATAGCTTATTTAGACCTTATGGAACAGGTCCACATCTGGTATTGTCCACGGGATCACTGCTGCATCCAAACCCGGCCGTCATGTCAAGGTAGCAGCTTTAGTTGGGTTGGCCGGGACGGCACTTTCTGTCTGAGGGACAATTTGCGTGTGCTTTCTTCACCACTTCATTTATTCTTTTACCTGTGCTTGTCAAACGAAAGAAGCACACTCGAACACCTACCAAAATGCCTTATTCGAGGCGTAACTAGATCCATTTCTTGCACCATCTTGTTACTCTTAATCGATAATATCTGTTCAGTTAAAAAGTGCAGACATTCGATATCACTTAGAAAGTCCACTGTACCTCTTCCCGGCTTACCAAAGTACAGAGTTAGGCCGGATAATTTGGCTGCATTCTACGGGTGCCAGTGCAAGAACCTGTCTCATGTACCAGCTTATCATTATTCTAATCCCCGTATGCCCCATGGTGCGCGCTACTTGTTGACTCTGGTGAGAGTGGAACTAGGGTCTTGTGCATCCTGGACCAACGAACGCAGTTCCATCAGGTCTTCGTACCCACCATTGAGCTCGCCACGCTGATCGTCCACCCCGACAATGGGATGCTTATGCTTATGTGTGTTAGTGCGCCTGTTTCCCCATTCATGCGTGCTCCCCGTCTGCTCGGTTCGTTCTGACTTATCCTGCCATGACATTTATCAGAATCACGAGACTTAACTAGGGTGGGAAGACCGACAACCCACACTACCGGGGTTCCATTCCACTCGCCCGTATATGGTGTACAAAACTTGACACTGTATTGTGCTGGTCAGCTGGATAGGCTTGCGTACCTGTTGTTGATTTCACATCGTGCTTTTCTTCGAATAGTACCATAGAATTTCGTTCCAAACTCTTCCTTTTATACCCGGGACCGCCCAACCTACACGTACCTCAAGGCTGCTTATCTGGTTGCGTCGCGACAACCAATTTGCGGCAGGCTTGGGACTCATTTTACTGAAATTTCATGCCTCAGTTACAAATGTGTGGCGCAGGCTGAAGTGAATCATAAAGCCTCGCCCGAATAATGCATGTTGTAATTGTCCGCAGACAACTACATTTTCGTCAGCCAAGTGCAAAATTCATCAGACACACTTCATAGTCGCCCGTCCCAACAGGAACCCCTCCTGTATTTCGTTACCCTGAAGGGTAACGAGAAACAACGGGAGAGTAGTACTGTATCAGTTTGTATCGCCGTTTTATGAAAAAATCCCCTAACTTTTCAACTCACTTGGTTGCGATTCTGCTATACGAGCATCACTGGAAATCCAGCGAAAAATGCTGTATTCACTAACAGTCTTTTAACCGGAACAGACTGTCCCATTTTTCACGTTTTTTGTAGGCGGAATTTCCTGATAATCGAGCAGGTAACTTGTTACCACTCTCGAGAGCTGCCCAATTCTCTCTCTCTCTCTCTCTCTCTCNTATATATATATATATATATATATATATATATATATATAAAGAGAAATTTTCCGTGCAGGTCTCTGGCAGTATTGTCTTTGTCGTGAACGGTGTTTCACTAGTTGGAAAACGCGAGATGGGCCTCGCTGCACTCAAGAAAAGCCGCTATACGTCAAGCCGTCGGCCCTTGATCCAACAGCTCTGTACTATAACAACAGTGACTCCAGCAATGGCTGGTAAACAGAAGTAGTTTTCGCACTAAAAGTAGCCAAAGACTGTGTATCTCAACCTGGTAGGAGGGGGTGCGTTTGTCGACATTCATCGTCACCTATGAAGAAGATCGCAAGCAACATGAAGTCCCCGAAGTCTGTCTGTTTCGCTAATAATGTGCAGAATGCTGGTTGTTGTTTTGAAAACCGTTGAGGGTCTTGCAGGTTCTTTTGGAGATGTGGAAGATAGGGTGTGTACTGTTATTCAAATCAGCCGATTTCAATATCCAGAGCTTGCAGTCGTATGCGACGATATTTGAGCATTTAATAAGACGGTAAGACATTGAAAAATCTTACATTTCAGTATTTTCTTCTCGAGCATCCATACATTTTATGGACAGAATTGTTGTTGAAGTAATGTGAGCTTAATGCTAGCAGGAAAATAAGGTTTCTGTGACTTTGTTTAACTGTGATTTTCGTTTGGCGCGAACCCCAAGGAAACAGTATACCAAGCGGTGTTTCTTTTGCAGGGAATTACGCTTCGGGTGGAGGACGAATGCAAACTGATCACTCGTGTGTACTCAAATGGCTTATCCTGGTTGTCAGTACTGACACAAATTCTAATAATGACCAAATTGTAGGCCTAAAATCTGTTCCAATGTTTCACAAAAAATCACTTTCCACAAAGTTCAGCCGCATAGGGCAGTTCATCCTTATTTGGCGTAGAGCTATCTGTTATCTGTTTATTTTGCCATCAGCTACATCAGTGATGTGAGAACCCTGCTTCCTTGAGGAACAGTAAGCCGTCTACTGACTCTACGAATCTACTGGCTTGTTAGTTTTCATCACACAGTTGGACATCTCAACTGATCTAATAAGTGAGTTAAGCAGTTACAGTTCTTAGGTGGCGCTGTAGCCAAATTGTCACATAATCCATCCCACTTCAACCAGCTGATAAATCACCCGGACAAGCCCCCCGAGAACTCAGTCCTGTCTGTAATCTCCTTTACATTTAAATTAACCTGTAAACCGATATTGTGTGAGAAACACAGGAGTCTTCATTGGCATATGAATCTTTGTTACCCAATGCTGTTGATGGCACTGATCCCACCGCCTTGACCCGTATCACTGTTTCAAACATTACCATTTTTCTCTGTAGCTCTGCTTGGACAACTTTCATGTCTCGAAACCCTTCTATAGTGTGATTGTTGATTCTTCCATTTCACAGAAAACCCACAATGAAAGCCATTTTTAAACAACGCCATGAATTATGATGTTCCCGGATCGAAAGCCGCTGGATGCCACTGAATCTGAAAAACTGCTTGCCATTTCTTTGATATACACCCCGTTCCATGTACCCATGGACTAATTTTGATACGGTGCACAATAATCTTTGCTCTTGTCGATGCAACGGTGCAACGCTCAAAGGAATGTTTTAATCGAATAACTAAAAAACCGAACATTTTTTATCTCTTCACCTAGAATTTTTCGAAGCCACTTGATTATATTGTGACTTCATTGATAAACATCCACCCAGTTGGGTGACTAAAGCCTTCTGCGATTCCACTGTATGATTGAGGTGATTCCGCCCAGTGATCTTTAAAAAAATATACCAGTTTGCAGATTACCTCGGTGTTAAATTGAAATTCATATGAATTCCTTGTTTATGACATTCTCCAACTGAATGTGCTACCAAAACGTCGCCTCATGTTTAGTCTGGGCAGGATACTCGAGATATCTCAGAATATTTTCTTCGCACAAGACACTACTGAAAACCCTTGGACAATCTACCCCGGTTTCGCCTTTGTTTCATTGCATAATAGCGGTATTGCCTAATTGTAGAATCCAAGAAGTCGTGCTGGGGTTGCCTTTTCAAGGTGATTTTTCCATGACCGTATGAACAGTTGACTGTTATTTGTTCCACAACCTACTGAGTATTCTACTCTGTCAAGATGAACGGATAAACTTTTCTTGGCGTTTCCAACGTTTTTGTTATCATATGCAATAATTGGCTGTTTGATAGGCCTCCATACCGTAATTCAGGACAACGCACATCGACTGAAAAGTACCTTTCGAAGGAGTGCCGAAAAGGTACCCTTCACTTGCTAGTGTTCAAAATCCACATTATTTTGGCAAGTCGATATTGTCCATTGCCAGTTCTTGACAGTAGGATGCACTTGCATGATATGCACATTGCTCCGATCTCTATTTTTAGTCTGGCACTTCTCGTGGTGCTTCCTAATAAGAGCTTTGGCGCAGATTACAACTTTCATTCATGGGAGGAGTGGACGCGAATTTCAATAGTCGGACCCGTGCGACTCGGCTGACTTCGTTCGCATTTAGTCTCAGTTTATCCGTAACGTTACTCCACTACTCCTCCCAATCCTACTTATGAATGGTGGATTTGTGGTGCTTTTCCTGCGCAGAACTTGACGGGCTATTTATCCAGAAGTCGCTACCAAGGAAGTCGGTTGTGTTTAGAGTGTTCTACACTCGGACTCCAGAGGAAGAGTTTCCTGTAAAGAATGATTCTCCAATAGAGTTGATGGCCACGACTATCAAGATCGTTGGATACATTCCTTCAGGGCTTGGCGTCACATGCCACCAAAGAGGATCAACTCTCACGCAGAGAACGAAACAGTACCCCTCATTTAATCGTCCTAATATCCAGTTACTTTGCACCTGTGGTCTCCCTCAAAGACACCTCCCCCAGGATAGACTTGTTTCCGCTTGTTCCCCGAGCTGCATCTCAAGATGTCATTTTTTAGTCCTGTTCGAATGGTTCCTTCGAAAGGGAGTAATTGAACTTATTCGTGTAGATAGAGTAACTTTCATCCCAATGTTTTAAGGTTGTGTCTGACCTTCCAGTCCCAGTGTTCGGAGGCACAACACAGCTGGGTGTAATTGACTGTTTGGGAGTGGGCTTCATTCACTTCGCACCATTTAAACCGAGAAAGTGAGTTCAAATTTGCCACAAACTTACTATTACTCAACGGTCAATACCGGAAACCTCTACTTCCTGCCAAAAAAGTAGCATTCTTAAGGTTCCACTGGGCAAGCGACTCCATTTCAAACTTAAACTGTCGTAGAGGAACGTGCTCATCAAAAGCTACATGCCCAACAATTCAACCTGAACCACGAGTGTTCGTTGCCTTGTTTCAGTCCGAATCCTTTGGTGTTCCAAGTAGCTTAATCGGGACGAATTCCTGCCCTGTTTTGTTCCACCTCCCCTTCAGAATGCTGGGCCTTACCCAGCACTTGAATGAGCATATGTTTTGATCGTCGTGTTTGTTTTGGATGGAGCCTTCTTACCCCAGTAGCCCCACCTACCTAGGAGTAGCATTCCGTATATTGTGCACACTTCTGAACATGACCTGTTCTCCTAGGTCCATTTGTGTTTTTGTCAGTATGTAACTGTAGGTCTCTTGTCTCTGTAATCTGAATTCTGGACTTCAGAAGCCGTTCCAGCTTGTTTGTCTGGGTTGTCACGGACAAACGAGGAGACTCGAACATTGATCACTTTTAGAAACCTAAACAGACCTCCGTCCAGCTCTTTCCTCCACAAAATCACCTGTCTTATATGTCAACAATATTTTCACTTCCCAGTTCGACTTTCGTTCAATGTCAGCTATGCTAATGTTTCTCCTTGGTATCAGGGTAACAGATAACGATAAGGCAACTCCATTCGCCATGACGAGATCGCCAAAGTCCTGGCTAGTGTTTGGAGGTTGGTGGCAAATTTTCACTGCGAATGTGCGCATCAAAAGCGGTCGGAAGATAACCACAAGTGTCTGAGCTGATGCGGTAGTGCTGTGGTGCAGCGATTTTAAGGTTCTATGTCATTCTGGAATCTTTGGAGGGTTATTCTGAAGCAAGAATGGTCCTACGTGTGAAGTTCGGGCAGAATTTCATAGTTGATCGTTCCCACCTCCACTACCTTTCGAAGTGCCTCTTGGAAGCCCATCATGCAGCAGCACTTAACAAAGTGTCTCAGGAGCTATCAACCTCCTATAGAAAACTCATGCAAATCGACGTTAGTCGGACCTGAATGCACATACTACCATCAGCACCATTATCTCTAAGCTCCGTTTACATCTGAATGGGAATGGGAATGGGAATAGACCACCACTGAAACGGTACAACATGGGAGGGAACCCAAATTTCATGACCAAGTGGAGTTCGTTAAGGGCAGATCACAGGTTTGCAGCACCGAATGAGGCCAGTGGGCCTTAGCGTGGTTAGTGGATGATAGTCAACCGAATCGACCTTCAAGCAATTGAGCGTCACCTTTGCAGTCGCATCTTTCATGGTGTGCAGTTCAGAGTGTTGAACACACTAACCTAACCCAGTCCACCTACGTGCAGTGCCTTATCTGAAAGGAACCGCACTTCCGTGACCAATACCCGGGTTTCGCTCAATGTCCTATGGAAAACCGTCCTGAGTTCGTAAGTGAACACAGGTTGTATTCATTTTGTTTGACAACAATAACAGCGTATAGTCCCAACTGATGTACAACATACCTCCAGGCATGGTCTTAATGGAGCAGTCGGAATAAACGCAAACCAGACGCCATTTGCGGGCTCCCACAAATGCAGGGAAGTGGGGCAGTTATTTAAAAAGAGACGTTGTCCAACTTGAATAGGGTCTATTCAAAATTGGTGCGATCTAAACTCGACAGACATCAGCGACATGAAACAAGTGACAGGGACGTAGCATGGCGGGAGTTGTGACATGGAAAACTAGTCCTTAGAATGATGGGAATAGCATCATTAAGGCATGTTAAACATAAAACATGACAGTTTTGAACCAAAAGTGATAACCGTTGCAAAAGTGGGATGGCCTTGAGCTGCTGATGTATGAGTTTAAGCCATAGGAGTTCGAGATAACTCAGTGGTTAAGGCCCCAAATTACGGTCCATGATTTGAACCCAACCTCAGCATCTCGACGGATCTTGTCTAGGCTTGGGTAGCCTTATAGTATCTTACCCCCCATGCCTCCTTCAGGTGGCATGGCAGCTAGGCACTGGAGGGGTATTACGGCTGAACGACTGTTGCCATATTGTTCAAGCCACAGGTAGAAAAATTAGGATTGCGAAGTAATGGGTGGGAAAAAAAGGGTCTTTTAGCAAGTTTAAGTTATAAACGGGTAGTTTCACTGAGGAGCGTGAAAAGACAGTCTGTCGTCAGACTTACTGGGGCAGGCGGTGTTTGTATTGCAAAGAACCAGGTGGTCGTCGTGGGAAGAATAAGCGTATTTATGAGCAGGACGTGCCGACAGTGCGCCAGAATAGGCAGTAAGTAAATTCAGCCGATCAAGGCGGCCTTCTGTGCTCCGGTAACATAATTGTTCGGAAAGTAGCAGATATACAGCGAACTACGGGCAGGCCATCAGACTATGTATAGTAGTCGCGGTGCCATCATCGTAATTCGGTTCATGGATGACCCCGTTAGTGG
>SJOL01008902.1:53274-67753 GCA_004794785.1 Opisthorchis felineus | reverse complement strand
GCTGGGATGTGCAATTCTTTGAGCAGCGTCATGGTGCGTGCACGCCTGACAGTTAATTTCTCTTCAGGCCCTCGCAAGTCAGCCAGAAGCGTGCCAATCCATATTCGAAGAACTACTATAGCTCAACAGTATCGATCTGAGCTAGCTCAACAACTCTCTACAGTAAACCAATACTATACTAGTAGCGAGCACGTGGACGAAGCTTGGCAAAATTTGAAAGGAGCTATGCTATCGGTATTCCGTGCTGTCTGTCCGACTTCTCCGATTCGATCACAAGACCACTGGATATCGTCGAGATCGCTAGTCCTGATTGATGACAGGAAATCCATACCAGTAGGCAACGAGTACGACGGCGCACGCAAATCCCTCAAACGCCGTATAGTGAAGAGCCTAAGGAAAGGCCGAGACCGAGACCGTGGTGGACATCGGAAGCTAGGGAGATAGATAAGGCTTTTGATATCGGAAACAGTTGTGCCCTATATCAACTGAGACGATCAACTGGCCCTAGGAAAGCAACGGTCAGTGAAACGGTAGGTGAAAAAGGCAACCCATTAGCTCACTCGCAAAGACGTCGACTGGAAAGATGGGCCGTACACTTCGAAGAAGAACAGCTTAGCTGGCCTACTGCAACACAGCCTCTGGAGGTAGTGCGTACGGGCGAATGATATGTGAACCTTAATCGCCCGTCGGAAGAAATAAAGTACGAATTGTCCGTAGTGAAACGTAAGAAGGCACCAGGACCGGTCGGCCTGTATCCAACCTTCTTCAAAGAAGGAGGAGAACCCCTGGTAACCCATGTAACGAAAGTCATTGGTGGGATATGAAGCGATGGGTAATTGTATGCAGAGCGGGCTATGTCGACAGTTTTTTCCTGTCTTCAGAAAGGATAGTTAGACGCTGTGGGGATACCGCTGTGGCATCCTTCGGGTAGCTTTGGCTTTGAAGGTGTTCTGCAGTGTTACCCTTTAAAATTTGATTGATCATAGGGAGAGACGTATCCGTGGAATCTAACCTGGGTTCCGTCCTGCCAGAGAATGCATCGATCACACCACCCTTCGACAGATTCTGGTACTGTGGCACTACTCCTAACGACCAACAGTGGTGATCTTTCTTGACCTGAAACCTTCCGTTGACTCTGGACCGTCAGGCACTGTGACGATGTCTATGGAGAAAAAGTGTTCCCCATAAATTCGTGAACCTCCTTAAGGCACTGTAAGCCAACTCCCGCGGACGTGTGAAGGTTTATGTGGAGCTGTCGCCTGAGTTCACCACACCAAATTGTGTCAGGCAAGGCTGTCATCTTTCACCTTTCCTCTTCACCTTCGTCATTGATGCAATTATGGAAAGTTCACTAAAAATGCCAATGCCTGTGGGGTCGAAGTGCTCCCGGGGCATTCGCTCACAGATATCAAGTACGCAGACGATATAGCTCTTCTTGGATCTGACGCCGTCGTGATGCACACAATGCTAATTTAAATAAATCTGCCTCACGGTTTGGCATGCACTTCACTCCTGCGAAGTGTAGAGTGCTGCTGTAAGACTGGGTGGGCTCGAACCCTATCCTCATGCCTGCGCGGATGCTGGATCAGCAACTGACCCTCAAACTGCCCAGGGTCGGAGAGATGTTCACTTTTGCAACGGATGCTAGCGACCGTGGTATCGGCGCAGTCCTAAAGCAGAGGATTGGAGTCATAGATTATGCCAGTCGTGTCCTGACTATCACTGAGCAGAAGTACTCAACTATTGAGAGAATTTTTAGCGACCGTCTTGGCCCTGGATAAGTGGAGGCCATACCTGCTTGGAAAAAGATTTCATGTCGAGACCGATCACAAACCCCTGAAGTGGATCAGGACCACCAGAGATCCTCATGGAAAGCTCGCGCGCTGGGCACTCCGGTTGCAAGAGTACGACTTCACGATCCGGCACGTCCCAGGGAAGGAGAACCACCTGGCTGATTGGCTGTCAAGATCATAGGCTGAAGATGAGGCCTCCAGGATCATGATTGGTGCCAATAGCCTCGTCGTCGAGCTGGATCCCGGAAGGTTGGTGCAACTCCAACGGCAGGATCCTGTGTTACGGAAGGTTGCAGCCTCCTTGTTGGATGGACGGAATATTGAGAACGGAGACGGAGACAAGGAATTGCAAATGTTCCAGAGTCACTTTGATAGATTGAGTCTGAGTGAGGCTGGCATAATTTCTTGGAACGACACTGATTCTGATGTTGTGCTGCCCGTAATACCTCGCGTCTTGAGAAGGAAGCTGATCGTCGAATGCCACGAAATGGCACACACAGGGTGCACCAAGACATACGACTTACTTCGGCAGAGGGCCTACTGGCCCGGGATGAGAAGTGAGGTGATGGATTATGTGGTGTCCTGTAAGCGGTGCCAACTGATGAAAGGGGATACGACAGGGGTAACCAATCCCATGGAACCCATTCCTGTATCAGAAATCGGCGAGTTATGGTCTGTGGACGTCATGGGCCCCTTTCCGGTGACGACCAGCGGAAATCAGTATATCGTGGTGATGACAGAACACCTGTCGCGGTGGGTCGAGGCGGCAGCCGTGCCAAACCAACGGGCGACGACAATCAGCGGAGTGGTAATGCGTCACATCGTGGCCAACCACGGGGTGCCAAAAATGATTCTAACGGATCAAGGGCCTTGCTTCGAGAGCGAAGAGTTTAGGAGTTGCTTGCAGAAGCTGGGCATCAGACGGCTGAGGACGGCACCATATCACCCGCAAACAAATGGTCTTACAGAACGCAATAACCGAACGATCAAGGAGTGGCTAGCGGCCAAAGAAGGTGATTGGGAAGTGAACCTGCCGATGGTGTTGCTCGCTCCTCGGGCTTCCATACAGCCAACCACAGGCAAGTCCCCGTTCATGCTGATGTACGGTCGACATCCGCGCCTTCCAGTTGATCAGGAAATTGGGTTATGGCCGGCAACACACTTGTCTCCAGAGGAGCTAGGAGAGGAAAGGAGGAAAGCTCGAGAAAACTTGTCCGCCGCCCAGGAAAGGACTAGACAGAAAACGGCAAGTAGAAAGGCACAACCATTCCCCATAGGCGCGAAGGTTAAGTGGAAGGATCATCAGAATCCTGGAAGTAGTTTACTTGGGTCACGGAAGCTGGACCATCGGTGTCAACGTCCGTTTGTCGTTACCGACCGCCGGGGGAACGTCTATGCAATTCAAGACGGTCAGGGATCGAAAAGAGTAAATGGGACTCGGCTTCGGAAGTGGCATGATACACCCGAAGAGCTGCCGAATAGACCAGCTGCCGGGGCTGACCTAACGGAGGTAAATGGAAATCGGTGGCATGCAAGCGACCTTTGAAGGGGGAAGGTGTATGACGGTGGATATTACTGATAAGGCATTTGAGTAGTATGTGTTTTCTCGTAACTCCGCGGCGAAGGGCTTTCCTCCTTACACTAGTAGTCTGAAGACACCCACCTGCTGCCTTGAGGTCAGGCTTTGGTTGAAGACCCTGATTGTCCGCCTGTCAGTGTGAAGGCGTCCTGACAGTGACCCAGTCCGCGTGCAATCGTGGACGTCACAGCTGAAAATATTACCGTGCCACACCGGCCATTAGCAAGGGCGCCTTGCATGCTGCATACAGCAGGACGGGTAAGCGAAAGCATGCTACTGCTGACGCCTCTCTTACACTTTAAGATGTTCCCTCTTCTACCTTACGCCACCACAATTTGAATGCCATCTCTGCAGGTCGCTGCACCAGGACTGACCGCTTTGTTCGCCGTGCATCACGTTCAGCTGCAGGTTCTGTGCGTCCGACTGCAGTAGCAACCCTGATCACCTTTCAGACCCCCAAAGCCGGTCTACTTACTTGCATTTAATTTTCGCACACTGAGCCAAGCAGGACAACAAGCGGCTCTTGTTCGTTCACTGGGTTCTCTCTGCATTGATGTATGCTGTCTGTCAGAAACAGGATACATGACACAAGTACTGTGTGTGAACTGACTGCCTCCTTACTCTCTTCCAGTTTCCGGCTGCGCATCTCTGGTGATGCAGAGGCTGCTGCGGCTGGATATGCTGGGATAGGTATTGTATTGATTGACCGAGCAGAAGCATCTCTGCTTGACTGGATACCCGTTCATCAATGTCTGTGAGAAAATCTCGAGAAACTGAGGTCCGTCGCTCCCTTTTCATTGTCTGCTTACGCCTCAACGAACTGTAGCCCTGAATCTGCCGAAGACAGTTTCTATGAAGTTCTAGGTGCTCTTTTGCGGTGGGCTAAAAGCTCAGACATCATTGTATTTGCGTTTGACATAAACACTCAGGTTCGTAGACTAAGCGCTGCTGAGGCCGATTGGGTGGTCGTCTTGGGTTGGACACGAGACACACGGACAGCTGAGAGTGCCTGCTTCGGATGTGTGTCAATAACATACTGCCCCTTTACGGTACCAATTTCCGGAGCAGCGAAAGTCGCTTGACAACGTGGTGCTCACCAACGAACCAGCATCGAATGCAAATCGATCACATCGCTCTCAGTTACCGGTGTCGAGGGTCGATCACTGCCTGCCACTAATTTTGAACTAAGTACGTGGGCTCTGACCATGCACTTGTGTGCTGCAGTTTTTCATTGTGCTTTTTAAGTCAATGCAAGACGCGCATATCTCGCATAGTTATTGGGAAGCTCATGGACCCAGAATTCAACCGAGCCTATCAGAACCGGCTCCTCCAATGCCTGATGGCTGGTTCGATATTACATGTTAACGGCTACTGGAGACAGATGTCCAAAGCGCTACTCAATGCCAGAACTTCTGTCTGCGGTACAACCCAGCCGACCTCATCCAAACATTTTTGATCTCTGATATAACCGTGAGTTTTGCTGAGTCCCTGCGGCAGATTTCTTCTGGTCGCAATCACAAATGAACTCGACGCATCGTCTCACACTTAGTGCAACTGAGTGTCCGCGCAGACCGGGAAGCTTGATGGATCCGAAAACAGAGGAAATGAAAGGTGCGAAAAACGCTGGAAACGTCCCCAGGTTGTCACCAACTAAATGGGGTGAGTGAATAATAGTGCCCATTTTCAAAAGGGTACTCGCATGCATATAGGCGCCCTACAATCTTTGCGTTCCTGGACCTCAAGAGTTTGTCCAATACGCTTGCGCACCAGGGTATGCACCATACGTTCGTGGATATCATGTGCTGTTTGTATTCCCATTCTTGTAGGCGCATGGGAATTCATGGGGAGGTCTTCAAAAGCTTTCCCACATGGTGGTACCCGACAAGGATGTCCACTCCGTTTTCGTTTAATTTCATCATCGAGGAGGTAATGAGGCAAACTCTAGAGGGTGTCCGAAACCCTGGTGTTCAGATCTCTCCAAACGAGGGCCTTGTCGACCGGGAGTAGGCAGACGCAAGCTAAGGTGACGTGGTTGACATGGTTATATGGCAGTGAAGCACCAGTGTTCTCATCGGAGTTGCCGTCGTTTATTATTATTATTATTATTATTATTATTATCATTACTGAGGAATCTTTGTGCTCGAGACACCCCAGTGGTTAAGGCGTGAACATACTAACCAGAAGGTCCGTGGTTCGAACCCATCCTCTGCATCTCGACTGCTTCTGTCTAGGCTTGGGCAACCTGGCAATATTTCAGCCTTCGTACTTTCTTGTGGCATGGAAACTATGCACCTAAGGGTTTTACAGCTGAACGAACTGAGGAGTCTGTGTGAATCGAATGTATGGTTTAACAGGGCTCCGGTTTAGCAGTTTTCGATATCCTTGTCGACATTCCAATTTTATGTTCTACACTGTCCCTATTAACGTTTCCGCCGGGAACGCTGAATGGGGCTCTCTTTTTGTGAACAACTATATTTCTCATCCGCGGTTTTTCTAACGGGATTCCGTCAACTCTGATGCACTATTGGGAAGTCCTAAGTCTTCCGTCCCTATCGTCATTCATAACGTACTCTCCATGTGAACTACTATACATACCTACCTGCGCAATTCATTCAGTTTACCTTTCTCATTACGGTTGTCCATCACCCTCGGTCGCCTTCGGTGTTCGGTTGATGGATGACACCGGAAAAATTCTTTCGAGGCCTTTCATGTGAAGCTCCACCAAAGATATTTTCCGGGATGACAATAGGCTAAATAGCAACCAGGTCAGATGGTTGAGGTGACTGCCCTTGGTAGATCGATCATAGGCCATTTTGGGTCGTGTTAACTGGCTTAATCGCTCATGGGCGCTGACGGACGGTTTTACTAGCTTTATTGGGGGCGAGATGTCTCAGTGGTCACAGCGCGAATTTGCTGACCAAAGGGTCCGTGGTTTGAACCCGACCTCTGCATCTCGACTTCCCCTGTCTAAGCTTGGGAAACCTGGCAGTATCCCATCCCTCGTGCTTTCTTAGGGTAGCACGGCAGCTAGGCACCGAGAGGGTGTTACAACTGAGCGATTATTTTTTTTTAAAATTATCTACTAGCCTTATTGGGATTGGTTCAGTGGCGTTGAGTGTCAACTGTCCGGTCACTTTTGACCACCTATTAGGGATCCGGTGAATAATGCTGAGTGAGTTTACCGGATTGGTTCAATTACCTGTTTCCATAAAACCGTTCTTTGTTCTTTTACTTTAACACTAACCTTTGTTTTCTCAGATTAATCTTTTTTAACTCCGCAACAGACGGCCAACGTGGTTTACGGAATGCTAGCAAACAAGTGAAGTATAGCCAGTGATAATACTGGACCGACAGCTTGTCTTTTAGGTCAGTAGTAAATAGTGAAACGGGAATGAAAGTTTGGATTTTTCTGCCTTGAAAGTTCTTATCGAATTTTGAGCCGATGTATGGTGATTTCTGAAGAACTATCACTTGTTAAGTGGAAGTGATGTATGTAACGGCTTTTTGTGTGTGAACCTCAGTTGTTTGTGGAGCTTGCCTTATGTATTTTCATTGGAGACAGGATATCAATTTTCTTTCAGGACCCACGGTATTTGTTTGAGTTCCTTTTCAAGTATGTCAGGTAGGCGGATTTTTCTGGCTCTGTTCTCCAGCCGTTGCACAAAGTTTTGTTAAACTTGATCCCGGCAAGACTGCTAAAATCAGCCTGTTTTCAAGAGGTAACTTTTCTCAGAGGTAACTTTGCTTAACTTGGGACCAGGGTTTCGTTGAAGTGTATCGTCGGGCAAATGAAACAGTTGTTCATTTATACTTGAGGTATAAGTTCCACAAATGGATACCTACCGTTACGTTACGCTAGATGGTTCCCAATAGGTGATTGGGAGTCTGTGACGATAGAAATATCTACACAACGAAGGTTATCGTCCATATGTTTATACGCTTTGGTTTACTTGTCGATCGGTTAGTCGAGTCGTTTCCCATTTCTTTTACGTGTGTTTTGATAAACTGTCAATGATCTGCGTCAAAAAGTAACCACCAACTCGCCTTGGTCTTCTGGGAGGTTATCATTCGAGGAGCCAGTCAATACCGGATCACATGTGATTGTGGCAAAATGTGAGTTAGTCATACTTTTTATCAACCACTTCTTATTAGTACTCGAATCCCTAAGAGGTGTATTAAATACACACTACTGGTGATTCCATAGGTGAACGAAATGACCTTTTAGTGCAACTCGGTCTTTGTGCATGGGTAGACTTCATTTGGGTGATAAAATTTCGGTTGAAAGTTTCACTTCTCCCTGCTGTATACAAAATGTATACAACACAGTCAAGAAGTTCGGTAAGCATATGTGTGTTGCATGCAGGTCAATCATAATGTTGGCCGAAGTTCACTGCTTCATATAGGCCAATGTAAGACTGAAATGACTGCGAAACACGACTGAGTCCAATCCACTAGTCTTTTTTGAGCAATCATTGATGCCGCATTGAACCTCCATAACAAAGACATCTTTTTCGCAAAAAATGGAAATTGAGGTGATAATCAAGGAGACGGTTCCAGAGATATGTTTAATAGTCGATGAAGGAAGTGTTTCATCACTTATCCGTTCAGCCGCTTTGTTTATCAGCGTACTCACGAGCCACGGCTCCTGGGCTTCTTTGAACTTATCTTGGGAAATGAACTTGTTTGTAATAGATTGAATAATTTTAATTCTCCCTTTATAAAAGCATTAAAGCGGTTGCTCGGACTATGGGGCCATTAGCATCACCACTAGCCATAATGCGTACACCAACGTTTGTGCTACGTACCTTCATGTGAATTCCAAATCTGAATCATGTTAGACTGATCGAAGCCCCATCTAACATCAGAGACTTTTGCAGCACCACGGGTACCTAAACACACAATCACTACGTAAATTCACGTGAATTCCAAACCCCTCTGCTGTAACACCCTTGTGGGGCCTAGCTGCCGTGCCACCCGAAGGAAACACGGGGGCTGGGATACTTCCAGGTTGCCCAAGCCTAGATAGGGAAAATCGAGATGCAGAGGGTTTACAGTGAACATATAGTTTTCGATTAGGTGTTGCCTGGTTGCATACTTGCTAATTTATTAAGTCTGACGCATATTTACTGCGAAGCATAGGATCCGGAATGTACGTAAGGTACACACACACACACATAGTTAAGTTTCGAGTGTTTGGTTGAAGCAGATAAATACCAGTGTGTGATCTGCTTCCGAACAAAGTTTACGAAAATCTCCCCCACCTTACGTTCCTTCCGAACTAATGCTTCTTCACATTTCATTTTCTGGCTCAGCCTATTCTTAGAGTTTGTCTTTCAGGAAGGTTTTCTGACAGGCAGGCTCCACACTCCATTTTGTGGTATAGTTAGACGAGGGATGCAGTGGTGCTTCGGAAGTACGTTTTGCATCCACCCTGTCACCTAGTTTCCAGTGGTTTCACCCCCAGTACAATTTCTAATGCGCGGCTGCACTTTTACCGGAGCTGGGTTCGATTGTTTTGCGACCTTGTCATTTTACAACAATCCTATCATTTTTCATTGCAGCTTTCAAACCTCTCCTGATGTAAAACGTTGTGGAACCTCATTGTGTTTCATGTTCCAGTGTCGTAACAGCACCCCTAGTTTTATTTCGTCTTGAGGGTATAATGTCCAAGAAATTCACACTGTTCAGCTGTTTCTCTGGTTGGAGCAAACCCCTTGAATCGAAGAAGGTCACTAAATTCCGCACCCGCGATCGTAGTGAAAGTTTAGCCGACTTACCGTCGATAACCGAACTTTCACATGTTAATGCTGCAGTCACCAAATCTCACTGCGAGCGCGATGGGAGTGCCCGTGAAACGGTTTCACTATCCACAGCAAGTCAAATACCCGTTCTGGGCGACACTACCTCGGCCAGCCTTGGCGGTTGGTCTTCGGTACATCATCCCGAGGGATCAGCTGACCTGTCGAAAATCAACTTACTGGCCAGTGAAGATTCGTGCAGTCTCATTCGACCGATTTTGGGTGCTCTATCACGTTCTAATGAGCTTAGCGAAGAATGCTACGAACGTCTCGAATTGCTGGTTCAGCGTCTAGAACATTTGGCTGGAATTCGTTCGACCGGTAGGTGTCCCTTGTTTGTGTACATACCAGTTTGTTCATATGTAGGCTGGTATGCACGTGTGTGTTTGTCTGAGCCATCAGTTTCTGACACAGGTTCCGATTATGCTTTCATTCCCAGTTGTCGACAGAGGCGGTCTCTTGGCATTCCAAGCACTGATCGATAAGGTACTACCGCACTACCTTGTGCTGAGCACTGGCCTTGGACCGGAAGTCAAACAGCAGTCGCTGCGGGTTCGTGAGGCCTTTGAACTGGTGCGCAATCTTATCAAACTTTCAATCACATACGTGAAACCAACCCCTACTGTTTGGGATGAATACTACAAACCGGTGTCTTATAAACTGTTGGAAATAGCCGTAAGTTTGCTGTCTCATTTTGTTCTATTCTTCCTCAGGATTTTGACCCAAACATGTCAGATCCACTTTGCCGTCACCAGTTGACTATGGTTGCAGATTCGGCCATTGTGCTGGCTTGGTGTACTGTGGTACGTCGCTCTTGTTTGTCTACCCTTATCCCGTATTTCCCTCCAGCCAACGTCGTCCATTCTAGTCAAGGAAATTCGTGAGGCGACAAATGCGTTTGCCAATAAAGGTTTCCAGTATTGCTATTCCAGGTGGGCTTTTCTGCTATTCAAATCCTCCTATCATTTTGGTTTCGATGAGCAACTAATAGATCTTTTCAAATATTAACACTTTCAATCTTATTGTATTTTCTCCTTGATAACTCGCCCTTTCGGTTTACTGAAGTCACCTTCGACGGACTTGCATTTGCCGATTTCTCAGGAATGCGTGGTCTCTGAAAATCAAGATTGGTAATCTCTGCGATCGATTGTTTATGTTTAGCTGGGTTTTTAGGTTCAGCTGATAATGTTGACTAACCACACGAATGAGGAATTCGTTAACTGGTACATTTGTACTGCATGCTTGTTTAAATTTCGCGTGACTGCAGCGTTGTGCTGGAGCGACTCAGTTTGTTGTTCTGACGAGTTGATTTGGCTGCAACAGCCATGCTGGGTCGGCTGTGCCAGGTGATCGATTCTCTCGCCGTATGCTGTTTACTGAGCCAGGTTCCGATCGGATGATATCACAAGGTGGACAGCGCGTAACCTGCAGATGGATCATGAAAAATATAACAGTGGATCTTGTTTGTACTGCTGTTGTTTGCAAAGTTGGGATATCAGAGTCTCACCACACCACTGGTCTTACGTCAGCCCCAGTATACTCGAGTGGATTTTATTGAAGCATCTTACTACTGATCGATGGCTTCTGACGAGTTGTGGTTGGATTGGCCTTGCTGATGCACTTGGCGGCCATTTAAGGTTGAGCATTGGTGGGCATTAGTTGCTTCCTAGTTGTTTCTTATTCGAAAATAACTTTGAGTCTGGACAACCATTCATCCTTGTAACAGCTGCTTAAGAAGCTCACGCAAAAAAATCCACTCCTATTCTTTTGTGCGATCCAGCCGTCAGTGGTTACTATCAGGAAGGTCAGATTCCTGAAAGTAACCCCAGAACGCTCAGAACCTACTGAGACCATAAAACTCCACCAAAATCTCAATAGGAAAGCCGGCAAGCATCAATCATTCAGTCAATTCAGTAAAAGCCGATGAGTGTTCAGGCACGCCACAGAAGCACGACCGAATATGATAAGTGTTCAAGCATGTCATAAGAGCACAATCGGTGTTGATGGGTGTTCACTAAACACCTATCAGACAGCCTGGACCAATGTCAAAAAATGCCCTTTAAATAGTGCGTGGCCGTTGTAACTTTTGCACTCGCACGCACTCGCTTGTTGCAATAAAGCTGTTGTGTTCCTTGTCGGTGAGTTTTTTTTCTGGCATCAGGCACTGTAGTGAGAACAGCAGTCAGATATGACAGTTACAAAGTGTTGGTCGATGTTATTTCACGTGACTCATTTTTACTCTGTTGATCGCACGGTTTGTATCTAACTGGAGACTCCAGACATTGCGAGTATTCACGCGCTTCATTTTTTTCACTACCCAACCGTTCTACTTTCAGTCATGCAACACACACAGAATGGATACGTGCCTGGATGGCTTGCATCAAGGGGGTGCAGGATGTTGTGGACACTCATTTCCGGTACGGCCTTACGTGGCTTCCTGAAGGTCCTAAGGTGCCAACACCCCCGAAGGCGATACGTCCCATGTTGATGTATGATAATGGAAGAGTTGCGTCAAACAGGACAACCACCAAGGTATATGAGTCCATCAGTTATCTTCCTACTTATATCTATCTTGTAGCGAACGTCCCTTCCGTGGGCCTCTACAAAGCCTCCAACCCTGTGTGAGACGAATGGAGGCATAGATCCACACGCGAAGTTACTATCTGAAATTTCCAGGACACGTATGTCTTTGCGCCATGTCCCTTCCCCTGATATACTTTTGTGAAAAAATCGGGACCATCAGCTTTCTGAGCTTTCAACCTTTGGTAAGTTTTCATCGCCTTTGTGTAGGTTGGTTCAAGTTTGTTGGCACCGAAGAATGTTATTTTCACTATAATTATACAGACTTCATAGTGGTTTGGCAAAACAGATCTGTGTAGCTTCTGAAAGGTGACGCAGTACGCCCCTTTCTTTTACGTTTTTGAAGTCATCTACGCTTTGAAATACAACATCCCGACTGTGTTGGGTGAGTAGTGGTGTCGAAATTCACAACCTGATATGGATTATTCTTCTGAAAGTAACTCCGGAAGTGAACAAATACGGCAGAATCATGTGTGCCAAATGCGACGATCTCATCCATGTTACAAACCTAAACAGTTCTGTCATGAAGGCGCTTATTTCCAAAGCGATTCTGTTGCTATAACCGTGAATAAGCATAAAGCAATCATCAATGCGTCGAGAGTTCTTTGTTTCTTTGTTCGGTCATATGCCAGAACAGTCCTTATTCGTCAAAAATTGGATACTAACTTTCTCCCGTAGTGAACGGTGTTGATTAATGTTGCAATTGCTGGAAGTTTTCTTTCGGTGTGGTCCATGGCATTTTCTGCTGATTTTTCTGACCCATAACGGGTGCCTACCAGCCAAAATAAGTGAAACGATCGACCCACTGGAGCTTTCCTCGTCACATTGCGCGCATACCATTGGAACCATACCCTTGTGTGATACTTCACTTTTTGTCCGATGATTAGTGATCAGTTATTCGGCTAATGCCCTTCTGAATCCAATACACTGAAGCATCGAAACAAGTATGAGGTACAGTTGTTCAGTCGGAAAATACGCCACAGTTATTTGAAGTAGATCTATCAGGTTCTTCTACGGATGCCCGTGTGTTATCAACAACACAATATGGTTCGGGATGAAACTCACAATCGATCAGTATTGGATTGTTTCGACCTGATAAAACTAGGTAACATGTTGACCATCTCTCCAGTGTTTGTTGACCCCAGACTTGTCACGCCAATCATCTCTTCTAAACGCTCCTTGTTTTGGTCCTTCTGAATTATATTCCTCCTTGTTATATCCTGGGTGGTTCCTTATTGGTTACACCTGAACTGAGCTTGCCAGACTACGCGATAAGGATAAGACAGAGAACCCGGGACACGGCTGTATTGTCAGGACAAACATACGGAGCTTCTACGTAAATGGCCAACTATGGTCGTTCGCTTGTTCGTTCTGCCCAGCCAATGGTGGCGTTCCTGTCGTGAACAATTTCGCTCCCATTCCCCTGGTCGTATGCAGCTAAGCCTTGTTTGGTAAGCTCCGCCAACTCACCTGCTATCCGGAACGTGGGGGTACCGATGGTGATCTTGGGGACGCGTCGTTCTCTGCATGTACTTTTCATGTCTGTACGCGTTCCTACACTCCCCCCTTTTGGAGATATATCGTAGGTTCCCAATCTGGGGTTTGATTGCAACCGTTTTACTGGAATTCTTCGTCGTCCAGTTCTTCTTTGCAACGGAAATGGGTTGACATCAATGTTTGGTTCCGTTGACTCATTATTCGGTTGCATCTCGGACGTTTCAAGGAGAATATCTAACGGTAGATTCGTTTCTCTTTCTTGGATTATATTGGGTCGCACGCAATGCCGAATTTGATTGGCATACCGAATCCACACCGTTCCGCCAACATCTACTTCATAGACGACGTTTCCTCCTCCTCACTCCCGAACTCCAACGATTCGCTGAGTAGTCTCTGACAAGAACAGAGTCGCCATGGCTAAAAATACGTCCAGTGCGATATTTGCTGTTGAATTTTTCTGATTGGTTTTCCTCGCCGGTCTCTCTGGTTTTCCCGGGCCGCAGTGCATCAAACAATGTTTTCACTTTCCTCCCAAACATAACCTCCGCCTGAGACTTCCCATTTGGCGTATGTGGTTGTTGGTTAGGAAAGCATCAATGACATTGTCCATTGGTCCCTCCCCTCGAGATTTCAACAGAGCTCGTTTAAAGGTATCCACAACTCTCTTGGCTTGTCCATTTGATTGAGGGTTGTACGGCAGTGACCGGATATGTGACAGCGTGTTCCGAACACATAAGTCATTAAAAAGAGCTGAGGTGAACTGCGTACCGTTGTCCGTTACTATTGTATCAGGTAACCCGAAACAACTGAATAGCTTCTGCAGTCTAGTAATGGTAGCTTCGGTAGATGTCTTGCGCATGGAAAAGACTTCTGGCCACTTCGTGAAAGCGTCTACAATTATCAGGTAATACAGACCATTTATTGGACCCGCAAAGTCCATGTGTAGCCGTTGCCGTGGCGCCTCAGACATAGGCCAATCGTGTGGTTCACATCGTGGCGAATCTTGGGAAGCTTGAATGCACTGAGGACAACTTAGGCAATACTCCTCCAAATTCTTATCCATGCCGGGCCAATAAACGTAGCTTCTGGCCAATGATTTCATTCGGCTAACTCCTGGGTGGCCATTGTGGAACTGTTTGATTACTCTTTGTTGGAAGACCTCTGGTACAATCACCCTCTCAGCAAACATTAAGCAACCATCAACTATTAATAGCGCTTCCTGACGATTAGCG
>SJOL01008902.1:2908-41972 GCA_004794785.1 Opisthorchis felineus | reverse complement strand
CTGGTTGGAGACGCTGCAAGATATGGCTGCCAACCGATGTCAGTGGCGATCTTGTTGTCAGTTTCTATCCAGATTGCCTGAATGAGTGTCTGGAGGTGTAGGCACCTCGGAATGATTGTAGTAAGCTAGCGCTAAGTCCCTTCCTCGTCCACCTTTATTCTTTTCTTCACAATAAGGCTTTCAAATAAATCATGGTTGTACGGCAGCGAAGCATCGGTGTTGAACACCGATGTCATGCTGTTGATGATGAGACCGAAACCCATGATCTAGAGACCTGACCCACTTGCGGTTTCCGAAATATACACTTCCAATGCTTCCGTTTTTATGGTGTAGTGTGCATCCACGTACATTCTCGCTCACCTGTTTCTGAGCTTCCTGTCATGGACTATCGAATTCCAACTATTTCGGCTTGAATGCAAGTTGTCCCGATAAGAGAAATACTTTTGCTGCGTTTATCGACCTCTTACTAACGACTACATGTCCTTTATTTTCTCTTCGTCCTGTCAACTATGAACAGATACATCAGTCCAAACCTACGGCGAAATTCTGCGTTCTTGACAACTCCAACATCCACATTAACGAACAGCACCCGTTTTCTTCCCATACAGATTCTGCGGCTGTATTCTTTTCGATCACCAACTCTCTTACGGAGCTCATCTGCTTTTTAAACCGAATTCGTGTTTGCAACGGCGACATTGCACACACTCCTGATCTCTTTTTAACAACCCATCTAACAGATTATGATGTGGCCTCTTCTGACCGTCTTGGTTCTTCTGATCACTACCTTATCGATTTTTCTTAAGTGCTATCCTAAGACCTCCTTTACCCTCCTGTCGTGCATTTTTACGATACTCTTCCGCCAGATGAGCTGGAATGCATCAAGTTTTCTGAAATTATCCGTGGGTGTGTGGCTTTTTCGAAGAACCCTTCACTTTTTGGGAGATATTTACGACTAAGCCCATTTTCCCAAACCAGGGAAGAAATCCTCCCCCAAATGGTGTAGCTGTTTGCTTGTGAGTGGTAAAGAATAAAACCAGACAGTACAAACATTGGCGGGTGCATCCCTGCCCCTCGACTAGCGCTGACTACGTTGTTGCACGCAATACTTGCTCATATAATGCCCACAGAGTCAAATGGAAATTAACTGCATGAAAGACAGCTCAGCTATCGAAAGCACCAACTGGAAGTTTTTCCTTTTGTAACCTAGTCAAAGCAACAAGTCGCAGGTTTTATTACTCCTCATTCAGTCTCGTACATAACATATCTGGAAGTCTCAACCTTCCCTGTTAGAGAAAGAAATCTTCGTCCTCTATGCTTTATCCATCCAGTTCTGTACCGATTTAGCCGGCTTCTCCGATTGACGTTTGCCGATTATCACCACGATGTTATTGCCGTGTCCTGTCAGGACTTGATTCTTTCAAACCACCCTGTTCGGGTGGTATCACTCACTTTGTTCCGTAACGGTTTTCCCGATATTGCTCCAGTCATTTCGAAGCCCTTTCTTCTACCCTTATTCATTGATATTTTCCCTTCAGAGTGAAAAATTCATTTGTCCCCACCAATACCAAACGTGGCTCCCGCGCCATCCCCAAAAACTACTGACCCCTCTCCATTATCCTCATTTTGTCCAAAGTTCTCAAAGCACTTCTGATTAAACAACTCTTACGTGACTTTGAAGAAAACACATTTGAGCGACTACCAAGGTACGTTCGGGCAACAACACTCCACGGGTGACATGTTGGTCTACGCATCAAGCGTAGGCTGGACTGGACTCATGGTGAAATAGATGTCGTTGTTCCCGATTTATCGAAGGCATTCTACCGGATTCTGTATGTGGACCTCTTTGCTATGCTCCTCATGTTCGGACTGCATCCAGACTTGATCAACTCGGTGGCGTTTCCGTTACCTCTTTTATCTATACCCTAGCTGACAACGGCACTTTGCATTTTTCGTCCTACTCCTTTTACTCCATTCTGACTACAGGACAACCGAGCACAAAAATACGAGGAGCCAAATATGAAGGCCTAACCGTGATCTAATGGATTAAAGGCAGAATCGACAGTAAATGAAACCATTGAAGGTCGTAATGAAAGGATGAAGTAAGCTGTTAGTTTGTTCGCTGAGCTGGGCAATTTGATTGGAAAGATCTCATCACCTATCGAGGTGACATAATCAGTGCGTTGTTAGGGGCGTAGCGATGGGTCGGTGGTTGTGCGCTGAGTAGCGTTGCGTGTGTTGATATACGCGCTGCTAGCCGGGGCTAAAATTCGATCACTATTCGTTGCTCGGTCGGACGGTTCCATTGGTTGGTCTCTTTTCCTGCGTCCTAATTGATCTGTGACCACGTGACCTTTGAGCTTGGCCTCCCCTGCTCTTTTACTCTGGTCAGTACTAGAGTGGCCTCTATCATTGACCTCCCTGAGTTCCAGTTTGTGACCCTTGTTGATCTTGGTTTGTAATCCGATAGCGGCTCCTCTCAGTATTCCGGTAGTGGTGCGTAAATTGGATCTAGTTCAATACGTCGGTTAATAGAATACGCCATGGAGTACCTTGCTTATGGAAATCCCATTCCATATCTAGTGTCTCCGTATGCCAAGATTTTTGAGTTTCCCGGATTGAATTTGTGACCTTCTTGTCTGAATATGTGCATCATATCTTCTCAGCTTGTCCAACGTAGAAATTGTTGCAGTTGATTCGGTATACCACATTTTTCCTCTTGTTTTTGTCTTGGTTGTCTTTCGGTTTTGAGACCAGTTTTCGTAACGTAGTATTCCGTTTGTCGACTGCGAGGATTCGTTTTTGAGCTAATAATCTGGCCGTAAGTTCAGATGTATTCTTGATGTAAGTTACAGCTACCCGTCTGCTCGCTTGTTCTTGCTGTTATTAAGGTGCCTTCAACTTCAAGCTTCTCTTGATGAAATTCGATTGTTCTCGAATACGCCGAATAGATGGTTTTCTTCCTTCTTCCTTAGTTCCATGGTGCTGCAATGTCTCCGCTTTCTTGAACAGAGTTTGGACGCACGTCCTCTTGTGGTTCATTGGATGGTCGCTGTTGTAGTTCACTATTTGATCCGTATGTCCCTTTCCGGTATACGCAGGTTTTCAGAGTCCCATTCACCTTTTTTTTCATACTAAAACGTCCGAGAATGGTAGTTGGTTGTTCGTTTCCAGTTCGATTGCAAACTTGATATCTTCAAATGTGGTAATGAGCAGTTCATGCGTATTGTGTACCGAATATCATTTTAGGATGGAAAAATTGTCGTCTACATAGCGGATCTTGGACTGATTGGTAGTACCGCGTGCTCTAATCTCTCAATTGCCGCTTCATTGATAATTCCAATTTTATCTTCCCTCTCTGAAGTGGGATTCCTTGGACATCGAAACTACTTCTCCCGAGATTAAACGAAAGTTTTATTACCGACCAAAGGATGGGAATACTTTTCTACAAGGAGTTTTACAATCTTAGCCGTATCTGCGGCGTTCAACTACCGAAAAAAGAGTAAATTTTACCTCGGATCCGCGCGTCTTCAAACACTATTACAGTCGCAGGCGTAATCCTGGGATAAATAAGCCAAAGCTTAAACCTGACGCTACCCAAATTCATTGGTGAGAAATCCAGAACTAGGTGTGCATCTGGCCTAGACTATTCGCTTCGATGGTCTTTTTTAAAGGGGAGAAGGAACACCGTTGTCGGTAGATTCTGAGCCCAGCAACACGCGTTTCTTAGCTATGGGAGCAAGACTATCACACGTTCCTCTAGGAGTACATGTTTTCTGTAGACGTGGTTTATCAGGATTCCTGGTGAATCTCACTAGGAAAGCGGTGAGTTTTCTCGGTTATCAGCACATTCCGCACCCACACGTCTCGATTCGGACCTGGAAACTAAGACTGAAAGTTGTTCAGTTTGGAAATGCTCGTTTGTCCAAGGGAAATCGAGTGAAGTACCATGAACTGCAGAAACACTACAACAGAATCCTCCAAGAGGGCTGGGAACAAGAAACTTTGGAAAAACTTATAAGACTCTTGTAAGACGTACCTGTCAAAAATATAGTCACAGATCCACTTTACCAAATGCTTAACACTGAATGAAGGCGGCTTATTTTAGGGATTCTTTAGTCCAGGAAACTATGCTTTCTAGTACACTCCCTTATGAAAGATCATTAAAAGGCAATGATAAGATTGAGGTAGCCGGTTGTATCGCTTAGTGATACAGTTGTAAGAAAGACGGTAGAGGAAATGACAATATTAGCAAACAAATTGGCAAACGAGGATCAAAGGCAGCGGAATAAACCAAAATCACAGCGATGTAGTAGGAAAAATAGAGCGAAAATAGTTACTTCAGCAAATCCCCATTCTGATCAGTGCTATTCAGGGGATCCAACATCCTTAGGAAATTGGGCAGATCATCATTTACCGGTTGGGGTTGAAGGGCCTGTGAGAACAGCAAGCAAGGAACGGCAAATAGCATCACAGCGTATGAAACTGCTAAGGCCAGATGAAAAATATGGTAAATCTCCACGGACCTGCACCCGTCATCCAGTCAAATTTCTGATATGCCCTAGTACCATAAGTTTTCGAAGTTTGGGGGGGGGGGGATTTATCCCCACGTTACAGGGATCCTACATTACAACTAAAGCAAACTGGATAGTAGAAAATATTTTTGCTCACGGACAAACACCACTCTCTACAACTCCCAACCCTTGGGTGTAACTACTTCTGAATGGACCCGCTGGCGGTCGCTGTAGGGAAAGAAGCCGTACTGTACATAGAGCGAGAAGCAGATGAGGGCTGAAATAAATGGATTTAATTTCCTCAATCTGCACGACTACGAAGTGCCAGTGTTTAAGATCACCGTTTTTGGTGACGAAAACTACCACCACGCCATAGCTTGATGGCGCAAAGTACTTTGAAATTTGCTCACTTCTTTGTTGTCTTACAGAACATGAGTATTCTCGTATATCAATATAAAAACCTTTAATATGGAATAACTCAGCTCGTAATGAAACAGTAGCATTTATGGGTTTCCTGCGTTTTCCTTTTTCTAAGGCTTCTTGATCTACGGGGTTTTGCAACAGAACTCGGTTTCAAATACAGCCCGATGGTCTACCGAGTTGAATAGCGCTTGCTCCTCAGATTTCAGTAAGACGTGTCGGACTTTATAGTATACACAGAATATTACACAGGATTGTGTAGATCACGTTACTATAGGTAGGCGACGTCACCTACAAAAACCTGTTGTCGTCTGCACGTACAGACCAGTCAGCCCGATACGCGTTGACACCTTGCCTGATGTCAGCACATAGTACAGTGCCCTGAGGTTACAAGGTATGTACACTTTTAAGCAATATGTTGTAGAGGTCCATTGAATAAAGGTAGGGCGATCACCCCGAGTTGGCTGTGGTAGAAGAAGGCGCAGGTGTTGTTGTAATGGATTACGTGCAAATAGGGACACTTGCCATTGAACTCCCGAAGTGTCCTGTGTTGCTCGGTTTACATCAAACTAATCGTTTCGAGTACGACGGCCTTCCTACTGCCCTATACACACATACCAAATACATTCTATTAAATAAAATATCCGGCCAGCCAGTTTTTCAACAACTGCCTTGATCCTTGCTCTGTAGCGGTAAGCACCCACTACCAAGTGGATAACGCTGACACAAGCCATCATTAGGAAATTCAGTAGTATGGGAAAACAGTAGAAAACGAGAAAATGGTTGTGATGAAACATTTTTCGACCGTATGTATCTTGGCAAGTAACTAAAGTGGCATTATAGCGAGACAACAAGTATTGAGGTCGCGTACCAGGGTTGATAGGAGATACATCAATATGTACTTATCTTTGGACCGAATTAATGGTCTAGTTCAAGAAGTGTACCGCCGGACGGCGAGCTTACCAAAGAAGTACGGACTTTCTCTGGGTCCCCATAACGCTGGCTCATAAGAGGCCAAACTAAATTTAAAAATCCAAGACAAGGCACACGCATGATATACAGCGAATTTTGACTGCCTTGAACGAAAAAAAATCTTGCCGCACAGCCAAAAGTAGTTAGACTGGTCGCATCATGTCGCTTTCCTTGAAAATACTCAATTTTATCAACATCGTGCCTCTAACAAGCCCATGAATCTGATCTGTCTGTATCTCGATGGACTAGGAAACCTTTGACGCTCAATTAAATCTAGATTAAAAGATAGCTTGAAATAAAAGAAAAACTGAACTAATACACCTTGTCTACAGCAGAACGAAGCTTCAACAGGAACACTTTAGAGTCCGGCGAACGTCGGATGGAGAGATTATCGATATAACGTGGTTTCTAGTCACCTCAACATAACGGAGGTCCGGCAGGAAGAGTTTAAGCCTGAGTGGCTCATAGGACTGGACTGGACCCCGAGCAAGGTATTGGTTAGGCTGGACATTTTCAGTAAACCAACGTAACATCTCTCAGGTCTTTGGTTCAAACAGCTGAGTCCTGCTGTACATAGCTGAGCTCGTGATGAATGTTACTAGGATAGCACCACGAGCATGCACAACAGGAAGAAAATGGAAAACCGGTAGGTTGAAAAATTGCCTACGTTTAACCAGAAACAAAGTATTTCTTGAGTCCAACAAGAAGCACAGTGAGTCAGCCATCGATGATATCTCATATTTGGGTATTCAGTTGCATTTGGATCCTTCGGTTCGGAATCAGCAGATCAGACCACTGTTGTTCATTCTCTGGTGGATGGCATCCACAAAAGACGAGTGGGACAAAGTAGACGCGATGGCTGGCATAAACAATGATCAAATTAGTTACAATTCTGAAAGGCACGTCATCTAGGTCCACTGAAGATGTTCGCTACCGTACACAACTATTGCACAAACAAACACTGGTGTCTGGAAAGCAAAGACGCCTGAAAGAAAAGGTGCAAATGCTCAGGACTAGGAGTTCAACACTAGAGGAGTAACGTGTTTCTGGATTGAAGACGACAAAAAATTAACGTATGGGGAAAACATAACTACACCTGCGACTTCCCCACTAATACAAGGATATGACCGCATGGCAATCACGATTATTCCGCTTTCTACCCTCTGAATTAAGACCATATTAACCTATTTTAGCTCTGAACCGTTATGGCGAGTGAGTTTTGCATGGGAGATCACTAAAAAATGAGACTTTGGTCACAACGGGAAACAAAGAATAGGAATAGGTCCTGTAGTATTCCTCGGCTAACCCTTTCGACCTGACGCTTTTATGTATAAGCAGTCCAATTAGTCCACAGCTATTTTCGAGATTAGGCTAACGAGCCTCAGCTGAGAAGAGATCAAACGATCGGATTAAATTGGGGACACGACATCTGGAGATCTGATATTCTTCCTACTTTTGAAATCTAAAACATAGTTTGCGGCTGTCTGATGGGAAGCAATAGTAATGCACCATAACTGAGACTTGGGGAGTGTCTACAGTGAGAGATTCATGGAAAAGAGGGGAACAGTTACACAGTAGTTATACGGTATGAGCACTACACCGGAGTTTACAGGTTTTAACAATAAAAACTGAGCGACCAAATGTCGCCTCGTTCGTCCAACCTATGCCGGAATATGTCGATCCCGCAGCTTACATGTACAACTGGGGAGTAAGTATAGAGAACGATGATTTGCGATGCATATAGGTTTGACAAACCACGAGACTCTTCATATTGAACTAAGTGGGGGCCATGGGGTACGAATTACACAGTTTGAAATCAATTGCGAAACCAGCTGACAACTGGAATTCTTTGATCAATACATAATGCTTTCATGCAGGGAGGCGCACAGTAACGGCAGATTTAGCACAAGCGACCATAGCCGATATATTCAGATCGCGCTAGGATCGCTTCCACCGAGGTGAAAGCGCAGACAAACTACGACGACGGACTGATTTCCAGAGCTATCACAGAGGACTGAGTGGGTGTTAGATATTTCTGAAGCTTAGGACAACGGATATATCGTCCATCTGTTTTCATGCAATCTGTTTGTGTATGTATGCAAGGCCATGTATACTACTACTCCACGCAAACTGTTTGCAGCCCCGGAACCTTCAACTATTCGCAATCGATCATGTGTATAAAAACGATGTGCAGACGGCTCACTTGGCGCTCCGGACGATACGGGTCAAACGCGTCCAGCAGATTCATCACATGATTCTGACTGTGGTAATGCAGAGGGGGAGAAAAAGGCAACTCAGTGACAGGATACAGAGAGCTGAACTACACAAACCAGAGTACACCCAGGAAACCACACGGAATCAATTATATAGGGGTTGGATGTTTGAGCAGCCCGACTGAACCACACCAAGAAAAATCAATGGAAAACCCTAAAGTGCGTGTGGCAAACCAGAGTGCTGTAATACTTTCTAGGGAAGTAATTAAAGTTGCAACCAAGTAGCAAACTGGGTTCCGATCGTTACTTAAGGGTTGCATGCATCAGACTTAGTGGTTTAAGTGGAGAGCGACTGTTCTCTCCGTACCATACGGCTTTTTCACAATTTATCGACCAACCCGACTGTTAACTGAAATCGGTCTGTGACGATATGCTTCCTTAAAAAAGGGGTAGTTAGCGAGTCTTACCTAAGCTATCATCCACAGGATAGCAACCTGTGATGGATTGTCAGTACGAAACCGGCGTAATGACGATACCGCAGCCTGCTTTGCATTGGTAATTTAAACGGGATTAACACATTAGTTGCTCGCTAGATGAGGAAAAAAATTGTCCGATAGGTTGATCTGGTAGTCAGGCGGCACACTGGTTTTCAATCCGGATTGCTTCAGCTGTAGGAGGAGACAGCGGAAAACATTGACAAGCTGGAGTTGACATAGTGATCCGATAAAGGAGTCCAAGCGACCGATCATGAGATTGCACTAACCAGTCAGCTTGAGTAGTGGACATGAAATCTCCAGTTTTCAACAATAAACGCGATTATGACTAGGCCACACATATTCCAACACTGCTGTGATTCGAAGACTGTAATGTAACACAACCGCACAAGAGTGCTGACAAGAGTAAACGGAAATTCGAATTTTACCGACAGACGATCTTATCGACTGTCCCAAACAGATCAACTATGGTGGAAATGACCCGTTTACCTCTGACACCGAGGTACATAACTACGCTCCTGGTTCAAGAAGTTTGCGCAGGAATCAACTACCAATAAACGCGTCCGAGCTGGCAATATTTCGGCGTATTGCCAACTATCTATTACGGACAGCGCAATGATCATTGTGCGAATCCCGAGTCACGCTCACGTGCTGCATTTGCCCCTTAATCAACTACTTAATCCGTAACGTCCATAAAGAATTAGAGAAATACCCTTGGTCTACCTAAGGAGGTAGCGAAGAAGAAAAGTTCCCGCGTTAAGGAAGAAATCTGAAGAAATTGCCGCAGATAGCGAAATATCACGTGATTTAACTGTAGACTGCTTACAACTCTTAAGTAGCTAAACGAATGAATCAAATGAATCAAGCACGCACTCATGGGGACGATGTTCGTAACTCCAAATTTTTTCATATTTCAAGGATCACGCCAGCGTTTTGTAGCAACGTTAGTTATCTTAATGATATGGTGAGACGGTACTTGCATCTTACTGGGACTTTCCGAACAACGCTGACTAAATGTCGCAATTTCTGGCGTCGTCGCAGAACTGTGAACATCTGCCGCTTTCAATCGTGGAACATCCATGTTCGAATTTCGTTTGCCTGTCGATTACGTTAGACAGCAGCTAGACAGAAGTGTAAAAGTCTCTCTTTTATACGCACCAAAATTTGTGTTGCTGACACTCGTTGATGATGATCGTATGATAGTCCGGCGTCCCGGTATGTAAGAACGCTGAGTGGAATCATTTGATATCAGGAAGGTCAGATTCCTGAAAAAAAAGCCCGGAATGCCCGAAACCCACTGAGACCATCAAACTTCACCAAAATCGCAGTAGGGAAGCCGCCAAGCATTTGGGCCAGAAAAACCAGCTTCCGATTGAACGCTCAAGTTGTCAATCACTTCAGCAACGGTTGACAATGACGAGCGTGAAGACATACCACAGAAGTACGGCTGACGATGATGGGTGCTCACCCAACGCCGATCAGACAGCTTGGATCAAGGTTGGAAATGCACTTTAAATACCGCGAGGCCTCTTGTAATTTGTGCAATTGCTTGTTCGCAATAAAGCTGTTGTGTTCCTTATTAGCTGGTCTCTTTCTGACACTAAGGAACTGGAGCGGGGACAGCAATTAGTTGAAACATTTGGTTACACCCCCTGTTGACGACCCGATCGTGTTAACAATGAATTCCATCTATCTTTTCGCTAAGTAGAAACACAAACAAACACGTGCGCTTAAGTGATTTTACAAAGAAATGAGGATGTTTCTAGTATAAATATCGGGTAAGAGAAAAATTATTATGCATCACTCCCGAGCTTTCTGGCTCATATCTGAGAAGCACCGCCTTGTAAACAGTAACCAGTTTCGGAAAATAATATTTTCGGTTTCCCCTTGGTGACTGGTCAGTCAACTTTAGACACATTCGTGTGCAGTGATATTACCCCGAAATTTAAACATTTCTGGGAAGAAGTTGACAACCTATATTAGATGTTGGCATATTTTATGCGTTTTTTTTCGAAGGCTTAAACAGTGACTCCCACCTCGAAGAAAGAGACCATCGGTTTTCCGATGGTGTTTGCTGTTGGTGTAAAACTGTGTCACGATTTCGACTGAACAATTGCGAGCCGAACACAAGAAGAGGCAAGAACCGTGCGACAGACCGAAAAATTGGAGAGAGAGAGAGAGAGAGAGAGAGAGGGCTGCGTAGAAGTGTAGGGTCAGCGTTAAGCATAGCTGACTTAATGTTTAGATAATCCCAGTATTCACACGGAATGAGAGAATGTTACCATTCCCAACGTGAAATGCCTTTGCAGCGTCATCCACGGACAAATGGGTTGGTTACCACCTAGTGACAGGTGACTACGCCTCGGTTAGTACTAGAGTTACTACGTCCCACTCACAACGGCTCGAGTATTTTCACGGAACCAGTTTAGCACAGTGAGAAAGTGTTATCAGTGACAGATGCACAACTGATCTTTGCACACTGACCTTAGAAATTGAAATAACTACAAAAGCTGGCAAGGACTGCTTTGGATCCGGCCGAAATCGTATGGACAATAGAAAGAATAAGAGGACGTTCATTTAGAATTCATGATGGCGGGCGACTAAATGGATGGATGAAGTGTGAACAATGCCTTTTCATTAAAGAGGTGAATAGTGATTTCAACGCCTGGTTTAGTGGGATGCGCAGTAAGTGCCTAGCTGTCAAGACGGAGCTTAACTGATGCACGAGACACGCGTGAGCTGGGCAGTGCATTCTTCATCCGGTGCCTGTAATGCGTGCGTACAAACAGGGGATGTTTAGCGCTCACAATCCTCATTGGCTGTGGGTATAAGCTGAACAGAGCACCCAAGTTCAATTTAGGAAAAGTGCGTTCTTTGTTCGCCGCCTGTAGTGATCGTGCTCGAAGAGAAAATGAACAGGTCTCATAGCACCGGTTAGTTGGATATGTGAGCTGTGTACGGAGATGGCAGACGGATTCATTTGGTGAAAAGTGCATTCCTTGCGCAGCTCTAGTAAGACCATCCTGGGTTACTCATTAGTTTGCGAACGAAAGACGCGGTCAAGATTCGAAAAGACCTCCATTTCCAATGGTCTTCAGCTAGTGAGTAACAGAGTACGGTGAAGAATCCCACGTAAGCTCAAATACGGCTCGGTTAATCTGCGCAAGCGCTGTCCACACACACAGGTTGTTCCGAGGGAATCCAACGCGTCGAAAAAACTTCTATTTTCCGACTGAATATACAGATGCAAAGGCTATTCGCGCGCTTAGCTGGCCGGAAGTATTTTTGAGTCACGAGCAGTACTGTACAGTGACTGGTGAGAACCTATACTGTGGGTGTGTGCAGAACCAAATTTTCTGAAACAAACTGGCTGGCACATTCAATGTAAAATAACGAACAGCTACCGTGTAGTGTTAAAACATTCAATTGTTTGGTTTACTGGAATAGTAACCTGAGCAAAATTTCTTGAAGTCAGCCCAAACTGCGATACCTCTAGTAGGCATGGAAAAAGTGATCCTCAAGGCAGTCGCTTTTTGGGGATGGCTACCGCACTTGGAAACGACGGGGTATTCCGTTGATCGGTTAGTATAGAGGTATTACTGAGGTACTGAGGTAGTACCAAGTAATCTTACTTAAGGATGCAGGTTATAATAATGCCGTGAACATTATACTAAGTGTCGATAATTACAGTAAAGGACGAACAGCTCCAATGCATGTCCATCTGGCAATGTTCGGAGAGGACCGAAGGCTACGATCAACTGAAAACTCTTCCCGTCGAAACGAGATAGTTGTTGACACAAAGAATTACGTAATGATTGACAGAAATTTATTCACCATGTGGGGAGGAGGACATGAGCCATATTGCTTACACTATTAAGCGTCTTGGAAGTCCGCTATGGTATGCTACAAATTATATCCTGATCCTCAATATTCCCACTTTTGGTATCAAGTAGACCACGCTGTTATACACGCGAAAGCCTGTTCTCTGAAAGACGAAGCCATGTAGTGGTACGTATGAGGGTTTTCCCAGCGTTAGACGGCAAGCGCACGAAAAACTGTCTCACGACTACTGGTATCAGTAGTCGTAACAGAACACTTGTGTAAAATCCGTGTAAAAAAACAACGGACTGGTAAGGAGTAAAAACAAAAACGGAGCCGGGAAAACAGGAAACACCGAGAATGTGGAAAGTAAACCTAATATTTTGCCCAAGCGATCCAGAGGTGAGTGCGTTAAGTCAAACGGACAATTGTGTGGAAAGAAGTCCACACTACGAACCAATGAGAAACGAAAAATAAACTTACTAAATATTCTCTGAACCCAAGAAGCATAAAGGATTTGAACGAAATCCTCGTGTATGACGACTGGTGAAATTTAAAACAAACTTATATAACTTTCACTTCGTTACTGAAATCGCTGAGAAGCGGTGCAGCGACAGAACCATGCAGACAAGCGATTTGTTCAAGCGTAGCTACTATGTCTGAAAACTTTTCCTGCATGCTTAGATGCCGGAATGGGTTAACCACGAAAAGTACTTTAAAATACAGTATAGGCTGTCCATTTCAAAGCCATAGTGTTGTGCTATGCAATCATAAACATACACTCAATAGTCAGTTGGGTAACTCTAAAAACTGAGTAACCACTCCGGTTATGTACCCAGCCCCTGTTTCATTTGATCCAAATGGGTTAAGTCGCCAGCCGAAGTTTTTGCATTCAAGTAGCCCAATTGTTAAGCAGCCATCCTGAGCTGAGTCCTGTATTTTGTCAAACAACCTCCATACTGTCTAGGCCCGAGCGGCCCAAGCAGTTAAACTTTGATTACGTTAGAAAACGCCACCAGGAAATCAAATTGTTTCTTATTTCAGTTGAGGTTTTGCGGGATAGGTACTTTTGTTCACATTCACACCACTGTCGTTTGAACTTATTTACTCCTTATTTATTTATTCTTATTTACTTCTCCCGACCTGAGTGTTAGTAATCACCATGAAACCGAACAGGAAGGAAGCATATATTTACCATAGCTTCAAATAATCGAGTGTTTTCACACAATAACTGTTTTTCAGCCATTTTTAGAAAATTTTATTTTATTTTTTTAATCCGATAAAGTTGGCAATCAAACTCCATCCGGTCTGCACCGAAAGAAGTAACAGGTAAAAGCTTATATTCCCACGAAACCGGGACCGCTTCAGAGACGAGGATGGGAAAAATCTGTAGTTCAGACGTTTCCAATTTACCCCCACAACATAACGGAAACGGTTTTCAACCCGAGGGGACTCAATTCGTTGGGTAAAAATGTCCAAAACTACCATGAAATAAAACAGGCAATCGGTTAATAAACATTCCACGATTTGGGTCGGGAAAAGTGTTGATTGGTTTGTTCTGTTCGTCCTAATTTCCTTTAAGTTTGTCAATCGAAATCAACGGCAGAAGCGAGGTCAAAATTACGGTCGTCCAAATACTCGTTGGCTACTTAATAACAGTAGCCGTTTTACGCATGTTGACCAGCGGTCTGTGCCAACCAAAGTAATAAACTGTTTAGAGAGTTTGAGTTAGTTGGTACAGATGGAACACATGTGAAGCCCAGTATTCCGAAAGTTACATTTCACACCAAACATGCAGGCGTCTCTTCCGAATGAAATATTACATCATACAGTCAATGCTGAGCTTTACATGGGTTGAACGAACAAGCTAATGCCCCGTGTAAATCAGCGCATCTGAGACTGGAAAGGGAAAAGTCTTTCTCTGACACACCAGGGTTTCGAAAATTAGGTGAACTGACACTGTAGACAGCAGCGGCAACTCGATTCGGCTACAAGATATAAAGATACTGGACGATAATTGACCACATATGTGCGTTCTGTGTACTGTCTTTTAACTAAGCATTTGCTAACAAACAGGTCGAGACACCTCAGCAGTTGGAACAACAGATGCTGATCCAGAGATCCACGGTTGGGATTCTTACAGACAGATGACATTCAGAATGAAATCGTCTGGGTTTAGACATCCGGGAAATTGTCCAGACCTCGTAGCTTCTTCGGACCGCCTGGTAGCTACACATCGGATAGGGGCTACAGCCCTAAGATTTAATCCGATGATTGGTTCTAATCCTCGCTTCACCACAGACAGCTTGGAATAAGTGTGCGAGGACTCACGCGCTTAGCCTGGCACAAAACAAGAACCAAGTCGCTCGTGTCCCGAGTGGCAGACAAAAGCGATCGTAAGAACTCGGCGAATGAAATAAAACGGGATATGAAGGTGGGAACACACCCAGTGTCCGGAAAAATGTCAATCTTGACAGCTGATACAGGCGTCGTAGGTTCTGCTACCGACGCTGGTTTGGACGCAGATTCCACTGGTTGTGATTCCGGTCCCAGCTTTGATCGAGGTTGTGTTTCAGTCTTGGTGGGGGCGGAATCTGAGCGAAGCCAGTCCGCAGAAACATCCGAGACACTATCCAGGATGGATGACAGGAGGCTTCGCTGGGTTCGTGGGATATTCAGCTGAGCATCAGAAACTACTGGAGCACAAGTTTTCTGACTGACGGTTTGAGTTGGTGACGAAGCACGCCGAGAAGTAGGAGGAACCTTGAGAAGTGCAGTTGGTTCAAGTGTTTTTGCGAACTCGGATTCAGATGATGAGCTCTCAGAAGATAGCTTGTTCTTGATGGATGGAGGAAAAATAAAGGGAAATTTTACACTACATAGCTAGAAACCGTACAAATGTACAAACAGAGACAGTTTGCGATCAGAATGTACGTATTAGAAACTGCAGTTACTTAAAACGAAGTCAGAAGTAAACATAAAGCGCTAGGATTAGGTCGAAAATTGGACAAATGCTGAGTGCTAGGAAATCGTAATACCGAATGCATACATGCGTGCAACGGTAGCAGATTTAGGCCGAAGAGCGAACGCGAGTACACATAGAACACAATATACTCACCAAACAACCCTCCCTACATTACACATAAATAATCAACGCACATATGCTTTTCTTCAAACCGTGTGCATTGATAACTAAGGTGATTACTTTCGAATTTATATAAGAGCGTCTTAGGGGGGAGCTCATTTTCATGTGAACAGAGCATAATCGCGAAGGAACAGAATCAGAACCGATTATACGAATGAAGTGGCATATTTTGAGCCAGACTTGCTGCTCTTCAATCAAAGGAATGGTTAAACGAACAGGGCAAACGATTACCAGACGAGCGACACAGGCCTATGTGGAAACAGCAGTAGTAGGCCCAGCAAGTTTTAATTGTAAGACGACTAAATTCACGTGGTATCTCGGAGAAAGTAGGTGTCACCCTGAGGGAACATGGTAGGAATGTGTTTGGAATCCACTCTGAAGCGACAAACGTATAAAACGACGCATTTTGCCTCCACCTGAAGTTGTCTACAAATGGCAGTATCCTATAAAGTGTAATGGAGTGTAATACGTCCATTGTATGGGGACTGCATTACTCTGTAAAATATCGTAAACAGGGCTATGTCCGACAAACTTTGCCAGAACAGTGCACGGAGACTGAAGAGACGAACATACTTAGATCAGAGAGACAGTCGCTCGAAGTGTACAAGCGTTTGGGTGTTTGCGCTACTCTTTAAACCAGTTACATAATACTCTCAGGGTATTTATCGACCCAATGGTGACCTTGTAGTTGTTGAACAACGGATGTCAGCTGATAGCGTCCATTACAAGTGAACCGAATAAACACGGAAAAAAGTTCTACATAATTGTGCAACACGTAGCATGTTGCCAAACTGTTGACATAGTCTGACATGGAAAGTGTCACATGCAGTTTACTGGCATCTGACTGCATCACCATAAATCTCCGTAAACTTCAAAACTGCTGCACTGGAAGGACAGTTCATCCAATAGATGAACTGGTCGAAAAGCATCAACCCAGTTTTGCTTGATCCATTTCTAGGGTAACCTTCCATTTTAAAACCAGGTGAGCAGGCTTTCCCGAGTTCACAATATTCAGACAAAATGTATTAGAAAATGAAAAATACACCAGAAAGCCCGATATTTCCAGCAATAGTAGGCTAGTTTACTTCTAGTAACCTCTGTAGGAAGTGCGGTAGAGATGCCTATTACCAGGCATTACCTAATACATAATTATGCACTATCGAAAACGAGCAGCCTACTTTTTAAAAATATACTTTCTGGTTAAAGAAATACCTGCAGGGAAATAGGGTGGTGGATTTTTCAGTGTGCTAACAGTGATAAAGCCAAAAAGAGGAATCTGTGCATGCAAACACATGGTCAGTCTGGTGCTAAAGCTTCAAAATCTCCAAATATGTCTACGGAACGACGTCTAACCCGGTTCCAACCAACCAACCTAAAGAAAGACTGTCACCAAATGATGTGTTAAGGGCGCTTCCTTCTTAAAGGGACCAATCCTAGAAAGACAGTATTATGCTTGATTGGACACTCAAAGCTTTTGTAGTGCGGGAAACGGCATTAAAGTTCCTCGTTTTGATTCGCTTTTATTCCACTGAAGTTATTGAAATTTTAAACAAAATTCATTTAACGCATTTGTCCAGTGAAGTAGACTTTTGATGTGAGGCGCACAGAATAGAGGGTGAAAATCACTGTTAACACTACTTTAATGATTCAGTCAAGTGTAGGCTTGATTTGCACTAGGAAAATGTGATGCTAGCATTGTCAACCGCAAGTGACGAACGTGATGTTCCCCGATTGTAGATACCACACACAGATGAATTGAGAAAGGTCAGTCAGTTAACTGAATGGTAGAACGCAAGTTATCGCAGTCGGCGGTTTGGAAACGAACGATTTTAGCCCAGCAGCAGACATGGCGAAATGAACCCCATTCAAAAAAGTTGACGAACAATTGTGCAACCAAAGCCTCCGGATATGGTGCGCGAAATGCGAAAACTCTCCAGCGAAACAGATTGCAGGTTGCTACAGGCGTCCAACCAGACAACTACTTCAACGCTGAATGGGTCCCCGAATCTGTATTTGGGAGGCAGGGGATCCACTAATCCAATTTTCGATGGCATTTAGCTTACTTGAATGCATGAGCAGGTAAAGTGGCTTGAAGATCATACATTACAAAAGTAAGTGATATTCAGTGACTAAATTTTTTTAGTTTTAACTAGAAGTAGTAGGTGTGAGTAACCAGGGGTCCAAGGGGGAGGTATTGAGACCAGTACGGAGAGGATTATGGTGGAGTTTATCGAGAATCCCCCTAGGCGAGGTTCAACATATTTAATTTATAACACCTGCACAGAAATGGGTAGGGATTCGAACGAGCCGCGATGAGTTAAAATAAATCCAAATCGAAAATCCAAGCAGAAAGAAGCAATTTCGCAGGAATGCAGCGAGGATGAACTTCCAGTATCATATACGATCCCCAAAAGATAACAATTACTGAAAGCGGCGGACAGAATGACTTGGGATCCAGCCCAAATAGGGTGAGATAAATTTCCACTAATATAAATTAAGTAACTGGAAAGTTACGCACCGCTAAGCTACGACATGGTGCTACCAACTACCCAATAATATCACCTTGATTAGTGACAACACGCTTCTAACAGAATTGCCAAGCTTAACCATTGCAATGAATAGGACTTTCTGCGAAGCGCACGCGTGTACCAAAGGACGATAGGAGATGAATACCTAGTGGTTGTCCAAAACAAAAATGCGCCCATGTGCATCCGTGCACCATCGACAGACAGCCCAGCCGAGAACATAAGTTACGTTTGAAATAAAAAGGAAAACAGTATTAGGGAATCGCCTTACCGGGGGCAGACTCGCTGTACGTCTCTACAAAAGTAGACGGAAAAATCGGATGATAAACAGTTCGGCAGCAAACGGACATCATTAAGGTGAACTTACTTGCTCACGTCGCTTTATCTTGACGTTTGCAAGCTGTGAAAAGAAACGAAGGGATAACGTTTAAATCCCGCATACAGAGCCTGAAATAAGTTAGATGAGTGAAGCCGGAACAAGCAAAAAATGTTCGCGCAAAAAGAAGCCAAATAAGAGATTCCTTGAGATTGTACTGCACCTAAAGATGTGTTCCGGGGTAATCTCTTTCATGGAGTTCAAAGAAGACAGGGCCCGAAGATGAAGAATCCCCTCGGATAAGACCGAAGAGAAAAACAGTTTTTAAAGGCATACAAAACTACATACTCAATAACCTGGATAGGAGGGGGGAGGCAACTGAAGTTACCTGATGGGGTTACATTTAGAAATTTGATAACAGGAGTTCTGGAGACAGACGCACCGAGAACATTAGAGAGCTGATGGCTTTTGGATAGGTCTTTATAACAGTGACCGGAAGCGACGGGGCAGAAAACTTTTAACATTGATAATGAGAAAGCGTTCAGTAGACTAAAATGGAACTGCAGAGGTGCTCCAGCTACAACAGCCACAGGAAATCATAATTTCATCAGCTTATTTACACTGGATGAAGAATTCCGCAATGAGTATGTCCCTTAAGTAGAAAAACGGGGGTAAAATCGAACCATGGGGGCACTGCTGTGAACGGCCAATGGAGAAATTAGTCATCGACGCTCGGGAATTGTATGAGGTTTGTGAAATAGTCTTCGAACAGATTGGCCACACTCTGTTTGCCGCCTGTATCGGTTAGAAGCTGCAATAAATGTCCCGTATACACACTATCAAAAGTGTCAGTGTACAGCGTGAAGTTTCGTGTCCCGTGATGAAGCAGCAGAGTGAACTGGGTAGACAACAATGTCTAGTGTGGAGCGAAACTGACGATAAGAAAAAATCAGTGCCAGGCTAAATCCACACAAAACAAGTGCTTTTCCAAAGGGAAAAATTTATTGAACAGAACGTGTATTGTTTCAGCAGGACTTGGTAGATAATCGGTAGCACTACAGGCAGCGCCACGTAATACATTTTTACCAACCAAAGCTGACGACGGCGATCCAAAGACCTAGCACGCTCCGTTTCAACGCACAGATTAGAGGTATCCGGTGATACATACCCTTTCCGTCAACTGAAGAAAAGGTTGCAATCAACTCATACACCCAGCAAGGCGGTGACTCGACAGCCAGACACCGTGAATACAGACGTCACAGAAGCCAGAAGATGAAATCACACCGCAGGAATAAAAGGACATAGTCACCCTGAACGCGTCTGTCCAGTCAACCACTATGATCCAAATCAAGCGATCCCCTGCTATATCCACTCATCACAATGGGCAGGTCTTTGCTGTTTACACGATCCATATGTGATGGCCAAACGATCGTAGTAAAGTTGACTAACTGAATCCATTCTTCAGATGAACATGCTAAGTTCAGTTAACTAGCTCCCACCAGTAGAACATTTCCGCTTGAACGTGCTGGCTAAATGTAGATTTGCTCGAACTGTAACCCTCCAGGTAGTTGCAGTCAGGGAATGTGACCAGTTTGGTTAACCAAAAAATCATTTCACATTTGAGGGTAAATTTAAGACGTTTTGTGACGTTCTGGGAACCTGTATATTTATTAAAGATGCTCTGCAGTAAAAACTGTGCCGCTCTCTAAAATAATTTTTTTCAAGAGCATATTGCACACTGGGTAGTCGCGTACCTAAACTGGGGTACAAAACTAGGGGTTGATCAGAGTGACTGGATACAACTGCATAGATTAGGGGGAAACCTAGTCTTTCTATAGTTAACCTAGTCGCCAGTGAGACACAATTTTTCGTAATAGCCCAACGACTGGATGACCAAGTGCACGGACAAGTCAACTGTGATATTTCTTATTAGAGGTCTACATTTACCTCCAAACGGTGGGTGCTATAGCACATACGATAGGGGGCAGTCAACAGTGCAAGTACTCCAGGGGTCAGTGTCAGCATGTTCATTTCTAGTTACCTTCTGGCATCTCCCACTTTCGTCCGATAGGTGAAATTAGTGCATTAACCTGAGCGCAACGAATCTTCGTCGAATTGTAAGCATGTACAAACTGCTGGCTGCAGAAGTTCAGCAACCAAGCAGTCATTATTGTCCTCAAACCAGTTTTAAAACCATTTATGATAGCACGTGTTACCGTGACCTTACTCGTGCTTTGCAGAATGCTTGGGAGTTGGACTGAGCATCACTCGTTCGGTATGTAGTAAGAACGCATGACCATAATTCGTCGGTTAGGTGTTCCGGGGATTGTAGATTTAAGGAGGGAATCTCAAGAAACGTGGCAGAGATTTAGCGAATCAGATCCAGTGGCGGCCCACCGTAACCGACGGAATATCCGTACGAAACCACACCTCCACAAGAGTGACAGCATATATATATATATATATATATATATATATAATGTTACGTACATAAACAAGTATGGAACTGATAGAGTGGAACAATGGGATCAAAAGCAAAACGACAACCCAAGTGTACAAATAGCACAGATATGGTCATTCGGTAACCCTACACTCACGCCGTCGATCCAAAGATAGGACCGTGAGAAAGAGCCACTGAAACTAGAAGGATTGGTTGCAGAAGGCAACCGGCGAGAGAGGCTATATGCTATGCTCTACCAATGTACTTGGACACACGATACCACAGAAAACAGCCATCCGAGGCACTTATACTGCACATTTGGTTAATATGTTCCAGAAACCCACTGTGGCACATAGAAAAACCATCTAAAAGATCATGAGCAAAAACTCCAAGACCCAACTGAGAAAGATAGATTCAATGCGCTTTTTGTGAACTGAATGGGGCCCAATCAGTGTTGAAAAAATGCTGTCCAGGTGAGTTTATTCACGTGCTCCAGAAAAAGCAGTGATCAATTTATCTAACTGAGGTCAAACATAGGTAAGCACAGTAGCTATGGAATGCTTCACTCTCTCATTAGCTGCTCACAGAGTTCACCAAACATACAAAACTCCATAAGGTACTGGGTGGAAACCCAGCCCTTCGAATGAAAAGTGCTGTGTGATCAGGCAAGCAAGAACAAACACCAGCGAGGGGGAGTGAATTGAGCGAGTTTATACTTGACGGTGGGGCAGGTTGTGGGGAACTTGCCATCAATAGCAAAAAACGATATCAACGGTCCTGACTGAGGATGACCGGACGGCAGACACAATTAGTCGGTTACCATAACAGAGTTGAGTCGTTTCAGGGAAAATTTGAAGGAACCGCAGTACATCTGACCATAAGGTCTTGGTGTGACTATTATTAGCTAATTCCAGTGATGCTTTGGCCACTAGTTCTGATGTTCATGAAGGTTAGCGCTAGGTTACTTCGCCTCTCCATTCTAGCGTTCCTTACACAAAACGGTCCTTCTAGAACAAGACAGCCTGATCACAAAGGGGTGAAACAACAGTGCCCAGTGCTAGTGCCGATTTGAGTCGTATCGTGGTATCGTTGGGGGCGTGAATGCAATTATCCTTGTCTCAAGGCTGCATCATTTTCAAATGCGGTTACGTGGGCAGCAATGCGTTATTCAACAGTTTTGGAACCATTAGGGAAACACAATCCTGTGTTAATACATCGTAACATGGATTATACTGGTTCATCATTCCGAGCAGAGTAAAGCAGTTAGTGCGGTGATGGAGGTGCCGATAACGAGAGGCAACTACCAGTGAGTGGGGATTTTAGCGTATGACAGATTTTCATAGATGTGTAGTGAGGTGTCAGTCAATATCAACTTAGAAACTTGGATCTCATCCAATGAGGCAAAATTACTCTAGGCCATAGGTCAAGGAGTATTGTTCGGCTGTTTCACTCTTGTTCAAAATCCACAGCGGCGCGAATCTCACAATTACGGAGGCAAACAAATACAGGCTTCATCCCTGAGGCCCCTCCCTGGTCGTCCCATGAGGAGCCAATCAACAACGCAAACTGTGCGTGGAAGTAGTAGGACTACACTTGTTCCAAATGTAAGTTGACTGCTGATCCAGCAGCCACCTGTAGCTAAATGAGACAGTGTCCAACATTCAGCTGGTAAGACGCGAGTTCAAAACTTTATCGAGGTTTAATAGGTACACATTGCATATGATGATCAACAGGGATCAGACATCTGCTGAATGCTTTTCCGCTCTTCAGCAAAGTTTGGACTTGCCCTACAGAATGAAAGTTAGAACTGTGGCTTGAAAATCTCTGCGCTGCTTACAACGTCGATTTGTGATAACTGCGGCGAGCGAATGGCAAAAACAGACTGTCAACCACAGTCGACTGATGGAACCAAGTGCCTCCCAGCTTCAGTAGATTCAGGTTCACTCCGATTGAGGCTGTGGATTTAAAAGCAACAAGCGAGCTGCTTGGCGCCTTGGAGTAGAGGAAAACAGACGACGTTGGAAAACTTGGAATGTTACGTCGATGTCTAACCACAATTTTACTAGCCGGTGGCAGTGAGAACAGACTTCATCCCTTACGTAAGTAGTAAAACAACTTTAGTCCAACACTGTATCAAACCTATTGATTGAAAATCGACCAAAGTTCGTAAACATTTACGCACCTAATTACGTTTTTGACCTTCATTGTGACGGACTCTAATTAACAGGGACATATTTCATCACTGGGATCGGATTATTGTTCACTAATGGGACGACCACACGGTTGTCACCATATCTTCCGTGTGAAATAGCCTGCTGAGTTGCGAAAAGCACTGTCATTTGCACACTCATTTGGTTATAATAACAAATCCAACTGAATTCCGGCTGAGTCTCTCATTTATGATATTGCACAACTGAACGTGCTGCAAAAAGGCCACCTCAGATTTTAGTAGAATATAAAATTGACGGAAGTTCGGGGAGTGGGCCTGCCAGATGAACCCTATGAAGGGAAAAACCAGTCGTGAGTAACCTTACGAGAAGTGTTGCGTCAACTAAAAGCCTGGGGAGCTCCCATTTGTTATTCCCGAAATGTAAGTTTGCCAACACAGAAACCAATTTACTTAGTAAGTGAGGCTTCTCAAAATTCCATGGGTTTTTTCTTCAGTGAAAATATGTTACATATTCAACCCTTGCTGAGAAACAGTGAAGTTCAGTCAGTCCGGAAACACTTATAAGCCATCTGAACAGTCCACGCATAAGCTATGTTTGGTTGATCTTGTTCGAACTTGGCATCTGTGTGCTAAAAACAGACCAAATCTCTACCGTTACCCAAACTCTGTGTCAGACACACGAGTTGTCGCGAAACCCTTCTGCCCAATAAACGGTAGACAGTCTGCATTGTGTGTTTGTTCGCCAAAAATGCTGGTTCATTCAATGGCCAGTAAAAGCCTGTCGTGCAGCCCAGAAAACAGAAACCCTAGCCTGGATTAATACGGCAATAAAACGGAAGTAATACTTCACCCCGTCGGATCAGAATTGGCGATAAGCTTGGCATCAAGAAGGCAATTAAGCGCAGGGGAAAGATGTTAGGGCAACACCAATGCTGTGTGGGGTGTCACTTCAAAACACCATCACCTTTAGTAAAAAAAAATGCCATTAGCGCACCACCAGGAATAATAAACCACTTACTTTGTCTTGTTCCAGACACAACAGACTTGCAAGGCTGTCATCGAAGTAGGATAAACACGTGCATCTATTTTTGAGCTCCTCGGAACCATGCAAGCGGCTATTTCCTTACGGGATCACGCTGGTGGAGGACACTTCCCCCGGCCATCAATGTGCACAATGTCACTAGCAAACACAGTTGACATAAAGGTTCAGTTACTTCGAACCAAGTGATCTCCAAGCACTGTGATGTCACGAATACAGGTATCTTGTCACAATTTAATGCACTTTCCTTGTGCATATTGAGGTCTGTGTAGTGCTCTAATTCCCTAGAGGAATTTCAACCTGCTGGCAAACAGCTGGTGAGTTCAGACCTAACAGACCAATAACAATGAGCTTACTGCATTATCTAAATTCTTGTCCCTAATAAGGAATTCACTGCAGATAGTATGGACGGCGGCTGTAATATCGTATGGATTGTTGTGGATCATTGCTCCGGATCCTCGATATTTGAACCACGACCGGCTGTGTATTCACATGGATAGAGTCTAGTGGAGGTGGGATCACAAGTAACATCATCCTTCGTGCATGAAATTAACTTAAATAAACGGTTGGAACAATTCCGAGGATGAAACAAAGGACCACGTAACAGGCAACTGATGGATCGTAACAATCGTCAGTCGGCTGATACGCATTTGTGGTGTATAGCTGGGTAAATGAACCGAATGGTCCCACGTCGAATAACATATGAACAGTAGATTCGACAAATGAATATAAAGGATTGAGACAATCAAGACGGACGTGCGAATGTCGGATGATAATAAAAACACTCACTCGTGTCGCCAAGCGTCCAAACCCCCGTCGACCACGTTCAAGTAGATCTGACAAATTCGAGCGTACCTGACTTGGAACTCGACTGATACAATCCTCGAAATCATCTTGATGAATCATACCCAAATCGGAATTCAATTCTGCCAGTCGAGATTCAATGAACTAGAATGGTGGAATGGAGGGTACGGAGAAGATTAGGAAAAACTGACCCAAAACCAATCAACACCAGCTGAATTCTCTTCCTCGTCACTTCCACAAAGACAGTTGGTTGTCCACTGGGAGGACACTGAAGGCACTACTATTTTGGTAACCAGATAGCTGGGTGTGTTATTGGGTGCATACACTGACTGAGGACCCTCAAAATCAAATCGTTTTTGGTCAGCAATAGTTGAATGGAATACAACATTTACGTGTTAGCCGCATTGTGGCATTACGGAGATGAATGAACCATCATCCGCCTCCCCCTCCTCCTCCACATCATCATCATCAGATGTCAAATGTGGAAAGTCTGTGTTGGTCGTGCTAAAAGATTTGTGCACTAAGATAGAAGAAGCGATTGAAAAGTTTAGTCAAACACTACAGGTGGTGTCATTTAAATCCGATGGTGACGGTGCACTGGTTGCAGACGAACGCATGAAGAATGAATACCCCATTCGTATGGTCTGGGAATGACACCTCAAGTATACGGTCTGTTGCAAACGTTGAATGTGCACTTATATCCTGTATCTTATATCTCATACCTTATATTGTACAGGGAAAAGGAGCCACTGTGCCCCTGAACTCACCAGTACAGCGTCCACTGCACATGTGGCCAAAAACATACGCAGAGAACTCTCTCTAGCAAACAGTGAGAATAGCTTCGGGACCTACATGCATGAAACCTTTATTGACGTATGAGTTTTTTCGGAAAATTCCCGTTTACCGTGAGCATGTATGTTAGTTTAAAATTTACAAAGATTTTGGAAAAAAACTGCCAGAATAGAACGTTCCGGGGCATTAGTACCCTAGGCACAACCGATACTCTCTTAAATTCTGGGTATTGGTAACGCAATTTTTCAGTGTCTATTTATAGGAACTCAAATGCGATTAAAAATCACTGTTCTAGCTTGCTTCATTCCGGAAAATTAGAAAACAATTTCCAAAAATGGAAATTTTGCCGACAAGTTTGTCTTTCGCTCAAGTGTTATGACTGAGACAACTTGTGGTCGTGTGCTACGGGTTAATTCTAGAGTCCCTTCTTGAATCGTGTTACCATAAGTCTAGTTATCGAGCTCAATCGATTATATGATGGACTTCAATTCTTACCGATTCACATTGATCGTAAACACGCAAGCTCATTGATGCACCACAATAAAAAAAAGACTTTGTGGGTAGCTGCTCGAATTGTACTCACAAATTCTATTCTTATAGCCATTTCGTACCCGTTTCTTTTTATATTTCGTTGCTAAACAGCTCGACACATAAGCTCGACATAAGAGTTCGAAGTCTTTCAGCAGTTGGAGATGTGATGGCTCATCCTGTAGGAGCAACAGGAACGAAAACCCATTTCTTTTCTAAGATAGCCTTGTGCTTCTGTTCTATCCAGGAAACTATTCCTCTGTTCGCAAAAATTCTTCGTTCTTCTTGTCACTCGTAGCATTCAATTGAGCAAACGGAGGCAAACACGTTACAACCTTGTGGACAGCTGATCCGGGATTCCAAGACAACAAAGTTCGCGGGATACTCCATATAGGACGGCTTATTGACGCTACTACAACGCCATGACCACCGCAATCAGTTTAACCAGAAACATCCACCAGATTCAAGTAGCCCGGTAGATTGCATGGCGCGTTTATTTTAAGGCCGTCCAAAGATGGCGGCACCTTATTTTTTACCACTTTCCTTAAGGATACAGGACTTATTCGCACCAATTCCGTACTCTCACTTCTTCTTTTCTTTCTTCTTCTTTACTGAGACTTTCTTCCCTCACGATTGTATGGCAGTTGAGCACAAGTATGCACTGCTGTCAATGATGATGATGGTGATGCAGGGCAAACTTGCATTTAGATGATTGGCTTCCCTATGGGGAATGTGAAATCATCTGTGGGATCTCACCCTGAGGAGTTTTATGCTTTTTAGTTCAGCATTGGCTCGGCTACGGTAACTCAAGCCAGGTCGGCCTTACACAGAGCGAAGGTCGGTAAACATTGTAATCCTATACCCCAGGAGGGAGACCCCATGAATAGAAGCCACTCCTCAGAAAATTCAGCAGTGAGTATTCCCCGTCAGAGCTCAGTGGCTAGGGCACGAATTTACTGACCGGAAGATCCGTGGTTCGGACCCGACCTCTGCACCCCGACTTCCCCTGTCCAGGCTTGAGCAACCTGGCAGTATCCCAGCCCTCGTGCTTCCTTCGGGTGGCATGGCAGCTAGGCACCGAAAGGGTGCTACAGCTGAACGATTTAATCTAAATTTTAATTCCCCGTCAGATTTGTGTAGAAATTCGTGTCTCTGAAAAGACCGCTCACCCCATTGTTTACAGTTCGCAATTTCGTCAACCACGAAGTGAATTTATCCTTCACTCTGATTAAATACCATGAATATGAGCACCAACAAAAACGCAGAAAGATCCCACATGTTCCCGTAGGGCATACAACAATTGTGAGCGACATGAAATATAGTTCAAAAGTTTAGGTTCAGGCTTCTAAACTGTTTGACACTTGTGTAACCGAACTGACTTGGAAGAACTAAAACTGCGGACGGGAAAGGTGATGTTAAGACGCAGTAAATATTGAGCTTTATCCTACAGTGCAACAAACATCGAGCTTAACTTTCTTCTTTCCAGTAGCAACGTTTTGAAGTCCTTCGTCATGTAATGGTTGGTCAACGTAGCACATCCGCGTGCCAAACACTGGAGGAGACAGGATGCAAGTGAGTCTAAGCAGAGTTTTGATGCACCCTAGTTTGTCATTGTATGGTCAACAGGTACACATGATACTGTTTCCGAAAAAGTGATGAGTAAAGCCTGTTGTGCAAGATATCAGTTATAAATTTGGCCTTGGAAATATGAGTAAATGGACATCATGGTATGGACTACCCTTGGAGTGATTTTTAGGATAAGTACGCAAGGTTCTGTGAGCTCCTGTAACCGTTCTATGTTCCGCTAAGATTGTGACGTCGCTCGCACCCGTAAATAAAGTAACTGGCTCGTCCGGTAACCAAGATGTTCGCTTCGAAGCAACTGCCATAGTTTCTAGTAAAATTCGAAGAAAATTCCGTACGAGTTGTACAATATGAATAATGGAAGGTAAATCTGGTGAAAAAACACTGGAAAGGTTGTCACAAATATTTCTGCAAGCTTTTACAATTCCTTCGCAACATTCGACAACGTAGTAAAGTGAGGTAGAATTAAGAAAACTGTCCTCGCCCCCGAAGGGAGAGAGAGACGGCGGCCTCTTCCTGGGGATCGCTGTATCGGAGTAGATTAAGCGCAACCATCAAGGACGTACAGCTAAAAAAAACTTCTTTGCATTATACCGTTATTGTGGGGATTTGACGAATTCGTCTAAAAAAACCTGGATTTTACTCTCGTATTGAGTCCACCAAAGGCTGTTCAGTATCTCACGCGATTTTAAGGAATTCCCAATAAACAGAAAGTTCTCCTATTTACCTGGTGAAACATTTGTGATTGAAGCAATTCACGTAGGTAAGCCTGGCATTCACGACCGCGGGTTGCCATAAAAGCATTCGGATCGAAAGTCCAACTTGACGGTATTAATACGTGGGTAAATGAGCCAGTCTTGACCCCCCTGGTCATTGCCTCACGATAGCCGCCTGAAAAGATGAATATACACAACGGAGCACTGGATAAGACGGATTCACACATACCTACGATTGGAATGTGAAAATTTCGTGGTATGTGCGGAAGACGTACATAACCAATAAGTCAGTGTCCATGGCTGGTTTCAACCTATCCCAGGAACAGCCTCAAGAACGATGGAGGATAAACGTTAAAAAAACACTGGTTGCCCAAAATGCGGAGACTCCACCAAGAAGATTGCGCGTTTCTAACCAAAAGTGATCCATTTACTAAAGCGGCCTCTCCCGATGGATTCGACTGTATAATGGTTGTAGCAGTGCACGAAGTGAGCCTAAAAGGCTTTGTTGCCTATCATAAATCTTAGATAATCCAGAAGACGACTCAGATGGGCACAGAGGTCATCAGAGGGCTACCATTCTATGAGATTATATTCCTGGTTAGATGTCCTTGAAGCATGTAGTGTAAATACTCATACTGGTGGGGATGTCACAATTAACAGCTTCCAGCAAAATAGGCTTCGATAAGATACTAGATGAGCCTCATCCTTGGGAAATTCTCAACAGTCGGTCTTTGTGTGATTTCCAACTTCAGGTGTCAGAGGACAAGAGGCTCGAGAGCACGTTAACCCTAGAGTGCTCATGTTCATCTCTGACGCCTTTAAACTTAGACTGTATCGCGGCCACGTCCCATTGAAACTACTAATGGAATGCGACACTCAAAGGATAATGAAAACAACAATACTGAACATAATCGAATGCCTGTCAAAATCGCGTGCACCTGTATGGAACTTAACGGAACGAATCGGCATGAATGACACATGAGATATAACAGTGCACTGGCGCTGTGGTGGGAACACAACTGGCCAGACGCGAACTCAACCGCATTTGCTTATCCAATCGAAGGTAAAAGACGATAACCCTCAGGTGAGCTAGGACGACTGTAACACCGGCTGATCAATCCGCGAAATGGATCCGACATGGGTGCGGTCGAACTGATGTAAAAGCGCCGAACTGACGGAACCAACAAGAAATATTGCCAAGACGATAGGATTCAGTTGGTTACTCCTAAGTAAACAAACCAGACGAACATACCAGGCTAGTAAGGTCAGTACACTTTGCCTAAGGATTAAAGCCCCCTAAAACATATGATCTTGAAATGTGGAAAGTACATTACGCAGCTAATAAGACGCCTAGTTTAACATTCAATGCACACGGGTTGCGATGCATAAGGTGCCCTGATGACGACAAAGCTCAAGAAGCCACATTGACATGAGGGTTGCTGATAGAAAGCACCAACGGTTTGCTGAACCAACAACACCTAAATGCGCAAGCAGCGCCATGAGTGATTCTCACTGAGTGTAAAGCACGTACAAACAACTGTAGGGGAGATGCTCGTCAAATGGGTATACCCTGAAATCGCGAAGTGTGTAAATCATTTAACTCGGCTGTGGTTATCCAACTTCTACTCCCTTGCCACCCCTTTTCAAGTCTTTACCTAAGACGTCCCCTAAACAAAGAAAGTCTAATTAATTACGAGGATGAAGGGCTGTAGAATAGCATATAAGCTACGGAGCAGTTAGACTACGGGAGGAATCACAAGTGAAACCAGCCGCTTATCGTGGTGTGCAACTTATCAGTCATTTAGGCATCATTGTTATCACATCGTGCCTTCTGCGCACGGACGTAAGGGCACAGCTACTGTAATATAAAAAGGAGAACCAAAATAACACAGCTCAAAAACTTTTCGCAAACGCTCACATCATTCGTTTGAACTCAACCTTAACCTAAGAGTGTATTGACGCTCAGTAAGGCAGTATCACTCCAGCTACAGATCTTTGAGCTAGGGAACCATATGTGTTTCATCATCGTTTAAGTTTGAATCAAGACAGCTATCGGAGTATGGCAAGATGTCATTGAGTGAGCGTGGGAACACAAACACGTTATTTAAAATACGTTAACATGTAGGCCTCATCAGCAGCAGTGACTGAAAATTCAGACTGGATTCAACCAACTCACCTAAGAGAATAGCCATCGCCTCCAGAAACGGACTGACCAAAGCCGCTGCTGCTGTCTCTTGAGTAGGACGCTTGCGACGTAGTATGGCGTGGTGTGAGGAGAAGCAACGTCGGAGCAACCATTGACGCTAACGGAGAAAATGTGTGCATAATCATTAAGAAGCGCCGTTTATAATGGTGTACCTTCAATTCGCTGACAATTTCACTTTATTGCGCATGCCATCCATGCTTAAAACAGTCATTCAAGAGACAGGCCAACTTCAACTGAATGGTGGTGACAATTCAGGTATGTCGTACCCCGTGGCGACTCTGCACACCTGTGCACGAATACGAACAGCAGTTGTTCCACGAATTTCGTAACCCTTCTCCCCCTTAGGGAGAGGAGGAGGAGCGAAGTTTTACCAATGTGCATTTTTTTCCACTGATTTCGCAGCTAAAGTGCCACTATGTCAGTCATTGGTCGAATCTGAGTTGTTGCCACTAAGTGACGAAAAAACACCACTCAAACAAAAAAGCCAAGGAGGCTGAGTGGCCAAGAGCGTTCATACAAATACCTGGTCAGTGCATATAGGCAAAAGTGTGGCAGTTATTTTTCAGATTATGAAGTGGAAAGCATTATAAAACGCCTTCGTACTCCATTACTAAGAGCTTTAAATAATGCAAGTAACTTTCCGTGAGGCTGTCCACAGCAATTCCCGTATCGCTTTCAAAGACGCCACGTCGACTGTGAGCGCGCTGGACTCATTTTGGCAACGTTCTGAGTTAATTTCCCTGAAGGTTTTTAAGGAACGTTAGACTGAAGGAAGTACGCGGCCCGAGATATTACTAAGTCGCTCGACTTTGACAGCAGCAATGGAAAAGCCGGAGATAAGCTGAAATCTCAGACTTCCGCAGAGTAAAAGTCTTATTTTGAGCACCGTCTAAAGCCACAAGTGATCTGAAGATCCCAATAGAAATCTCCGAAAGGAGGAGCTTCTGCATGGCGCTGGGTTCCGGACTTGTGACCAGTTCACCGCAGCGAGTGGCATTAATAGCACAGTCTACAATACTCCTGTTATCCTTGTTTTGTAGCCTACGAAGCCTTATTATGTAGCTGCTTCCCAAAACTCACCAGAGCGGAAGGTAGCTGCTGTTCGGACGAGCCGCTGGTATAAACGACGTCATTATCCAGATCCACAAGGCGTATTCCTTCGTTCAAAACTTCTTTGGCTTTCTGAAGTTAACCACGGGGCAGTCTGGAGGGTTGAAGAAGAAAAACTAACCTCGACTGTACAAGAGTGTATCCCAGCCACAAACGGTGACGGACAACTAGGGTAAAAAGTTCGGAATAAGCAAGAGACGAACGTTTTATAGCCTACCCAAGAAGGTCGACGCATGTGGGCGGTAATAATGGGTAGATGAGATGAACCCTGAAAAGAGTGGGTTAAACGAAGGAAAATGCTGGCACTGACCATGTGAGTGGATATAACAAACTAAGACTGGCTAATACACACGAGGAAACGCGCTGAAAACGGGTCGAGTAAAAGATGATACTCTTCTCTAATAACAGGCTAAACAAAGTTGTGAAATACTGAATCAGTTAAATGAAGTTACCTTTCGAATACAACAATCCAATTGCTGATGGAGAGTGTGTTATAGTACTCCAAAATATAGCGCTACAAAGATAGATACTTGGAAGCATATTTACGTGATAAAACGGGTGGGAACGTGGGTCGGGTATCGGGATGTAGATGTTCTAAATGGATAAGCAGTGGGAGAAGTTACACACATACTGACATAATCGGGCCCCCGGGATAGACGGGTAAAACAACTTGACCGTCCTCAATAGACAGCTTGTCGATTAACGGCCCAAGCATTTGGCGTAATCCAGAAGAATAAAGCTGTCGTTGATTGATGATCAAGAGAATAGTGTGGAACAGTTCAAACCAGGGCTGACGGCTGGTGACGTTTCATCAAAACAACAAGCACAAGAACTCACCTCCTCAGGCAGACAATATAACCGGAGGTTGGGAGGCAAACACAGCTGACAAAATCTAGCTTTCCATCGGCGTCAGTGAAAATCAATGTGTACTCCTCCGAAAGAGTACTAGAACTAAGTAGACAGAAAAAAAGACCCTGAACTTACTTCTTGTGGTTGCAAGGGAACACAAACTCTTTGAGGTTTTGTGCTTCGGATACAATATTTGGGAGATCTGAGGGGTGACAATACTCAAGTTGGCAACCTGGATATTGAAGAAAGAACAAAGTCGTATCGCACCTTTGGATGAATCACTGATGTCGTATATAAGCAGGTAGTCAATGACTCTTTCAGCCGATCTTAACCAAACACTAGACCGAGATGAACTGGAGTACCTGAGGCGAGTGGAAAACATATTGTCCTTCTACGGAATCCACGGTTAGGTCTGGAAAACTAAACGAGGAGATTCAACAATTAATTGCGCATTTAAGACAAATCATTCGTGACGTGTTCCCCCTTATAACTAACTGTCATTTCGTGCACTCTCAATCAGCCGCTTACATGCATTCATATTAAACTTAAAACAAGTCACATACGATGCCAACTAGACCAAACACGACATGGGAGAACGTAAACAATGACAGACAGAGGTCGCATGGGAGTCACAATCAACCCATACGGAAAGAGCATGGGGGAAGGATGAACGGCAAGGGTACACCTTGTTAACGACGTAGAATGGCAATGACAACTTTATTCTAAACAAGACGCTGACAGATAAAGAGCCCAATGGATCTCCTAAAACAACCTATTCAAGCACAAACGGAGGGAATTAAGTTTGAACGGTTCGGGTGAACAAAGACAACAAGTGGAATACTATGGTCTCACTGAGGTGAGTAAGTAAGAGCAGTAGGAAGAAAAATATCAAGAAAACTTGGAAAGCCGAAGCCCAAATGGATAAGGCTTTGCAACTGGAAGATGCCGGCTAGGGTTCTTGATGTCTACAGCTTATCTGTCCGCTGCCGTCTTGCAAACATCTCCAAAAAGTTTGGTAACAATCGGTAGATTTATTGCTGGACAACGTTTCGCTTTTGACACAAAAGCTTCGACAGGCCAAGTGACTAGGTTACGAGGTTGGTCGAGATTTAAGGCGGAAGGAGAACCAATCAGCTAAGTCAAGCTAAATCAGTGTTAGGTGTCGGCCAAGGGATTTTGTGTGTTACGGTGGGTCACCATGTGTTAAGCTGATGGGGAAACCTACATGGATTTGGGTCCAGCTTAGGGTCGAGTGCTTCTGGTTCACGTGATGATCCCTCTTGAACGTCAATTGCACTTTTCGTCCGACTGTGGGGATGAGCTAATGCTACGATAGTTGTGTTTGGAAGAGGGATTCTATGAACTTTGGTCGGGTTGGGATTTTCACCCCTGTTTTGCTAATGATTCTACACGCATTGACAACCACACAGTCACGTGTCAACTCGGTTTATCTAAAACTGCTCTCCGTACGCCCGCCAGTTCCACACACTCGATTCTATTCATGCTGTGATGCTTTGTAATTTCCACCGCCTCGGCTATCAGCCGCTGTGGTGTAAATCGCAGTCCCCGTCTTAAAACTTCCACATTCTCCAGATCTCTTCTATGTCATGGGTCTAACGCATGTACCGCCATCGCTGAGTCTCTGATCAGCGTTTGGTATTCTTCCGCATTTCTTGGCGGTTTGTTTATCCTCCTTTTATGCTCACCAATTCTGGTGTGCAATTCCCTGGCAGTCTGTCCTATGTAAACCTGTCATCGTCATCATCATCATCATCATCATCATCATCATCATCATCATCATCGACAGCATCACATCAGTGTCCAACAACGATGCTTCGCTGCCGTAGTAAACCTATGTACCTAAATTCATAAAGTGAAAAGAGAAGTGGATGAGGGACAGACCTCGGGTTAGCCCGTCGCAAGCCTTCCCGGGGTGCCTAAACCTCCAAGCGATCAATCGGACAATCCTTTTTTTAAAAATATCGTTCAGCTGCGACACCCCTTCGATTCCTAGCTGCCATAACACCATAAGGAAGCACGAGGGCCGAGACATTGACAGGTTTTCCACACCTAGACAGCAGCGGTCGAGATGCTCAGGTTGAGTTCGATCCACTAACCTCCCTGTCAGTAAGTTCGCTTCTTTACCACTGAGCTATCTGGAGCTCGTGGTGATGTTCCGGCACAGCTTTTAGAAGCAATAATCCTCCGGAGCGGCGCCGTGTTCAGATTCATTCCGCAGATCTTAGGCCTCATGGTTAAATACTTCGGTTCACAGTTTATCCGAGGTAAGTTGGAAAGCCAGCTTCACCGGGATGTTGGGACGGAACTAAACGGAAGTTCCTCAAGAAAGAGCCGCGTGGTCTCGTTACTTGCATCCGAGAGACTAACTCTAGAGGCGGGATTAGTCAGCTCCAGAAGTGTCTTGGATACACGCTGCCCAGGAACAGCGGTCAGTTGCTATATCTGAATACACAATGATTTAGTGTGGGCTCCAATGACGGATTCCGTAGGCCTCATGTCGAGGTTTTCAGGTGTTTATCGAGAGGATAATGTCATCCCTGACATGGATTAGGAGCCAGGACGGACGCCCACTGCACCACATTTGACAAAGTTAAGATGGGCAAGGTAGGTTAAGACATATTTTACACATCCAGCTGGTGAGGACTTTCCATAGATAGCAAACTCTCACCATCCGATGGACTCGCCAGTGGTAAAAAACACTAGCTTTCGGACATCCTCTGCTGGCAGAGGATGCATAAATCAGTATTAGACAGAATCTCATGTATAAACAAACCTCAGCTCGCAAGACAGTATTCGGCGGCATGAAGGCACACCGCGTAGAGTTGATACGTCGCTCAATTCCTTGCACATGCCCGTTGGGGATAAGGATAGAACAAAGGTATTTTTCGTATACCAGACAGGATACCAAACTCCATAGTATCATCATATACTCATATGCAAGCTTTCACTGGTGAAGAATAAACCTTAATGAGGTTTACCAGCCTCTACTAAAACTTCAGCCAAGAGAACTGTCTACCTTGACTTATGATTAACCGGACCGAGTGCGGCTCGGAAGTCGATGAACTCCAGGTTGCAGGAATTTGAAACGAAGCTCTAATGTTCACCGCCAGAAAATGTTTGGTCCAAACAGCTCCCTCCAGGACGGAATCCTCAGTTTGGCCTTGTGCGTACATCCGGTGTCGTAGCAGAAGGGACACGAATAATTTGGCAATATCAATAAAACCGTTCATCACCTTTTTTGGGATCGCTAGTAATACTGAGGTAGAAGAACTCGCGAAAAGGACCGTGAAGTGAGTCCATAAATACTGAGATGTAGGATTCATGGACCTCAACTGGGACATCAACAATTCGGCTGGCCACCTGAAACTTCCAATCCGGAATGTTGACTTTTGGCAGAAGCGTGGGGTGTGAATAGGGAATCCCCCTTCAGCTACAGAAGTGTCAGAATGTACATTCCCACTCAAGCGTTGTTGTGTTCCTCGTCCCAAGGACCTTCCACCTGCTCTGTTCAAAGAAGGCGGTGAATCCCTCAGCTAATGTCTATCTAGCCTATTTGCATCTGTCTGGAAGAAGGGGGCGGGATGGCTCAGTGGTTAGATTGCGGATTTATTGACCAGAAGGTCCGTGGTTCGAACCCGACCTCTGCCTCTCAAATTCCCCTGTCTAGGCTTGAGCAACCTGGCAGTATCTCAGCCCTCGTGCTTCCTTTGGGTGGTATGGCAGCTAGGCACCGAAAGGGTGTTACAGCTGAACGATTTTTTAAAAATTATTTTTGTCTGGAAGAAAGACCGTCAAAAGGGGTACTCGCAGTGGATATAGTAATTGAGCAGGTGTCAGTTTCAGTCCTGTCGTCACGAAGCTTCGCCTTTGTAGACCAAAGGCGGCACGCGAAACCTTAGCTCGCAAGGATCAGGCGGGGTTGCGACTGGGTGGAGGCCGCACCGATTACATCTTCACATTCCTCAGGTGTTAGAGCAATGCCACACGTACAAACGACTCACGATCTTGGTGTTTCTTGACTTCAAAGGCGCGTTCGGTTCTGTTGATCGGTTAGTGGTTCTAACCATGTCTGCTTAAGGCAGGATGCGCCGGAAGTCTGATTCTTATATTCACAAAATTCTGGGTGTGGCTCTCTTTAAAAGCTTTCCTGCAAAAATGTCGTCCTGTAAGGATGTCAGCTCCCTCCAGCTTTGCTTAACTTCATCACTGATGAAATAGTGAGGTGAACGTCGGAAGGTCTTCAAAACTCCCATGTTCAAACCGTCGCTGTTGAGAACCTTGTCAATATGGAATACGCAGATGACATCGGCCTAATGTTTGAAGACGAAGGCCAAGTATAAGCACCGTTAAATAAAACGACCTTCGTCGTACTATCTTTCGGCATGCAGCTTGCACCTACGTAGTGTAAGGTCAGAACGAGCAGTCTCTCAATATGGCCCTTGCAATTCAAGGAAAAGCAAGTGGTATTGTGGAGAAGTGTACACATTTGGGTATTGTGTTAGCTCTGAGGGAAGTGTCTGATGAAGTCAGTGCACGAATTTCAAAAGCCCGGATCACGTTCGTCAACTTGCGTCACATTTGTTGTCAAGACATCACTAGGTCACAAGGAATTCGAAAGGAGGTAACCAGAAAACGGGTAGTTGCTTGTGTAGCAGGTAACGCGGAAAACATCCAACTGCAGTGGCTTGACCATGTATTGCGCATGCTAAAACATCGCCTATGCAGGCGAGCAGCGACCTCCATGTCTCCTTTAGAGCGATGCAGACTGCGGAGTGGACGACATGTGACTGAGCAAGCGGGTGTTGTTTGTGCGATCTCCCTTCCAGGATGGGATCTCCGTGGACCTCCCCGCTCTTAGCTGGAGACATTGCAAAAAATGGCGGCTGACCGATATCAGGGCGTTCGTGCTGTCACTTTACAGATTATCTGATTGAACGCATGGAGGTGGCGGCATCTCAGAATGCTTGCGCCAGGCTAGAACCAGGCCCGCCCCTTATCCGCTCTTCTCTCTTGTTTCATTTTAGGGTTTCAAGTAAAGGAACTTTGTGGCTCATCATCATCACCATGAACAGCAACACCAAATGATAACACTGAATCTTCACTGCCGTACAGTCACATCAGTTTGCTTGGAAAAAACTTGAAATGGAAAGAAGAAATGGAACAGGAAGAGATTCTCCGACAGTGTAGCACCAGTGTCAACACTGATGTTGCTATACCTGATGGTGGACAAAGCCGTATTGTTCATGTTTGTTGAGTCCTTTACCGTCACTAAGGTTCTGGAAAAGGGGTTCGCACCTCAGGAACTCTGCAACATGCCCTTGTCGGAAGAAATGGGTGTACGTGTTGGCCGAAATCATTCCCTGCAGCCAGGCATCCTTAGACGCCATGGTATCGGGATGGTAAACACCAAAGGTGACTGGCTTACTAGACTCTTCGTCATTCACGCACTTGCCAGCACCAATACAAGATTTTGCCTCGAGCTGTAACACATCGCCACATGGATACATACACGCAGCGGCCGGTCTCATCTACTCGATCAGGTTAGCGTTCTCCGGCAAGACGTTCCGAGATGTGCACCACGCCAGTGATGCGAGCAGCACACCACCATGTTGTTCGAATAAAGCGTAAAATCCAGTTTCGTAGGTTACACTACACCAACTGCATCAGTGGGCAAGTGAAAAATGAGGCAAACCGTTTTAAAGATCCAAGAATTAGGTTGAATAATAAAAAACAATCGTTCAGCTGTAACACCCTTTTGGTGTCTAGTTGGCATGCTACCCAAAGGAAGCACGAGGGCTGAGATACTGTCAGGTTGCCCGAGCCCAGACAGGAGCGGTCGAGACGCTGAGGTTGAGTTCGAACCACGGACCCTCCGATCAGTAAGTCTGCTCCTTAACCACTGAGCCATCTCGAGCTCAATAAAGTTGATGTAACAGAATTAACTGGCCTCAGCAATGACAGCCTTCAGTCCATTCAACCAGGTGGCAGTAGTGTGGCACAACTGAATCAACCAATTCAAGTTATCAGCTATAAACCGTGTACCATAGGCACATTAGTTCCAGCTGCTACAATTTCGATCACCGGAAAACGGGTATGTGGAACGTACAACCAGCTTTGGAGGCGAAGGCATGTTCAATTTGTTTGGAGATTGGGTGGCTGCGCATTGAAGGCGATAGCTTTGATGCACGAGCGCCACTGACTGCGCGATTGGGCCATTTCTGCCAATGTCATTAACCACTGGTGATTTGAGTCCCGGGGTTCCCATCCAGGGAGCCGGCAGTTGCCCACCCGACTAAGTTTACTGGTTAGTGTTTTCATACTTCGTTGCCAGGTCATACACTGTCCACCTCTCGGTCGCTTCCACTCAGCAAAGGGCTGGGCGAAGAGAGT
>SJOL01008894.1:670949-685343 GCA_004794785.1 Opisthorchis felineus | reverse complement strand
TTAGGAACAATTCCAACTTGTGTCAAAGAGTCTCGATAGCAAGTTCATGATTCCAGGTGGTAAAATCTTCTTGCATGCGCTCAACAACGTGCGCCACATCTCGAAGTCGGAGCCCTCCTCGCCCAGTTACAAGGACACCCAACAAATGCGTTTCATCGGCGTGCACATCCGCGCACTCACGCACACACCTTCCATTTAAAATTTGATACACAAAACCACGGAAGAACATTGGACAATGAAGTCCCGTGACTCAAAAGTTACCCGATTCCACGGACTTCCGTTGGTCACTAAGAAACAATGCTATTTCGCCCAATCGTTATTCTGTGACGACCACCCTCATATAATATTTTATACAGCCGCATTCAATAAACATCGCACCAGAATTTTCGGAAAGAGTAAGAAATCCCAAAATAAAAAAGACTACGTAATGATTCGTTTCACTCATCCACAGTGAGCGATTGAAAGCGGCTGATGCGGAATACCAATATATTGCTGACTAAATAAGACATGTCAAACAATTATATCATTGCTGCATTTTACCCCACCAGTCTCATAAAGATGCAGTTGGTTGTATTTTTATCCGCCTTTTTGAATGGGAATACTAAGCGCTGTCTCAGTTCTGTGCTCAATATCATCTAGAAAATTTAGGGCCCAAATAAAAACGACTTTTTATGAGCCATTTTGCTTGACACCATGAATTGTCAGTCATTCCACAGGGGGCAGGGTAGTCTGGCGACAGAATGAGGACTGCTGTTTTCCCTTGCCCAATGCTGTGTTAGAGCGTATTGATTTACGAAAGCCCACGTCACTAGCAGGGCTTAAAAGGGATTCTGATATGCGCCAAAATTTAACGGGCTGAGGTTAGTGTCAAATTGACTTTCCTAGCCAATTTTAACGAAAGCTTAATAGAGATTTCAGTTAGACTATTTTGGTTCATAACCGAACCGACAAAACATGCTGATAGCGAGTGCCTCTCGTAATCAAATCCAATAGTCTTCACAAGACATGATCTTGCAGAATTCTCCATGTGTAACTTGGGGACGTTTTTAACCGCACACAATTCACTCGTAAAAATCATCACCGGTATTGGATTCACATGTTCCTGAAATGAAAAATCTGAGGATACGTTGACGTTGAATAACTTCGTCTTTTTTATCAGGACGCCACCTTTTAAGGACTGGAAATAAGTGCTGATAACTTTTCGCAGTACAGAAATACTTCTTTATGCACAGCAGGTGCAAGCTCCGGGAAACTTTATAATAGCGATATCTAAAGTTGGTAGAATTAACCTATGATTAGGGTAATGATTTACGACCGTTGACTGGCATTGTGGTGAAAATTACAGGTCAGCGCACGGTGCACTCTGGTGGATCTGTGTGACGTCATCTGACATGTTGACCGTATGTTTAACGGTTTGCATTTTGATCGGGTTTTGGTGGGAGACATTTCAGTGCATTAAAGTGCCACGAAATGCCGAAATATCATCGTCCTCTTCAAAATATTTCAGAGCAGTATTCCGTCAAGTATTTAAATTGACCACGCATTACCTTATGCTTATGGTTTACTAACATATTTTTACTTTCCAGTTGAGATATCTTCTGGTCAGTGACGTCAGTCTACGCTGAAAAGCCGAAAAGCACCATAGAGCTTTTCAAACCTTACTGGGAATCATCAGCGGTGTACATCCCAAGAAAGTCCAGTGGAGAGTCTCAAATCGGCGACCTTCCAGAACAGTGGTTAATAAGGGTGCCTTGAGAAGCTGTTGGATTAGCTCTGATTTGCGATATCTCGCAATATCTCGCATATCTTAGCTACTGAAACATGAGGCGGCCTGGTGCAGCACATTCAGTTGCTTAGAAACATCATAAACGAGAGATTCATCTGGCTTACAGGTGAGTCTCTCGCAAAACCAAATTTGTTTGCAAATGAGTGTATTTCGCTAGCTCTGACTTAATTACTCAAACTTTTCGTTAGAAAAATTTACTTTGGACGGATTAATTATCAGTTGAGATCAAAACAAACCTAATCGAATGTTAAACAACCAGATTCAATGGAGAAGGCACAGGTGAATGCCAAGAACTCCCATTCGGCACCCAAATTCACACACCATAAAGTGTGAAATCCAGTCCATTTTCCGGATAGTTTGTGGCACATAAAAGCTTCTGGTCCAAATATCTTTAAGTTCATGAGCATAGGCATTTGTTCTCCTTATTTCTCAAGTGCCAAGATGTGTGATTAAAGGCTGGCTATGGAATGGAAACGTTTAGTCGCTGCTGCTTTGTCAGTATACAAAAGGCGACTTCTCGCGGATTGAGCTCCAGTTATCCACTTGATTTAGAATGCATAAAATTCAGTTAGTACTTGGACGGTGAAAAAGCAAGTAAGTTTCAAACTTGATTTAAAACGAGCTTGCACAGATCAAACAAATGAGAAATATCATTCTGGAAACAACAACTAACCGCTTGGAAGTTCAATTTTTTAACTTGGAAACCAGGTTACTTTTGTCCGTGGGTATGCTATAATGAAACGTAAGGCGATTGTGTGCACACAGCCAGTTTTTGTTACATTCTTATTACTGTCTAAAGACGCAAAATTTCCAAACTAAACCTCTGTGTTTTTGAGACCCACGAGAAGGTGTTAGCTGATCCCCATACTGAAAACAACAAGGCACCGGGCAGTTTCCGTTGAATTTCTCGCTGACCTCCTGCTCAAGGCTAAATGCATTTTGGTTTAAAACGCTTAGGCTAGATCGTTTCACATCCACAGGTCAACGTTCACTGCATACATTCCTTAAGATTACCACAGTGGTACTGTGGTATTCCTACTTACAGGTCCCTGTTAGTAGTTTCGGTAAGTTTAGGTCAACCCCAAATTACCACCCGAGAAATCCTTAATGAAATGGTAAAAAGAAATTATCACTTTGACAGAGCTTTAAACTCAAAAACTCACAATCATCCTGTTCAGGTCGCACAATTGTCGTGCACATTTGGTGTCACCTGACATGCACTAGTGTTCCGACTTTTGCAAATCAGTTTTGTCAAAAGGGTAGTTGATGAACTGACCAAACTCTGAGACCCACTAACAAATAAGGTTCTGTTTTTTGTTTTGCGCCCTACATAATCAGTTTACTCTACTGGATTTCAAGTCCAGATTGCCAGTTTAGCACCACCATCAGTTCAGATACCACAAAACTTGTGAATGCTGAAGCTAAACAAATCATTCGGTTCAGTAAGCTATATAACGACGTCATCGTTTGCAACAAAAGTGATAGGAAAGTCATAGTGAGGTGTGTTAAAATTTACTTTCCTTGCTTCAGTCGCCAACGTAAACTATGCAGTATGAACAATATTCGGTAGTCATTGTTCGGCTAATTTCAGTGAGTCTGCTGATCAGTTCCACGGTAGGCCAATCGCTTGTTTCAGCTGTGTTTGTGAACACAGTCGGGGCTGGTTTGTCTTGATTGTCAGCGTATATCCTGTCGGCAAAAGCTTATGCTTTTGTTCGGTCAACGGGATTTTGAGCAATTTGATTCCGTCAATCTGCCGGCCAGTAGCTAACAGACATTTCGCTATTGGGGATGAAGGATTGGGGGCTTGGCTCTGAACTGACCATTATCCTGAGAACATCTGGAAAACAGACGCGCTCTGCCAAGCGCCCTGATAGATATTAGGTCATTGTAAGCGCCTCGCGGCTACAGGAGAATTGGTTGGCCCGAGATTTTAGTGACAAGCGATACACTGCCGTTGAAGTCAAACCTGTCACAAATGTGTTCACAAACAGTTTGAAAAAAAATTTACCAACCATGGCAGTGTGCAGCAGAGTCACAGAAATCAACCGATCGATTACCGTCGAATATTGTTTCTACTGTTTATGTCATGCACCCTTCATATTTTACGTCAGTGATTGAAGGAAGGAATTAAACGTTAACATATCGCATCAATTGAGAAACTGCCATCGTCTGAATTCCACTGCCCACTTACTTAATAAATTATGATAAGTAGAATAAAATCATTTTTCAGTCATTTTTTGGCAAAATGGACCTGTAGTTTTGTACTGGAATATTAAAATGTGTGAGATGGCTTCCATAACACAGTAGAGCGGCGAACGAAAATGGGTTATTTTCTCTTATCTAAAGTATAGCTGGGCCTTCAGAAAGATCTGCAGTTTTAACAGGCTGGGTGTGATGAAAGATATTTGGCCACTTGGTATAAAAGTGGAGAAGAATGTTATCCAGAGTACTACCGCATACTGTTGCAGAAACGACCATCAGCTTCCACCAGATTGACCGATGGTATGCGCTGAACCACTGGAAAGTACCGTACAATAGTACCATACAACGATAATAAACCGGCTAATCAAATGCACATGAAATGCACAAAAAATACTTCTTGTGGGATTTCGACAAATACACTCATTTGCATATCAATTCGGTTTTCACGGGAAATACAACTGAATCTCTCGTTTATGATATTCTTCAACTGAATGTGTTGCACAAAGGCCACCTCATGTTTCAGTTGGTACGGTATTTGGGATATTGCAGTATATTTCCATAACAGAAACTACTCGCAAGTTTGCTTAAAACTGTTCAAAAGCCCACAACGGCTCCGCACGCTCCGATATTTCCTCCCATTGAGCAACTGAAATATTGCACATACTCATTAGAAATCTCTACGCAGTGTATTCGGTTCATTGGGTGCAACATGAGAGCCAAACACAGGTCGCAAAAGCTGTAAAAATACGCTCGAGCATTATAGTTCTCTTGTTCAAATCTGAAACACAATCATCAGCCTGACCATCTTCTGCAATACGCACGTGTGCGAGTTCATCCAGTCGTGTAACGAACGGTCCGAGAAAAGCAGTACCTAGTTTGATGAAATTATACGGCACCTCCAAAGCATGTTATACCCGGTGGAACCAGTAAATTGGCTTACAGGATGCCTCATGTTTCTGTATTTCCGTTCTCTTCCCAGAGTTTCATGTAGAAAAGCGAAAACATGTTGGCGTGCGTTTGGGGTGGAGGCGAACGCCAAATGAAGGCCAGGTAAGACCGTTTTTCTTACTTGCCGTCGTGACCACATAGCCGTTTTTCATGCGACTTCATCCCATACTGAAAGAACATCGCATGTCTTCCCTAGGTGTTGCGCCTTACTGGATTCATCCGTGGATTCACGATCGACCGGATTAATGAAATTACCTGAGTTTATTTTTATCATCGGTACATAGAAAACAACAACCCCATCATGGCCGTTAGATAATTGGGCAATATACTTTTTAGCCTTTTCCCAGAAAACAAATTATTCAATGCGTGAGATCCTTGGTACCAAAATCAGCCAAGTATACAATATAAAAACTGCTTTATGCTACAACACGTGGGCTCATGGGTGCGAAAATCCTATGATACAAATCTATTTTAAAAGCAACATGGAACATTTAGCTTGGTGCTTTATTCAGTGAACTGGACTACCTGACCAGACGATTATATTCCCGCAGAGACAAACTATTGGATTCACTTCTGAAACGCCACACTGTTTACGTTCTTCCCAGCTTAAACGCAATTGATACACTACGAGAAAATTTGCAAACAGACAAATTGAATATTTCGGTCAAATTCACTGAAATCAACTCAGAAGGAGGCTTTGTTTACAGGAACTTTCAGTCCGGAAGAGGTGGACAGGGGAGCTGAGAATGAGCAATTGACAAAAACCCGTTGATCTAGTTATTTCTGGGTGTTTGACAGACCAAACCACGTCCTTGTTTTCCAACGTACATTTAATCGCGGTTATTAAACATCCGGGAGTGACTGACAAAACGAAGGTCAACTTTGTGCAGTTTGCTAAATTCATTGCCGTCAGAAGTTCAAGGTTGGAAAATTCTGCATGCAGACAAGGAAGTGTGATTAATTATATGCCCTTCGCTATCATGTTAGCTGTGTCCGGTGTGTACATATATCAGGTGTAATCAATCGACAGAGTGGGAACCTAAACCAAAAAGCCCTAGTACAGGACTAAAGTCGAAACACGCTTATATATCAACCCACGTGACACTCAAACGTGCTCAGATTTGAAAAAATGTGCTTTGTTGATTCTGGCTCATTCTGTGAGTGTGAGGCAGTCGAAGAGACATGAAACAGACTCCCATCTCTCGCTGTATTATTCGCAATAAGCGAGTTTTGCACAAAATTGTGGTTAATAGCACCCTCAAATAGACCGTTTCCTCCGCATCACATGGAGGTATATCTGTACGCCATTTCGAGTGGCACCTTTGGTTCTATAGCGCCAGGAGCGTTCACATGTTAATGAGGTAAAAGTGAGGAACTAATTGGTGAAGACAACATTTCAGCCTAAATAAACTAATCCACACTATAGATGCTTGCGAATTTTTGGTTGTAGGATTTCTTTTGTATGCGGTTTGCTACTTCGAATTGCATGTTGTCCATAGAATATACGATCGTGTGCGAAGTCACCCCGTGTTCCTTTCTTGTTGCTGCTACTGGCTAGAAGAGGCCAAGTGTTTCATCATATATTTTGGCCTGTCCACGTTCTAAATGGCAGTTTATGACGGCAATCCCTGGTCCTTGTTCGTACTTTTTAAGAAACAATCGCCAAAATGTTAGCGGTACAGTTCGTGCCGTCATTAAAGAATCACCCGTAGATTATAATGTCAGGTCATACCGCTTGTGTGGCTGCCTAAAACACAATTGGGGCATCACACGATGTTAGCCCACCAGTTCTGGTGTGGTTTACAATTAGCTTTTACGAAGTTCGTGGTTGCCATGTCATGATAACCACCCAAGAATGACAAATTACCGTCGAATTTGTCGCTAACACAACCAGTGGTAAATAGGATGCAGTATAGTTGCCAAGAAAAAATAAGCCAGTTTACGCTTCGGCCACAAATGCACAAGATAGCGGACAGTTTTGTTGTTATATTTAGTAGCTGTGTGTTCGTTATACTTTTCTAGTTGTGACGGTTACGATACCTGCCTAATCAGTCAACTGTATAATCCATTTTAGTTAAACCGTCCTCTCGTTCTTTGTCTTGAGAAATATACCATTTTAAAGTTGCTGAAAACTCTGTGACATCCTGGTTTCGCTTTTCTCCCCTGCTTAGAACTAGTGCGTTCAGGCTAGAAAATATACTGGCGCCATTCGAATATGGCCGCAAGCGGTGGCCTCGATGCAGCAAGCAGAATTAAAAAGTATCGTAAATGAGCGATCCCATTGAGATTTAGTGGACTCTACCTCGCAAAAGCCAGAGTAATTGTCGAGATGTTTAGTCTTGTTTGGTTGGAAGAAACCTATATGTGATTCCGGAGGAATAGTATTTATCATGATCGTTGCGGACCTGCACCAGCGGATCGCGTTAGCAATCTATGGTTGTTCTGAAATGACTCCACTTATTGCGTAGTCAGCTGAGGGTACTGTCATTGTATGCGTCTAGAATGAATATGTTGATAGTGGCCATGAGGTTCTAGGAACTTAACGGAGTACAGTGAGCAGAACCAATCAGGTCATTCCTGTCGGGTTTATGTCAACTTGACGAAAAATCTACAAACAATGGACAGTAAGTGGAAGGAATTGCGGATGTTGCTAAAAAACATCGTTTTCAAATCCTTGACGACAGCCTTTACAAATTTTCACACCGTTGAGTTATCGGATGGTAGTTGATTATTTCGCCGAGTTTGGCAATTTGTTTGCAAGCGTTTCGTGCCCAGTCGAGGAGACATCATCAGTACGCAGTTGGGTGGGTGCTTCCTCCGTGCCTAGCTGCGTCTATATGCTTTTTCAAGAGTATCTAATACCCAGTCACGTGATTTGCTATTTGGTATATACCTTTCTTGTAGTTGGATTGGCCCGATCATGATTTGCGCTACGTTGTCGTCTGTATGCCTCGTATTCCACTGGTTGGTTGGATGGCTCTTGTGGGCTGTTTCAGGTCCGTTTTCGATTGGTGTCTTCCCGGTTTGTTTTGCGTTGTGGTCCCTCTTCCTTGAATTTGGTTGATTGTGACGTTGGTTTCTTTTTGTGATAGTTTTCTCACTTCAGCCTTATTCAGCCTGATTGTTTGTTCGTTTTGGTTTGTCTGCCTCTGCTTTCTGCTATTCAGTAGTTCTTTTGCCTGCAGTGGTCGACAGACTAGGTCGATTTCGATGTGTTGATGGCTTTTTCAGTGGAGTGCCATGCTTCCATGAGCTCACGTTCTTTCTTTGTTCACCCTTCAGCCAATATGTGAACGGTGTTCCAGTGGAATTTGTGTCCATCTTGGTCTTCGTGCCCGGAGACGAGTGAAAATTGGTCGTACCTTTTTGTTATAAGCTTGTGTTTGTGTATTCTGGTAGACGGCTTCCTTCCTGTGCGTCCCACGTAGTGTTTGTCACAATCTCCGCATTGAATTTTGTACACGACGTTAATCCTCAACATTCGTCCAATCGTCATTTTGGGTTTGATAGTGTTCTCCGCAGGGTGTTTGCAGTGTGTGGAACAATGCTGTGTTATACTTTCATAGCAAGCGTGCTAGCATTTCCGAAATATTCCTGATGTATGGAGGTGTGGTCTGTTTGCCTTCTCGTTATGCTGTTGGGTTAGTTGAATTAAGTTTTCTGAGGGTCCGCCAGATGAAATTTCTGGGGAATCCATTTCTCTGAAAATCTCTGTACAGGAGTTCCTCTCCTCTGACTTTTGACCCCGTAGTGTTGCAGTGCGTCTCAGTACGCTTAAAAAGAGAGCGGATGCGGCTCTGCTTGTGACAGTTCGGATGATTGCTGTGGTAGCTGAGAATTTGGACTGTATGCGTTGTCTTTCTGTACACCTCCGTCTGCAATTGTCTCTTTGGTAATCTCGTGATGGGGACTTTTCAATCGGTTTCTTCTTCCATTGTGGATTGGGTATCATAAAAAATGTTGACTTGTTCGTTAAAGTTCACTCCTTTTGATGGTGACAAATGTGTCGTCCACGTAGCGGATTCATATCTTGGGGTTTATGTCCGGAAGTACAGTTCGTACCAGTTTTTACATTACAACGTTTGCAGTCAATCCGGAAATCGAAGATCCCATCGGTGTTCTTCGTAGTTGTTCGTAGTATTCACTGTTGAATTCAAAATATGAGGTCAGGCATAGGCTGAACAATTCGCAGAGGTCTTATTTTTCCAGAAATCCATTTGCTTTGCCATGTCTGTCAAGTAGTTCGGCGACAGGTACCTTGGCAGTGTTCAGGTCTACTGATGTGAAAAGTGAGTTCACATGAAAAGAAACCCTTATTTCATACTCTTCGACGCTTATATTCCTCAGTTTCTCCAAGAATTGCCCTGCGTTGTTGACTGAGTGTTGTGACCCACTGATGAGATATTTCAACCTCTTCTAAAGTTCTTTCCAAGCCAATAACGTGACAGGATATTAGATGCTCTTCAAAAACTATATAAACGCAGCTAGACATGGAGGAAACACCCACTAAACTGCGCACTGACGATGTCTCCTCGACTGGGGATGAAACGTTTGCAAACCAATTGCCAAGCTCGGCGAATAGATCAACTATCATCTGATCAACCAACAGTAAACACACCCGAGCTACCTATATTCGGACAAATCGACAAATCTTTACACTCTAGCAGTAAACCTGTAAAGGACAAACACGCCCAGACATGCAGTTAATCCGCATTCCAAGGATTTATAAAGTCTCTGGGCCCAAAGACGCATTCCACTCTGATAGATCTTTCCTAATTCTCTCCGCGCATTCCACATCAAGCTTGAGCTTTGTAGAGATATAAAACGCTCAAAATGGATACTCACCGTCCGGATGAGTTAGAATACCTACGGCCAAGGAGCCTGTACTTGGTGACAAGCAAATTTGACCACACCAAAGCGTTTCAGCAATGTGAATACGGCCACACTCGACGCACAATACAGTAAGACATCATTGATGAGAGAAAATTTCATTTGGAGAGCCACCTGATTAGTTCAATGCTAAATTAGGACAAATCAAGGCTGAAAACTTTAAAGAGACCAGATAGCTCTGCTGCGGAACAAGTGCTCAAGAACTTTAAGCGGGTGTTCCTACAGTGAAACACATAGAGGCGACTAAGTTGGTAGACTAATGCCACAGGATAATCACAATGTTTGCTGAGTAGAAAGTAGCCAGATTAGCAATGTGTGCTCTTGCTCATTTCAACAGCCAAATTCCGAATCTAGAGCGTTTGGAACCACCTAACCAATGTGCAAGCCTTGACTATGTTCCCCAAAATGAATAAACGAAATGAATAAACATGGCATTACAGTCATTTCTCAAATGCTTATTTAGGACCATTTTTAATGCACCGACTCTCTCAAGATTTCAACTGAACGTTAAGTTCGACCTTCAGTTTCCACTTGATGAAATCTGGGGGAAAATCAAGATGATGAAGGAGTTCGTGACAAACGGAGAACGTTGTAACGCAGTGTGGCACACTTCCTGTTTAGACAGCTGGACTTCAATTGGTCCCATACGGTGATATGAAAAGCGAGGCAAACGAGGAGCAAATTATGACTAGACGAAACATACAACTGGTACAGTTTCAGTGCAGTTTTCAATAGATGTTTTTATTCCATATATCAAATTAATTTGTAAAAAGATCGCTCTTTCTATCAAAACTTGCTTGACAAGATATTGTGTGGTGGTCCCTTGCGAATCTGTTAGAACTTGCGCAAATTTACACCACAAATTTGAAAGTGGGGTTTGGAAGCAATTAAGGAATCTTGCAGTAATTCAACTAACTTCGACGCACGACCTATAATAAAACTAAACGTGTCCTCATCTTTGGTCTACTCATATCATGTTACAATCTTCCATATAAATTGTTTGTTTCGCTTTGGAATTGCAACCGGACCATATTGAAATGCTCTGAGTCCTCAGTCGTTGGGTGTGCAAGCATGCAGTTCCCGGAGTAGTAGTATCCACGTTCTACCATACAGTCACTGAGAGCTGATCGGTTCAGTGCATGCTATCAGTGGCCCTGTGTGAATGCTTGTGACAACACCCATGCATAGTATGATCCACCAATACTGTCCCCAATCTCCATAGGTTCGCGGAAACACTTTGTCCGAGTTTCGGTCCGTTTGAACAATAGGTTATTAGATTAAGAGCACGGAATTTCCAAACTTGTCCATCAAAATATGTTCTACTAACTATTTGTCTGGAGTCGGTCCCAAAGGTGTGACATAATAGCGGCAATAACTTAGGTGGTTTGCTGAAAGTTGGCTGAATTTTTAGCTGCGATAAAATGTCATTCACTGACTATCGTTTATAACAGGTTGACAGCATAATGTATACAGACTTTTCCAAGTTATCCAACAGAATTTGGACAAATTATTTCGAAATTTTATTTTTGACACGGCGAAAATAATTCGAAGATGCGTGACTTTTCATGCGTGTATAACCACATCACCGTTCCGTTCCAACTTTCAGTCGAGTTGTCTTAGACGGAGGCGAGTCAGTTTACATCGACTGGATAGCTAGCTCAGCTGTGTGGATTCACTGTGATGGTCTCATACTTCATTTTGAGTTCGGTTTGAAGATCGATTGTCAAAGATTTCGTCTCTTCAGCTCGGCAGTAGGCTTACGGCCGTGTTATACTTTGTTTCCGTAAAGGTTTATATCGTCTCACGATACGAGTTTGGCATTATTTCACACACAAACACACACACCTTAACACGAATACTGCGGTTTGTTTCATGACCCGACGGTGCATTTGGCAAAATACACCCAAAAACAATCCATCTATCCGGTGATAACCTATTGAATCATTTGAGGACAAAGGCTGCCATCGTTTCAGCGCACCCGTAGACAAATAAAACTGTGTTTGCTCTTCACTAATACGAAAATTTTATTGACTTACTACCTTTTTTGTGTTTATCATTAAATGTCATCATTGTAAATTTCCACTAGGATTGTTTAGTGTTGCATACCTGGCTAGTTTTGGGTTGCTTGGATACCGGGACAATTCCTAATGCGATGAGAGAATGCGCCCAGTGGTTGTATGTCATACAACGTTGAACGTCCTGTGTGGCGCCATCAGATGGCTCAGTTAGAGCAATAGTCATGTAGCGTTTCTACATTTTCTGCATCCTGAGTTTGCTTAACTTACACTAAAAGCAGTTTATACAACCTTGATGAAGAAACAATCAAACTGGAACAAATTACGTCAAAAATGAAACAAACAAATCAAAGAAATGGCATGCACTGAACTGACCTACGTTATAATCAACGGGGTAAACAACAATGAACTTATAGATGTAGTGAACTACTTATAAGCTTGCTGAAATCTCTTCGACAGCCTATGACCCTCCTTGGGGGTTATTGGGTTAGGCGCAGTTTCAGAGTTTGCATTAAGTTTATGCTCTACTTGAACCTATGAAATTATGTTTTTAGAATCAGTAAGACTTAGTCGGAAAAAAATGGAATTAAGCGTACCTGGTAGATACACAATGCAGTCTGCTTGTTTACCACTGGAATGAGCAAAACAGTAAGTGGCTTAGCAAGTTTTCCCGGACGTTTCTCAGTGCAGATCCACAAGCATAGTGTTGTTCGAAGTGATAAAATGTGATCGCCTCTAAGAGTGTAGAGTTACACCATTTCAAAACGTTACATTCAACCATTAGCAAGAGACGGTTTCAAATAGAAGAAAACCTAAACGGTTTTTGGGAGCGTACGAATTTGAGTTCAGAATCATCTTATCGATTACGGAATCGGAGAGTTCCCCAAGCCGGAAGTAATAGCCCACTGGATCACAGCATCCTATGGGCGCCATATACCACTCACAACCTGGGACTGTGTGTTGAACCGCATATCTGGAAAGCGTAGCCTATGATACAGGCTATGTACATTTTTTACACATTTTTTACAGAGGGCACTGATTTTAGGAGACTAGTGAGAATGCGTAAACATACGCCTACACATTTATTCGCATGTAAATGGCGCTTTTTTGCAGCATATCTGCAAAAATCAAAATATTTCACATGCAAATTATGTCAGTCACCTTCCACAGTAAAAAGATGCTTAGCAAACACCCAGTCAAAAAGTGATTTGATTTCAACTGGAAAGTCAAATTAATCCCAGCACCCGTATCAACATTGTTCTGTCTAGTGAATGTATTGCGATATCTCCAGAGCCGTACCAATTGAAAAATGAGGCAGATTTGTGTCATACACCAGAGGTTCAGCTTAGATCCAGTTGAGTTACGGTTAAAATAACATTACTTTCGACTCAGTAAGGTAATCAGAGACTCGGAGACTGCGCCCACTTGATGTGCCCCAAGCAGATTAGACCGATCCTACGGTGCCCAAGAAATGTAAGCCATCTATTGAGTAGCAAGTCGTGTCAATACAAGAATATGTTTGCTTGGTAGAAGGAAACTCTCTTGAATAAATATGAGATTTGAACCATCAATCAATGAAGGATGGTGCCTGATTATGCGTCGTTTAGACAAGACTAAACGTTTGTTTCAGTTTATGTGCTAGATAATCGATTTTATTAAATTGAATTAAGTAGGTGCTTAGGGGCTGACGTTGCCGGTATAAATTCAAAAGCATTTGATCAGTTCTGAGATCGTAAGGTTTTAAGATTTTCGTACCAGATTTGTGAGTGGTTCGGAGTTTGAGCTCGAAAGAAGAGCTCAGCTGGGCCTGAAAACCAGCCGGTTTTCATTCATTTTCTGGCGCAGTATGTTATCAGCTCTCTTCAAAAATCTTCCTCTGTAGTGCTCAAACTAAGCTGTCAAGTACTGCGCGATATCTTCCAAACAGCAATGTCTTATTGGATCTTATAATCTGGATGACAAATACCCCTCTCCCTTACTTTTTGCGGATCGCTTCGGTAGCAATTCGAGCCAGCATTGGGCCCTTTTCCCCAAAGGAAGCAGGTTTGTGGATACAAGTTACAGTGCTCTCAAAAATCTCACATGTTAACAACCGACACTACAATATATCTCATCGGACTCGTTTTAAGATGGAAATAGCCTACGAAAAGAGTACAAAATAAACTTGAATCCGGTAGAGATCATCCTCTTTAAATTGCGGATCAATACCTTGGATATTGTTTTCGTTTGTTCATTTTTCACCTCAAGAGCAGAACACACATTCCGGAAAAGTCACCGTCCAGAAACCAAATGGTTTTGCAGAAACCTTCCCGAGTTGAGGCAAAAATGTCAACAATTTGCTTAACATCAAGGTTTGATGACAGTAAGGTAGACAATGTCAGGTTGTTGACAAACTTTTAGTACAAATCTCCTGATGGAGATGGAAAAGCTTCTCATGTGTTTTGTCGCAGTTGAGAAGCATGGTTTTCTGTTCGCGCATCTAACATCTGTGTACGTCACAACCGATGCAAATAAACTCTGTAAAGATTCCACATTCTTCGGGACGTGCCT
>SJOL01008894.1:597202-663344 GCA_004794785.1 Opisthorchis felineus | reverse complement strand
TTCCTGATCAAACCAGTCTCTATTGTGTTTACTCGTCCACCCTCGGCGATATTAACACTTCAAATGGTAGACCCGTTCTTACCCACAGGTGAGCAACCCCAAGGGACCATAAAAATGAACAGAATTGACTTCATTTTTCCAGCACCTTGATTTTGCTTATCCTAATGAATACTTTAGAGAACAGTAGCTTAGAATAAATGATTCTTTCTGAGAACAAAACCATACTGTCTTAGTGAAGATGAGAAAAGAGCCCTGAATTGATACTAATTTTGCTAGGTATATTAGTATAAATGGTTTAGCTTAAGGATAAAAGCCGACCAGTCCTGAAAATCTGAGGATTCCGCTAAGTTTCCTCATTCATCCAAACCCACGCATACAGCAACCGCACCGGCTGGGCTGTAAATTCGTTCCAACACAAACGGTTCATATTCAACCGTGGGATTCTTTCTAGGTTGTAAACCGGACCTCTAGTTACTTACTCCATAACTCCAAATCTAGAAAAGGTTAATATAAAGTCCGATTTTGTCACTGAAACGCATCTTTGTTGCGTCAAAAGTGGGACACCGTCCGATAAAAGTTAGGTACCTATCAATCAAACTTTTGTTTACGGTATCGAGTTGTCTAGAAACTGAAATATATGTCCAAAAATTTAACCGAACTGTAAACTGACGAGGGACGTTCCTGAGCCTCTCTAAGTCCAAAGCTATGTAAGCTGCCAATTCGTAGCGGAAGACATAAACATAAACCTTTCAAAAGCAGAAAATTTTATCAGGCGGTACCGGATGATTTTTCAGCGAGTGGTGAAACATTGCAAAGGATGCCAATGCTCATTGCACAGGTCGGATATCCAGATGGATGTAGTTGTTTTCAGGAAGACGGTTAACAAAAAACGGAATATGGTATTAGTACGCTAAACGTATTCTCCGAGTTAACCTAGCAGTGTCCGTAACAGATCAGATCACCTGCCAGAAAAGACGAACTATATACAACAGATGTTTTGTATCGTGCATATTGACTGTAATATCCAACATGTCCTATTTTTCAAAGTACGGCCCTCGCATAAGCAGGCTATGAAACTGTTTTTTGAAAATGGGCATTTTTCCTCTAGCAGTGTAATGCTTTGCGGCTGAAAACCACCATCGCCGGCAGCAATACATCAGTATTCAACAATGATCCTACGCTGTAGCAGGACTATTTCAATTCAAGCCCTATTGTCTTCCATGAAGTACCGAATTCGGGGAGAGACCATTCAGCCCCCGGATTGAGAACATTACTCTTAAGTGATCTCAGCTGGCCCACTCAGCTGAACGCTTTCGTTAGTTTGCGAATAATTATTGGATTTCAAGCAGATCGCTGTGACAGCTAGAAAAATTGTGCACCAAGTACGAGGTTTTCACAGCTACTGCTGATGATGATGATGACGATGATGTAGAACTTATTGATTGTTTCTCCATCCATCCTTAGACCTACTAGTCTGAAAGTTCACTCACTTGTTCCAGTACTGCACCTTTTCAAAGGCAGAACACTGCTCGCCGTCTGATTACCAAGTTCTTCCGATGTTTTATGTCATTTTTTCCTCACTTCCTCCCAATGACACATCTTAATCCGATGGAATCGCATTTCGACAGTGGTACTTCCATCCTTCCTTCCAAGCCAACTTTCCCCGTATATAGTCCAAGAAACGTGACGAATCATAATGTATTCCGTCTGTCAGATACACTTAGCTTAGTCCTATGACCTACTGCAGGCATTCTCACTTAGTTTTCTTTTGAAGCACTTGGATGATTATGGTAGGATCTCCGAAAGCGTTCCAGTCGATTTGATTTAGTCAGGCTATTTCAGAAATGCACACACGTTTACGAACCCTTCAACTGCTTGATCATTCAACAATTTACAGTAACAGCACTGTCGTCCTTTCTGCGTATTTCTGTGGAAACCTACCGTCCTTAAACCGAAAGAACGACTGTCATTGGCGCTTTGCTCTGTATCTCGTGCCACAACCTACTCGTACGTATTCAGTGGTCTCGCTGGACGTAATTGCATTTCGTGGCCAAAGAAACGTATAAGGGTAATACACTACTCATTGGGTTGCTGAAAACCCCTTGACAGCCCACGACCGGTTTCGCCCTTCTTGGGGCTCATCAGGTAGGCGCAGTCCCCGAGTTTCCGTCAACCTTATGTCCTACTTGAAAATTACCATAAACGAGAAAACAAAATAAACGAAATTCAGCTGGGTTCCAGATGAGCCTCCCGCAAAACCAAATTTGTTTGCAAATGCGTCTATTTCGCCAATTTGGCTCTCAGCGTTTCAAACGCCGAAAATCGCTGAACATGTGTTAACTCCAGGATCCAGTGAGCCGTGCTTCACCGTTATCGCAAGTGAAATTTGTTCCACTCACAAGCGGAAGTTGTGATTTTGCCACACCCTTACCCGGCTGAAAGTTATCAGAATTTTCAGACACTTGAGACAGGCTGAATGGGAAACGAACTCGAAAGTTCATTGAGTATGAAGTGCGAGTTTATCCAAGAAACAGGCGTAAACATTCTTCGCCGGAATACAACGAGGTTACAGTCCATCAAACCGGTAAGATTACTAGTCCCAGGCTAATATGCTTTTAGTCAAAAAATCGCAGCATTTTCTTCACACTATGGTGGTTATTTCCCAAAGAAGAACATAGTTCAACACAAGGCATGGTGTATATAAATGCAGATTGAAAATGACTTCCAGAAAACACTGAAAAAGTAATCCGGGTTTGGCATTTGCACAGAGGTTGCCTTTCGAATAGCTTTAAAACTTGTTTTCTGGTAGCTAGCTTCTCTACGATTTAATAAGCCATTTAAATCATCTGTGGATTTCGTTTCATCTTCTCAGAGTATTCCAAATTTGAAGGTACTTATCTCGAGTAGATGCATGGTTTCAGTTAATATTTTATCAGGATTTCACATGCTACTAGACAATGATATGAGTAGTCCTCTCAAAAAAGCCTTGGTCTGATTTTCTTACATTATTGTTGGAAGTCACAATTGGATGTGCAAAAAATGGTCTAATTTTATTCTGCTTGCAGAAGCGAATTCAGCCTAAATGTCGACGTAGAGAAGATTGATGATGCCCATCTGTCCCAGAACAAAGCGTTACACAGTGATGTTTAATTGATATTACCCAACGCATGTGGTTCTGTATTAATCTGGGCAAAGTCTGAAGTCAGCTACCGTAGTTACATTTGAGCACAAACACCAATTCGCGTGTCATTCTGGTTAGAGCACCATAAAACTGATAGCTTTAAACTGAAAGTAGCATTCCTATCGAAAACTGTCAACAGTGTATAGTAGGCCTCTATCGATTTTCTTGAACGTCTGAATAGGGTGAGTGGTTTCAGATGGATGAGACTATTACGAGAAAACAACACCTCAAGACATTCGGTGGGCATAGACGGACAACAGGGTACGAATCATAGGTTATCCAATGCGCAACCACTCTCTGAACGACCCTAAAAGAAGCTATTTCTCCTTATACATTCTTCAGCTACTGGTTAGGTTGAATTAGGCAGCAAAATTACTTCAGTGAACCACCTAGCTTGTTGATGCTGCCTTCTGAGCTATTCGGAACAGCACACATAGAATAAAATACCTCTGAAGATGAGAACACCAATGTGACGTTGTGGCGGAAATAAATTTCTCTCCGAACAGTAGAAAGAATAAATCTGGTCATCTGGTTATGAGATGACTCTTCCACACATCTATATATTCATCCAGGACGAGTACGTAAGCACTTGTTCAGTTTCTTTTCTTTCAAGCTATTGAAATAATAAACTTACTCATATCGGCACTATTTCATGGAGTCTTTGAGCTCCGAGAAAACTTCACGTAATCTCGAACATTTATCTTTATACAGAGGAGTTCGTCATTAATCTATATGACACAAAATCAATATTTTTTGAACAACGGATGGCAGAAGTTGAGTTTCGTTCACCGGTGTTAGCAGATCTTATCATGCGAACGATTGGATTGGCAAAACACATCTCAGCTACTATAAATTCCTTTATCGTGAAGCTTACTAGTTTGTTCTCCCTGAATTTTTCATCACGCCCATAATTCAGCAAGAATCTCCTTCTTTTAAATGCGCGTTGTAGGTTTCAGTAAAATGCTGCTTGCCCGTTAAGAATTATGTTTACTAATGGCTCAGTTATTTGCTGCCGCCAAAGTGAATTTGGAAGTGCGCACGCCAATTTAGACTCTTAACCTGTTAATTATCGATCTGGATCTGATGTTGCTAAGACACTACTCATAAGGTTGGCGAAAACCCTTCGACAGCCCATGACATCGTAAATGGGAGATTCGGCTGGGTTTCAGGTGAGTCTCCCGCAAAACCAACTTGGTCTGAAATTAGTGTACTTCTGCTAAGATGTTCTTTGTTGTCTCGTACAAGTCACAAACAAGGAGCGGTCATACACAAAACTTCAGCCTGTCTTAGCGACCGAGATGTCAGCCGTACAGTCTCATAAGGGCCACCTCGTTATCATGAAATGCTTAATTAGAGGGACAATGCCCCACAGTTTTCTAATTAATCATGAAGTTTTCCTGACTCACGCACACACACTGGGACTGATTTCAGCCTCCTCAAAATATCATACCCAGAGTGCCGTTGGTTTTTTTTTGCCGTTTTAAGATATAATATGCCCTTTCGGCGATTGCTGAATTAAATGAGTTTTTACGTGTATGTCTCAATACGAAGTTGTCCACCAGCAGGTTGAAATAGTCTACCATTTTCAGTTGTCTGGTCACGATTCAGGGCCTCAATTTTTGAACAACTCACCCCTACATCTCAGAATTCAATGAAGGTAAATCTGACGGATGCGCACGATGAAAATCTCTATGAAGCTTAATGAGAGTCTTTAATAAATGGAAATATCTAGCAAGAAATGGCGTGTTTACATGGCAAGAATTGGAATTACAACATCTTCTCTATGCTGGCTTAACTTGTTGGTCCCCGAAAGGCAGTGATATTTTCCGAATACTTTACCCCACTTAGCATTTCCGTCAGCAAGGTTCCAAGGAGAATTATTGTTTGGATAGACCAGAATCCATATGTTTGAGATGGTTTACCAGATTGGCAGGTTGGAGAGCTGAGAACATCTCCATTCCTGAAGGTCAGCTTGTGCTATGGCGACTACGTTACACGTACAGTCTGTCTATCTCAGGCAAGAGATTTTGGGTTGCTTCTCTCCCGTAGATATCTTGACCAATGGTCAAAGTTGGGTGAATTCGAAGTGTACGGTCAGTTATGGCCCTCGATAGTATCACAAACCTCTTCAACCGCAGTCGCAACCTAGGTAAAAATTGAATCGTTACTTCCCTTCGTGTAGTTCAAAAATTACGTAACGCTGTATTCTTCTGGGTGTAAAAAGTTGAGCTGCCCAGGGTTCTCGAGATCCCTCACCCACCTTTATATCTTGGGTCCGATACCAAATCTATCGATCAATCAAAACTCTGGCACCCACAACCACGGACGACCGATTTGGTTTGATTGCAGTCCCATCTCTCCCAAGATGTATATAGTCATTTTTCGAGCGGAGTTGTTGCCAGAAGCGAGCAGTAGTGAGAACAGTCTATAAACAAACTAGAGCACAAAATATTTTCCGTAGTAATTTGGAGAGGAGAGGTAGTTGGCCCAAAGAAATTGAAGATAAACACACGTGCAAAAGTGTGGTATGAAGTAGCACCCCTGTTAACCGCAAGTGGATGAATATGTGCCATATTCTTGTTGCCACTGTTACTTGCTTCAGTCGCTTTGTGAGGGTACGTCTTTTAAAAAAGTTCCAAGTTACCTTCGAGTGGATTCTGCTCACCTGCCGTACTATATGCATTCTTGATTTACTGCCGGTTGAAGAAAATCATACGAGATGGCATGCCAACCAAACCAGCTCAAATTGAACCGTTTGTTTATGTGTTCCTGCAATCAACTGACGACCACGCAGTGTGCAGTCGTCTGCCGTGATCTTCGGCCATCAAGGAGCTTATTCACTAATATGCTTCAAACAGGAGATCTTTACTTCTCTGCGTTCTTATTCCTTACAGTTTTTGTTCATTCCTTCCTTCATTCATTCATTCATTCAGTGACTCAATAGATTGCTTGGACTGTGTTATTTGCCCAAAAGCTGCCTCTACAACTTTTGTATAAATGGGGCATTTGCCAACATTTCGTCAAGTACAGGACTGATGTTAGCTCGTACTGAAAGGGTCTTCTACGTTTATTTTGATTCCACCGACGGTTCGAACCTGGTTAATTACGGTATTAGAGGTGCGTACTAGAGACGCCCTACATTCAGGATTTCCGCCAGCATATCATTGTAAAAATGGGGATCACTGTTTAGGATCACGGTTTCACCAATTGTTTCTGCGCAAATGTCAGTTTCGAATGCCGAGAAATACTTGAGAATAGGGAGCTTCCCAGTAACATAGATGGGCGTATATTCAGCACGACCGCAAGCAATCTGGTAATGGTTGGATCGCTGAAGAGTTTTCCCATCGATCTTGAGCATCTGATCCTCGCACTGACTCGCATTTACCATTTTCTGACTTAATTGCCTTTATTTGCATATAGATTGATCGGTGAAAACCGACTGAAGCGACGAAATCGATCAACTGAACTTCGTTATCAGTTGCAGTTACTCAACTCGAATAAATAAACGTTTGCCTAGAGGTGATCGATTAAACGAACAAATATTAAGTCAAACGTGTGAGTACCCTATACGTGCTTCATGAAGAATCAACAATCTTGTCCTATATATACATATATATATATATATATATATATATACGTATGTGCAATACACAAATCAATTTCAGGGTGTTGGCCAAATGGGATATCGGTGAGTCAACACACACATGTGGACGTTTACCATCGTATTGCCTCTGTGTCTGGAGAAGGTTCTTTGCTTTTGTCCTAGACTTTTGTAATCAGCTCTGACAAGCATTTCGTGCCCTTTTCGTCGGTTGGTTAAAATAAATCTTAATAGCTTGTTTTGGAAAACCGGCCAACTTTGCAAATTACTCAGTTTACTTGAAGAAGCATTGGTGCCAAACGTGTATAACCGCCGCAACAATAAATTCACATGTTATTGACAAAACCCCTCTAAAACGGTGACTTCTCAATCGGTTGCAAAATTTTCCAATTGGTTGGTGTTTTTTGCCCCCTTTTCATTGTTATCCCGTTTGCTGACCAGGGTTGTGGAACAGTGTGATGTAGTGACATTTATGTGTTGCCATGGTGCCGGTGTGTGCGCGTGTTGCAGCGGCATCGTCCGTTTTTCGGACATAGGTGCGAATCTCTTACAGGAAGGTGACTTAATTTCACTTTATAAATAAATATCCACAAAACAAAACAATAGATGGAGTAGCCCCTTTTCAATAACCATAAATTTATAAAATCAACGTTTGCCGAGAAAAACTTAGGCGGGTTTTATACTTCATTAGTTGCAAGAACCACGGAACTGATATTGAGACCAAAATGAACAGAAATACATCTCGACCGCAGTTTTGCTTTTTAAACCTACACAAGTGTGACCTATGGAACGTTGTGAGAAACAGTCTAATAGCCTTTTGGATGAGATCAAGAGTGTCCTCAGAATTGGTTCCTGATACTCAATCTCCCACACTCTAAGGATAGATAGATAACAAAGGAGAACTGCTTCTGGTGGCCGGCATCGACCGTGAGGATCGGTCTGTTGCAAAGTTGCTACGGTGTAATTATATGTGATTAGACGGGTGCGTGAAAGCACCCAGGAAGCACTTACCAGGATGCATCCGCGTTTATGCAGTGAACGGGTTCGAGAAACAATTCATTCGCATGAGTATCGGCTACAGCCAAATGTCAAGAAATGCTAAAATTGGTCTCTCCGTGGACTTCGTTGTCCAAACTTGGGTAGTAGGATAGGACAGATTCGAATCTAAGGACCCCATTTAGTGTGTCATGTTACCGGCTATGGAAAGGAAATGTTTACTAATCTAGTGCAGCGTGCAGACGATGTTTTCGGTCTTTCGACAACAAATTCGAGCTGTGTGCATTCCAACATCATCTACTATCTCCCAGCAGAAAAATGATACCTTCTTCGGACTAAAGTAGTCTCCCCACAAACACAGGCGTATTCATTCATTGGATCTCTGATGGAATGGTCGGTTCGAAGTACTACGGTTAGAAGACATCGACAGTGAGACAGACATCCTGTTCGAAGCGGGACATCCTTTTTATTCAGTCAGAAGCCGATCGCCGAATTGCTGGTGAGGGTTTAAAATCAACTTTTCCACCAAAAGCACTTGAGAGTGTGTAAATATACTTTTAACGTTGCGCTGACGAGGGTTTAGTGGCGCTGAAAAGCGTTACAACACTCGTAAATCGAGTGCCAGTGTACCCACAGGCGCGGTATCTCTTTTGGTCCACTTGACAACATCGAGTATACGTGTACAAACTAACGTGAAAGAAATCGGCCGATCTGAACGCAAATGGAGGAACTGGAGCGTATTAGCTGTAGGTGAAACGCAAACTGGTCTCAACCCATTTGCTAATCTCAGTACCCAGAGAGGGCAATTCTTAACCAAACTGCTCAGGACTACCCATAAGGATAAAGATTGAACCACTGGTATTACATGGTAGATGTTTTCACTATAATTCATCAGGAGAGATAACTATCATGCTCATTGCCGCAAAAGGCAGACATCGGTTACCATGCTATCAACCTCTTCTCAGGGTCCTGGTGTAGGCAAGACCTTAGATTTGCAACAAGAGCAAGAACACCTGTTATCAACAGGTTGGCTCCTGTTAGTCAAAGATATCCCCCTAGATGGCGGTTTTTTGGGGTTGGGCACATTTGACCTTATACCGGCGTCTGGAAAGTTTTGTTAGCAGTGCGACGGTGTTGAGAGTACAAGTTGGGGTCATAAACGGTCCACGCTGACCTCAAATGAGTTAGTTTTTACTGCACTCTTATCCGGTGGTTACACTTCGTAATCGTACGAAGGAAAATGCCTGTGATTTATACAGGAATCTATGGATCTGTGGCTCAAAAGGTGGGGGTGTTTTACGTTTTGTGAAACCGATAACAGTGAACCAAACATAAGCCCAACAATACTGGTAGTATGGAAGTGTGTTTTTCAACAGAAAGGTTTGTAAATCCCAGCGTCCTTCATTAGAACGAAGATATAATGAAATGCTCGTAACAGCCCAGTTTCCTCCGCTAAATCAAACGTATCAGACGAGGCCCTGTTTTCGACGGCATCGCTCCCCAAAGTTTTTGAAAACCGAGGTTGTTCCAGTACAATGCTAGATGAGTGACACCAGAAGGTGGTCAGATGATAATGGGTATAAAATCCGCTTGCTTCGTTTTCCAAATAACTTCTTCAGGGTTTGCATCACGAAGACTGGAACTCATCCCTACATCGGCAGGAAGTTGTTTTGAACGATACAGTGACGAAGTTAACTCGGGACCACTCCATTGTTTGATAGTGGGTGCCTGCAGAATTTGTGTAGCTTGTGTTCATAGCACGCTCGTTTGCATAGTCCCCCTTTTTTATTGGTTAGCTCGCACCACACACAGCAAAGCAGTGAGTTCGAGTTTTTTCCACTTATTAGACCTCGTCGGCACTGCGTACACTTAGTTATGTCGGGACCCGCAGGGTGCGCGTGTTACCACTAGCATGGTAGTCCCCGAGTTGTCACATTTGGACAAGAGAGCCCGCTTACGCTTGGGTGGTACGACTGATCTGTCCAAAGCTTTCCTGTTCTAGACTAACCAGAATCACTACTGTGAGAGAGATAGAACTGTTCCAACAAGACCGATGAGACCTCGTAGCTTACAGTGAGGATATTCAATGGAAGGGAGCAAGAGCACGAGAAATCACTTGAATTTGGTCTTCAGAAAAAATTGAGTACAAATGGAAAGAGTATGGTAAAATGGGTTATATAGACTGCCCAAACGGTGGTAAGCAGTTACAAATGGCGAAAATAGAAATGTTCACAGTATCCTAAAAAATCAGTCACTCAAGAGGACTAATCAAGAAAATGGATTATCGCCTCTATAAGGAGATTTCTGAATATGCAACGGAGATTTCATGTTGTAAATGAAGCCAGCCTGTGTTGGAAAGTGGAAAAGCTTTTCCTTACGGGGTTGAACAACGGGGTACTTAATAGGAAACTCTAGCGAGTTTCGAACTTGCCATTTCCTGGCTAGTAGTTTGAATATTTGACCATTCAGCATTGAGCGGCTGACCAGCATTGTGATTCACTTGTTTCCGGAGAAGACAAGGCGGCAGGACTCTCTTGTTCACATACCGAGTGAAACCTTTACACATAGGAGTGCATCAAATGTTTTGCCGGATTGTATTCAACATTACATTACCTAGAAACAAGCCCAGCTTGGGACCCTGTGACAACTAAACATACCCCGACCCACCGTGAGCTGAAGAACATGCATGTCGGAACTGACCGTTTTCCACATGAAGGTGGGTATAATAGAATCATTGCTACCATCAAGAGAGTTTTAAATGTTCACGTGCCTGGGTAAATAGTGACTAATGTAGGTAGCGTTATTTATGGAGTCACTGATATCACACACAAGAACGGTGAAACTGCCAAACGTAAAATTGGACTTTTTCTCTGGCAACTGGCGAAAAAATCAATGGCAGTTCAGCGGCTCCACAGCCCATTTATGATTACGTTTTTCCCGGAGTTCATCTAGTTGGCTAGTTTTCTGGATTGCAATCTTTATTTTTAACTGATTTAAGTCGAATCTGTTCACGTGTCGAACTTTTAACTCAATTGCAGTTCAAACTATAAGCCGCAAATGAGGTCAAAACAGACGATTTTTTCATTGTGTTTTAATCAATATTGGCACAATGCGCTCAAGCAACAGTACTTCGATACCTTTATTATGGATCAGCCGAAACCTTCAAGTAAAGTTAATCATGCACGTGCAGGTGAAAAACATCATGAACGAGACAATTGTTCCAATCTCAGTTGAAACTCCCGTTCGCATCCATTTGCTATGTAAATGGGGCACGAAGACAGCATCAAACATACGACCCAAAAATAGGTGACGATGCCTAGTTTCCTTTTTCTCAGTCATGCCTTTGGGTTGGGACGTGATCGGGCAGAATGAATGTTTGCATAACCGAGTGCAACTCAGACCACCTATTAACCGTTTTCGTGTATGGAACAATGACGATCACTTAGGAGATAAGTGACAGGTCACAAATGGGCAAACTGGTTCAATAAATGATAAGGTCGTGACGGTTTACGTCTGACTTTTACTGCCCCCGAGTTGCCAGAGTGAAATCACCCTAACCAGTGAGCAAATACCACCTCGGAATGAACACAACGCGTAGATTGATAATTCTTTGCTGCTGTAAAATTACTCGATACGCTTGTACGTATGCATCGATGTGTATTCGACTGAAGGTGACGTCTACCGAAGTGGATTTGGTCTATGGCTTAGCTCAGTGTCTTCAGGCAACTATGTAGTTAGGTGACTATTCTTCTAAGATTGCGATGTGTGGAAATCTGATGAACCATAACCTGCTTTCGTCTTGTTCACAGTTTGGACATATTCAATGAAACAGTACTTTGTAGCCCCACAATTGTTCATCTTCAGGTGCACATTTTGACGAGACGTATTTCTGAAGTCTCAACTGACACGTCAACAGTCAGTTACCAGTCGCCCGTGCACCATTTTCGGAACGCAACCTTTTCGTGATTGTGGAACTGACGTCTTTGTGGAACTGTCGTTCAGGAGCTCCATCTGTTACTGTATACATTATCCCACCTGTTCACACCATTGTTGTAACTCCACGTTAGGTGTGGGCTGCGCTATTTCCAATGCCATACGTTTAACTCGTCCTGGTGAAAAGAGTGCAGACTGCACAGATTTTGTTCCGGAAATACACTACATGGGAATGTCTCCAAATCTGATGGTGCCCTGTTCTCGATGGTGAAACCTGAGAGATTCCGTTGAAGGACAAATTCCGCTGAATTCGTTTCATCATGTTCAGTTATGGTGCTCTTCTCCAAATGCAAACACTGTTATCCATTTTATGGATTTCTGTGTATGGTTGCCCGGAATTCATCAAACTCGTTATATGATCATTGTGAACCCCCTGTTGCGACCAGATGATCGAAATAACCGCGATAACATAGTAATATAATTAGGTAGACTATCAACCGAGGGATGCATTGTTTCCTGTAGGTCTTGTTTGCTTTTTAGTTCGATGTGGACATATTTTTGTTTGCATTTCCATAGCTTCAATGGAAGCGCACGGTTAGATCTGCCCGCAGGGTCTTTTCTGCTGGCAACCACTAGCCACAGATGGCTCGCCAAAATCTGTGTGCAACCGCATCCGTAGTTGTTTAGCTAAGTAAATAAAGAACGTGAGTAGTTGTTCCAAAGATTAGAAATGGATAATTCACGCAAGTGGTAAGAGAATATTTATTTAGGAATTACGCACTTTTCAGAAAAATCGAAATTAAGGCAGCACCACAACAAATGGGCGCAAACGTCGAAGTAAGATACACATATGAATACAGACTGAACGATGCATGCCTGAAAGAAGTGTCAAATCTAACGATTTCTGCAGGAAATACGGAACCCAATTAGCCTGACCATGACAGGTGATCAGGCAACCGGCCAGCTTACTTTACCGCACAAAGACTGGCTAAGAACTCCATTTGACATGTGACTTGACCGCCAAGCCTCATGGACAGGAAGTGCGGTCTGTCCAAGCTTAAACACACACGCAGCCACCAGCGACTGTCAATCAAAACAGTTGTGTCCAGTCGCGGTGGTTAGGTTTTACTACGCACCACATGTCCTGGAAAGAAGCAAAACTATTGGGGATCAAGGCTTCTGGCGGCCTCGTTGAAATTCACGTTGAGTAATTTTTAGTGAAACGTGTCCGTGACGTGCACGCTACTGATGAAATATGTGAGTAGCATCTGGGCAAGTGACAAAGCGCCATCCCAGGAAAACATGGAACCGCTTCATAATGCCTGTCCATAAGTATTTAATATTGAAGAGCGTCCAGGGAAGTTCAAGAGGACACCCTGTATAGATGAGATTTTCACACTCGTGCCTAATAGCTTGTAATCGCTTAGTACGTTTCGGTTAACAAACAACTCCACACTGAAGGGCCTTGGTCCTTCCACTACTAAAGGAAACTAATAATTGGATGAAAAAGCCAAATAAACTAACCAAAAATGTGACAAGAATTTCAAGTGTGATTTGACGAGTTGCTCAAAACGCAGAACGCATATGGTTGTCGGTGATCCGCGGGCATGCGAGCAAAGTGGTGTCAAAAAATGGCCCCGTAGACCGTATTAACTTTATAGAATCACTCCAAGAAGAAAACATCCGTACAAGGAATGTCTACTTCAGAATCTCTATCTTCTTTGTTCGAGAACATCCCGTCAAAAGAAGCGACTGATAACTTATATCCGTCCGTTGAACTCAGCAGCATGAACGCGGTTATATCAAGAAACGGAACAAACCGGTCGTTATGCTTATGCAAAAACTTAGGTTTAACCACCAGGTTTACTGCCCGCAGTGGCCATGGGTTTCCGGCTGTCATCTTGATGTCAGTGCTGACAACTACGTAGAGTGATCTTTGTGGGAATCCTACAAATAACGCAACTAACGACGACTAATCCGAAAAATTGTCCTGCAGCTTGCAGGTGTCTGTGGCGCTACCTGACTGGGAAGTCCTGTGGGCCAATCGATTGACACAACTAGGACAGTTACTGGGTAGTCAACCGAATCGCCGGGCCAACCGATCACATCACTCAATCGGGAAAATGTTGGCCTGCTCAAATGTGAAAATACACATGCGTTCAGTGTGCGCTAGTGGAGTACTGGTAACACAAATGTCTCGCAAGTCAAATGCGCGGAGTTCAAAATTCGGCACAACCAAAGATATGCACCGCTGATGAGTTCTAATACGAGCGAAACTAGAACCCATTGCTTAGCCAAGTTGGTTTGGACTCACTAGAATGACTGCACCAGAACAGGAGGACAGTTATTAAAAACAGCGTAATGTAAGCGTGAGCGGTATCAGTCGATGAAAATCTTTCTAAACGGTATATCGACGGCATATTTGGTTCTCTTGGTTCATCAGTCTGAATGTACGGTGCAACGTACAGTATTCTTGGTTGAGCTTACTGCACCAACCTAGTTAAGAGATTGCGCCTGAATCGTAAGCACTGAACCGGCGTTCGCTGAAGATGATGACCTTGCGGAAACCGTGCGTAAGTGATGTCAATCCCAGGAGACCTATAGAAAAGAATATTTATTCAAATCTAGCATAACACATCAGTTCTCAGGGGATCACTACATGTGGAGTTACCCAATCAACTACAAGAAACCAAGCATAAAGCGTTTCCACGTTTTGTTCATACTTCACCGGTTTCGTGCTTTCAGCATAAGAACAGAGCGCCTGGTTTCAAAACCGCTTTCGTTTGTAAGAACTGGCGCCGACTGCAGTGTCATACGCCTCTCTGAAGGCGTCACTGAACATCGGCCTACGTGGCTAATTGACGGAGATTTCAGGTCCGAAATCTGTAGCGCAATAGAGATTTGCATTGAATCGGGGCACTCTGCAAGATGTTCCAAGATGTATTTCCATCAAACGTGTACAAGGCACCAAAAAATAGTTAAAAGTTGAATTCTGTCAACAACGATTGCAAGTACCCCCGTGAATTTTCACCCTATTTCCCGGTGCCAAAAAACTACCAAGTCTAGGTACTGCAATTAGCCTGGTCTACCAATTATCCCCAAACTTAGTCTCAGTTCTTTGTCTGATAACCTTATTTCTTCCAATTTTTGCTGATCAAACCACATTTGGATTGCTCCTCATGTTTGTCCGTTGTTCGTAATTGCCATGTCTCAGTAACCAACCTGGTATTCGTGATTGTTTACTTCGTTTGTTTCAGCTTTTTGGCTTGACGATAAATTTGAGTGTATGTATTCTGAGCTCGTTTTATGTGATGTTCTTCTAAAGTGCGTCTCTCAATCCAGAATGCTCCGTTTCCTAGCTGATATCGTCTGGCCGACTTTACGACTCAGAACACAATTTTTCTAGATTCCACAGCACACGGTTTCAGTCAATAGAACGTGTGTGAATGACTCGAACTTTGTGAGAGTGATCTGCGTTAACTCAAAATATTATTGCGGTCGAACTTAAACTTGTGCTGGAGGAACAAAGGTTCACTTGTTTCAAGTGAAACACAGGATTCCGGTGCGCCAACCTACGATCTGCGGAGGGGGGGGTTTGCGAGTTCGAACCTAATGGGGATTCGCGAGTTGCTCGCGGTGAATGATTACCAATTAGGACAAGGCAAGTAGACAGTGCTTATAGCTTCCGGATATATGCTGAATTCACCAAATGCAAAAAGTTTTCAACCAAAGTTTCCACTAATTTCTGCCACATTAAATCCATATTAAAATCAACAATAGACCTTTCATTCACACTGGACATGTTCAAATCTCTTCCTGTTTCCAGTGGTGTACGTCGTATACTGATACACTTCAGTGTGAGTCGCATTCATTATCCAGCAAGTCTTCAAACATGAAAATGAATTCTAGTACTTACGCAATGCACCACTCATAAGGTTGCTGAAAATTCTTCGACAGGCGACGACCGGTTTCGCCCTTCTTGGTGCTCGTCAGGTAGGCACAGTCCCTGAGTTTCCGACAACCTTATGTTCTACTTGAAACCAAATTGCACGAACTTAGCGAAATACACTCATTTGCAAACAAATTTGGTTTTGCGAGAGACTCACCTGGAAGGTAGCTGAATCCCTCAGTTGTGATGTTTCCAGGTAACTGAATGTGCTGCACCAGGCCGCCTCATCTTTCAGTTGCTACGGTATTCGAGATATCGCGATACATGTATACACGTAATGCACTACTCATAAGGTTGCTGAAAATTCTTCGACAGACCACGACCGGTAATGTGCATTTCACGAAACTCACAGAGTTTTAAGCCTGAGACCTCCCGGCTTGCGACTGAGTGCTTCAACTTTCAGCCATGATCGGCTGAGCAGCAGTGTGATTAACTCGCACTTGGACAGGGTGTAGCACCACACAATGGTTGAGATGTTGTGACAGACGAGCTGCAATGGTTTTCGATGGGGTGAGGGTTATTAGCAATAATGTGGCTTGAGAGTAACACGACCCTCTATTTGGTTTTAAGTAGAACATCAGTTAGACGTAAACTTGGGGGCCGCATCTACCTGGTAAGCCTTAAGAAGGATGAAACCATTTGTAGGCTCTCGAAGGGTTTTCAGTGACTTGTGAGTGTTGTGTTACGTCTGAAATAGGTTCCTGGAAAGTCGACAGTTGACAGGAATTACTCTATTTCCCAGATGCGGGTTATTTGATTGTCCCGTACTAATTGGTTCAGGATTTTGTTCGTGTTTAATTATTTACGGGTCAAGTACAATTTTGGCCTTGATGGAGCCTGGTAACATTGGACTTTTCTGACTTCTGATTCCACCCTGGAAACTATAGTTAGTTTGGCGCAAATAAACTCATTTGCAAACAAATTTGGTTTTGCGAGAGACTCACCTGGAAGGTAGCTGAATCCCTCAGTTGTGATGTTTCCAGGTAACTGAATGTGCTGCACCAGGCCGCCTCATCTTTCAGTTGCTACGATATTCGAGATATCGCGATACATGTATACACGTAATGCACTACTCATAAGGTTGCTGAAAATTCTTAGTTTACACTTTCCCCCTTGTCTGCGTCACTGGTGGTGGCCGGTACTTTCTAGGATGTAGGGCACTTTTGAAAAAACGGACGTCACTCATTATACACATGACTGAGTCAATAAACAAAGTCGCTGCTTGCCTTGTAAGGGCAGACTGAAGACGGACAGCAAACAGCAACCTTCTCCTGATCGTACATAGCGTTTTCATTACAGATACGTGATGTCATGGAATGGTCAGCGAACAACGGCTTCAAGCCACTGGTTCGCACACCAATAACATTTCGTTTTACACATTTCCACCGATTTTTAAAATGCGTGGAGTGTCCGTCGTAAGTTTGTGTCAAGATAGCACCGAGAGATGTCGACAAACAAATACACCCTGTCATTCACCGACGCCAAAGATCTCCAGTATCAATCGCCATCTTCCAAGTTCCGTCGAGAAAGGACTGGACCATAGCATGATGCGTGCCTCAATAACCCATTGAGTTTTTACTGGGTTTTAATGCCCACACAGGATCCACGGAGAATTTCCTAACAGGTTTTTCAAAGACACAAGCTCCTGCCCCCACCATGATGGGGTTTTGATGTGTGATAATTTGCTACCCAGAATTTGGGTTACTCGAGTATTCTCAAGTCAACAACCGCTGCGTTGCTGCCGACGTTTCAGGCGGGAGGTTAGGAATGTAAACGGATGTGCGCATTGGGAGTACCTCGGCTCAATTAAAGCTACGAAGTTTACCGAGAAATTACCTCAATGTCATATCGGCCGTCAGGTGTTGATATCAGCAGGGTAGTGTTTTTCGCTGCATTCAAAAGGGTGAGTGAGAGATAACATGTGATTGCTGACGTGTGTCATCTTTTTTCAGTTATCTCTCAACCCTAAGCTATTTCACAGTCATCATCAATCATCATCCTCAGAGACACTGAGGACACTGATTCTCAGCGTTGACACTGATCCTACACTGCCGTATTACCATAAATTTCACCTATTTATATTTAAACCCTTATAGTGAAGTGAAGAAAAAATGAGTGGGAGAACAAGTGGACTTGGTGCTGGCCTATCTCAAACATTCTGAGGTGCCTACACCTCCAGTCAGACAATCTGGAAAGAAACGAATGCCATTGACATCGATTAGCCGCCATTTCCTCCATACTGGAAGGCATACAACACCAACAACACCAAAACACTTGGTAATCTCTTTCACACCCTTCTGCCAAATCATACGTTGTCTTTCGTGGTTTGCGCCATTCTGAAAGAGGCATGGAGAACAACAGTCGTATCGGTAGATGGTGTTTTGTTATGCGTATAACATGGTCGAGCCACCGCAGTTGATGCTGCTTGAAGCTCACCGAGACTGAAGCACCTGACGCATAGCCACATCACCCTTTTCTGATCAATTCGTTACTTACACGCTAACGCCACCCAAAACCAGCAACGCTTCTGAGGTATCGGTGGCCAAAAACCTGGAGACGCCTCACATCATCTGTCCGCAGAGGCCACGTCCTGCACCCATGCAACAACACAGCCCTTACTGTAGCCTGGTACACGCGACTCTTTAGACCCGGCGATATGCCTTTTTTGACGTCACAAGTGAAACCAATTATTTGAGCCCTTGAGATTCTTGCACTGACTTCACCAGACACACTTCAGTCATAGCCAGTGCAACTACCGAGGTATGTGAATTTCTCCACAGTCTCCAGTGGTTCTGCCTGAATTGCAAGGGGAACGCTCGGAGACTGCACGTTCTGAAGCATGACTTTGCACTTTGAAGGTGCAAGGCGCATGCCAAAGGATGGTATGATGGTGATCAGCTTATTCAACAGGGCTTGTGCTTCGCTTTGGTCTCCAAAGATGAGGGCGATGCCGTCCGCATACTCCAGATCGACAAGCCTGTCACCAACAACAATTTGAACATCGGGGTTTTGAAGACCGTCCAGAGTTCGCCTCATTAATTCATCAATGATGAAGTTGAACAGCAATGGAGAGAGTGGACATCCTTGTCGGACACCACTTTTTGTAGGGAAGCTTTTCGAGAACTCACCATACACTCTCAACCGCCCAGAAGTATGTGAATATGGGGATCGGATTATGTTTACAAAATTCTGGGGCATACCCTGTTGAGCAAGTCTAGTTAACAGCACTGACCGATTGACAGAATCGAACGCACACTTGAAGTCAAAGAATACAAGATTGTGGGTCATCTGTACATGTGGCGTTGCTCAAACACTTGACGGAGTGTGAAGATGTGGTTAACGCAGCCTCTACCCGGTCGAAATCCCGCTTGATTCTCACGAGTCAAGGTTTCGCGTGCCACCGTGAGACGACGAAGAATCAGTGACACCAGAAGCCTTGTCACAACAGGAGTCAAGCTAACACCTCTGTGGTTGCTACTTTCATTCCGAGTACCATTTTTGAAAACTGTACTACCACTGATTCACCCCAGTTGTCTGGGACGGTCACTTTCCCTCAGAAGTTCCGGTTCTGAAAAGCGTTTTGGATATCTTTTCCCAGTGGCCGTTTATATTCGACATCGGACCGTCCGACAGGCGTTCGAGCAGCCGGTTCTGATATTTTCGTTTGATTTGTGGGTCCACAAGCTTCCCAATGGCTAAGCGGGGTGTGCACGTTCTGCGTAAGTCTGAAACGCGCAACAACATACAGGTACATGGTTGGAGTTCACGCTGGTGCTCCACCAGAAGCGGTAGGCAGTGGATGAACCTCGACAACTTCCGTTGTCCGTGCGCTTCGTGTCGAATCCAAGACGACTACCCAACCGGCCTTCAGCAGTGGTTGGTCCATTTACCTGAACGTTCATATCAACGATATCTGAGCTTTTAGCCTGTTTTAAATGAGGGCTTAGAGCGTCATAAAACCCGTGTTTGGCAGATTCAGAGCCACAGTCAGTTGGGGCATAAGCAGACACAATAAACAGGATTCTATGTACCTCCTTTTCTCGAGACAGACGTTGCCAAACGAACCACGCAGAGGCGACTATCAACGAATATCTAATAAAGTAGAGACGTCTCAACTCGTTCGCTCAGTACAATACTTAACCCAGCGTATGCAGCTGCAGCGGCCTCTGTATCACCAGAGGTGCGTAGCCGGAACCGGCAGCGGAGCGAGGGGGCGATCAGTTCAGAATTCAGAGTAAACTCGGATGTAAAGTAGCCACGGCTAAGCGTAGTGCACGGTGAACAATGAGACCAATCCTACTGCTTGGAACGGCAGAAAGATTATTCAACTTTGGGTGGGGTAGAGCAGAATTGGGAAAACGTGAAAGTTCTAGAAGGGAGGCGTCACTAGTATCGTGTTCTTGCTTACCCGCTTTGCTGTATGCAGCAGGTAATGCGACCTGGCTGGTGACATTTGACGGCCGATGTGGCCTAAGAGCAGTGTTATTTGTAAGTATCATGGTTGTCCATGGGATAGGATACTGCAATGGCGTCCATACCCAGACAGGAGGACGATCAGGGTCCTAGATTAAAGGCCTTTGACTCAAAAGCCAAAGGCAGCCATGTTGAGCGGAAAATATTAGTGTATCCCAAATTTCATAGAACAAGTTGCCATACATGTTCTTAACCCCAACCTGAAGGGCCAAGAGACTGTTAGTCAGATCTCTAACCACTGGCCAATCTGGTATGACAGACTCTGTGATTGTCGTACAGACACTACCCAGTATAGCTCAATGGGTCACAGAGGCCCGCTAAGTCCCAGTCTTTTCGTGCCGGAATTGATAGTTACGTTGATCCTAGCTCTAGGTACGTCAGCTAAGTACGCATAAAACTGGCATATTGCACGACACCACTGACATCTGCCAATCCGCGTCCTCCACTATTCAGGCCACGTTCCCCCATTTTTATTGTGGCTTTTGACGTGGGAGCTCTTAGGAAAATCGCGCTTACTGTAGGTACTGAGTCGAGTGGCGACTGTTGCATTTATGAATTTTAGCTCAAGTACATTTGCCGAGCTTCTGGCACCCCATTTATCTATGTATCACGGGTTACGAATTTTCAGCCGTCCTGCAGCTGCCATAACACGTTGAACTGGTGTGTGTGTGTGTGTAGCCTTAAGTTCACACGCCGAGGCTTCGTTGCTTGACTGTATAGCTGTAAACAGTCGCCTCTATGTTGTCCGTCTTTCTGCTCTGGTAAAAACTCGCACCAGTTGGTCGACTGGACGCTGCTTGTTTACCGTGTTTATGTATGAACCAAGAACTGTATCGTAGGTTCATGGAGAGACACCTTTTATGGAGACATTACCACCGTCTCACCCACCACCACCAACTCGGATATGGTCTATCAGCGGAAGATTTCAATTCACTTGTCATCGACGTTATCATTGAGCGCACGCTCCCAAGAACCATGGATCTGAGTACTGTAAGTACATCTAAAGAGATTTTACCGGATTTGGTTCATGCTAGGAATATTACACTCTAGCTAGAATATTGAGGGTGATTCCACATTTGGTATGTTTTCTGTACCTAAAAAATACAAAGTCCTGCTTCAAACGTCCCCGTCCTTTAGTGCTTCTCTGAAACTTCAGAATGACAAGATTGATTTTGTTGATCGTTTCAAACATCTTGGCAGTTGAATAAGCTATGATCGTACCACAACAAATGAAGTTAATGCGAGGAAAATCAAGGCACGTGCAGCGTTTACCAACTTGCATAGTTTGTGGCATCACCGCTGATTGTTGCTTAGGCTAATGGATAGTGCATAAAAGGCAGCCGTTAAAGCGGTCTTGCTGCATGGTTCCTCTGATTTAAAGACCTTAGGAGTCCTCAACTATTTAATCACCGGTGTTTCAATTGAAGAGAAAGAAAGCGATTGAGCTTACTTAATTTTGGGGTGACTGGGGCTTGTATTACGTACAGCCTACCACTGTCCATCGAAAAAAACGTTTTCTGTTCAAAACCGTTGTTGATGAAAGATTTGCGGGGCTCAGGTCAGGGCATAGCAACATGAGATATCAGACCCTCAGACTGTGTGCTGTGTAGTCTTTGCGCCTTCTGGGCTCGGCTCTGCTTAAAAACCATGCAGGACGCGGCATGCAACCTATCCCAGTGACGCGCACGCTGTCATTTCCCAGCCGGAGCGCCTACGTAAATTTCGCCTGTCGTTGTGTGCTGGACTTATTTCGGGCGTGGTTAGCAAAAGACACTGGGTTGGTCCCGCTGATGGCGCTTCACATTGGCACGATGATCAGGTGTGCATACATTACTGCTGTCCAAAATTATGGCCACCATTTTTCTTCGGGATATAGGGTTTCTTTCCTACTCTTCCCATTCATTAATAAAGCTTTCTTCCCCTCGGTGGTTTTATTGGTAATTGCTGGTGTATTGCAGTCCACGATGATGATGATGGTGATGATGACGATCCTGCTGGTTTATTGGAGAGTCTATTGCAGCTTCTGGAAGTCCGCTTGTAACATAATTGAAAATAGTGTCGAGGATCCCAAAGAATGCTGTGCAACCTCAAAACAGATCAAAATGACCTTGGGCTGATGATGCCGTTTCCTAAGTCATGCCATGAACATATTTCACAAGGAGTTTAGCAATCATTTCTCCTCTTTTGAAGTTTTGGGTTGTGATATTATACAGCAAATACTATTATTCAAACAGGCACTAATGGCCTGTCCATTTCTTCATGCAATCTCTTTGTTGTTTTTTCGTCATAGAACTGCGCTACGCTAAATTTACTCTATCCTTTGCATGACGTCTCCTGCTCGATAAAACTCGGTCCACCAGTTTAAGTCATTTTTATTTTCTTCTCTTCAGTTTCATGCCCTTACTCAAGCCAAAAAATTAACGGCAACTCAGAAACGAACAGTCACGAGTGTTCAGTCGTGGAGTGCTCCTCAAAGATAAAGAGTGTGTGGATGAGACCATTCACTCTATGCCAGACATTCATTTTCATCAAATTCCACGATAAATTGGTGTACCAAGAAGACACGATTCTTCAGATGCCAACAATTCATCAGTAGGTGTGTGGTGTTTTTACGAACGTGCATCATCAAACGATGGGAATGAGTGGCACGGTTTTACAAGTACCGGAGTTCGCTCCCAGAGTAGACACAACATCCTGAGTGAATGATCTTTGAGCCCACAAGATGGACCGTCTAATGTTCAGTGCCGAAACCTAAAGTGAAACATCAATGAAAATCAACAGTACGGAAAACGTTTGAGCAATGTAATTGGTTTTCCCAAGGCTTCGCAAGACGGCCCAAGCAACTATCTTGGTTGTGTCGACACGTTCACCTGTCGGACTTGATAGGTCAGGTACGTACCACTTTCGCTGTTGGAGTAGTGTTAGCACAGTCGCCTCACCCTTCAAATGTCCGGATTTTAAATCTGGGCACTTCCAGAGCTATTCATTGCTGATTACGCCCAATAAGAAAGAACGTTGAATCCGTTACTTCCCTCCTTTGGTGTGGGCTCACCAAAATGCACCGGACTAGGAGAAAGACCGTTAGGAAGGGTGTGATACCACAAATTTTGAAACCAACAAAAAACGACGTCAGTTGTTTCTCAAAGCACGCTTAACGACCAATGACGACAAAATGCTAATCGGTTCTCGCTGGATAAAATGAACGGAGGGATTACTCAAACGTACAAACGAACATCACAGCAACCCAGGATAACGTGGCGGACCTATTAGGCTGCGGTCAGTGTCCGGAATCATTTGATATCTGATAGCTACGTTCTTGCTGTGTTGAATGACAATGGATCTGTCGCGAGCATATTGGCAGATGGGGCGAACCTGCTGTGCTTTTCAGGAAAAACATGAGAAAATCAAGACATTGGTGAATAGGCTTGTCAGATCGCACCACATAAGTAAGAACAAACCCTGCGCGTTTTGCCAGCTCTTGAAGCGACGTTGACCCAGTTGTGAGAGTGTTGATCCGTGGCACTATTGACACGAGGACAATAAGTAGAGAGTTTGTCTGTTTCCAGCTCACTTTGCAAAGATATTGATTGTATAATGTAATTTGCCAACAACAACTGCCCTCACACCGGTCGCCCTGATCAGGAGGCAGGATGCTGGAAGAAGGATACAAAATAGTTCTGTTTCTTCTTTCCCTCCATTATCCTGAAATGGGGGAGTTATTAAGAATGGCGCAGGTAGATTCCAGGTAGGTGAACAAGAGTGTAAAAATGCTGATCTAACAGAAAAACAAACCCGGTGCTAGAAATCACTCTGTGCTAATCGGTAACGAGTATCGGATGGCGTATAACTAAAAAATTGCCTCCGCACCAGGCATGTAACGAAAGCAACCTGCCTTCTACAATTGGCACTGTTGACCTTCAAGTGGCTATTGGTACCATGGCTACATTCTCGGTCGGCGAAACTAATCTTCACTATTGCAGTTTAAATCGTTCAATTTTGTTCTACTCTTCCCCCATACGTTGCGAAGAACGTGTGTCTAAATGAACGTCAATATCAAGGCCATTTTAACCCTTAAGTCGCATGTACGTAAATGTGAACCTAAACGCGTGCACAGAAACTTTGGAACCACGCTAATAATCGCACTTTTCTAATGTTCGAAAAAAATTGAAATCCAACGCGCAAAAACATCGCCGTCTGATTGATATTTAAAACGTTTGCAAAATTTCTCAAAATTCAGGAATGTCTGCTTTTAAGTAGACAGGTCAACGGATAAAATACATGGGTATTTCGCCTGTTTTTAACGTGGAGGTCATCTGTTTGCCCATTACCTGCTAACCAGACCAGTTCACTTCCTTGTGAATCAGCACAGTGCAGTAAAACAAACATTGTGCAAGTTGAATTGTTCATACAGACCCAAACCAGACCTTTCCTAGTGTAATTTTGACATCTGGTATGCTTATCAATAAATCACATGAGGTGAACAGTTTGTTAGATGTCAATTTCTATAGAGTTTTCTCTTGGAGCTACGGAATGTTTTGTCAAGTTATCCTTCTGTCAGTGAAGGTATCTTTCTGAATACCTAGAGGCGGTGGGAAAAATTTTAATCTGTGAGGAACCCGAGAAACTGTTTAGTTAAATTCCCGTAAGATTCTTTGAATAATTTTGTCGTTCAACGCTTTCTTCGGGATAGACATCACATTTTCAAAAGATTTGATGAATTTTTGGAATTACGCAAACATACCACACAAAGTTTTGAGTCTTTGGACGTACAAAGAAAGATTTTCATAGTTGGATACTGTTTGTCATGTTCCATCTAAGGCTTCCCGGAAAACTGTTAGGGTTGGAAAAGTATGTCATTGGTGCAATCACTGGATATATGAATGAATGTATCGAAGCGGCGTTTATAAAGCGCGACAGTATTTTGGTCGCCCCTTATTTTTGGTCACGTGGCCTTATATTCGGCCAGGCCCTTTTTTGAACTTACCAACTACAGAAGTGTCCAGTTCTGCAAAAGCAAAGCACTCGGATCTGGCCGGAAAAAAACTGTTCCATGCAGCCTTATCTGTTCCTTTCCTTATCTGCTCAATCGTCAGAAACGTTAAAAACCGGTTCAGAAATAGACGCTGATTAGGGTTTTCTGCAATTGCGACCTGTGGGCACAAAAAAGCGCTTCTCGAAGATTTTAAGGAAGCCGATCTCCCTCTTTAAAGAGGTTCACTTGTAAGCTAGCCTATTATATCTACCGGGCAAATTGAAGTTGAACTGGCACGAAAAATGACTTTTTTCTCATTTTTGCTTATCTTAGTGAAGCAGTTCTCATTGTGTTAATGCGTACGATGGTCTTCGGAGAGTTTTCTCACTCTGCCTATTTTCATATATTCCTATCTTCCACCTAACAAACGTAGGGATAACTCAGACGTTTCCGACTATTTGAGAAAAAATTAAACCGTCTTTTTTTTAAAGTCACACCAAAATGGTACCCAATGATCAGTACAGTACAGTCACTATGAACCACTTAGATAAACTATGTTCCGTGACCATGCATATCCATTATAGTCGTCAGATCTCATCTTCCGAGTTAGCACAGAAATGTAATGTTTGCGTTAAAAGGTCTCATTTGCGCATCATCATCGTGAAAAAAACGTGCCAGAAAAATTATTTAAATACTACGAAAGGACCGTCCAAATTACTGAAAACTTGAAACGAATTTTGTGTCTCGTAGTTTAACTTGATCTGTGACAAGTTCCTTTTTTTCATCGTATTAAGCTATAAGAAAAACCCCAAAAGTAGGACATGCTCCACATGTTGTCTTAAGAAAGCAGAAACAAGCGTCCTTGTTTGACGGAGGACAAAGAATAATCCGTACGAACGATTGAGAACCTTGTCATCGGAGGAAGCAGGTCATGTAGAGTTTGAGGTTACCATCTCACAGTCGATTGCACCGTAATATAATACCATCAAAGAAAACCCCGTACTTTGTTGATGATACAAACACAGATGTAAATAACAACTGTCCTATTTATAGCATTTAGGATGTTGGTTGAAGCACCTGGGTAATTTTCTGTAGGGGGATAAGCGAGTTCCGAAAGTATCATTTAAGACAATCCATTTTGATAAATCGCAAATTCGTTTTTGCATACCTCGTATGTTGTTGTAAACTGAACGATTCCCTCACTGTAGTTGCCTTAGAATCTCAGTTGAGCGGAAATATATCAAATCGCGTAACTTGTGTCGTTGTGGGGGGCGAGGTAGCTTAATGTTCCGGAATTACGTCGACATGTTCATTGCCCCAAGTAGCCAATCTCCAAGAATCATACTGTTGGAATCCGTGCACACCAATTGGTTACCTACAAATGACGGTGGCAGATTCCCACTCACAATTAAATTAGCCAATTGAAATTCAATATTAAATTGTTGATCATCTAACCATACCGAGAACTAGCAGAATACGGCAACAAGAGTTTATAACAGTTGTTTGTGGACAGCGGTATTCTTGCGTTTCGGAACAAATGAAGCAAAGAAATTGGTTCAGTGTGTTCACCTGGTGGATGAATGAGTATTAATCTGTAACCGGGCATCGTCGGATATGTTCTAGCAAAATCATTCACGCAGAACTCATGTTGTGTTGGAAGTTTATTTGTCTTGTCTGGTGCCTCATACGTTTGTTACAAAGCGTCTTTGGGGAAAGACGTGGCGAAAACGACTTCGTTTATTCAGGTAAGTTTGCAGCTACCCACATGTCTATAATTGACGGGCAAAAAAATTAGGGAACCTTGTGCGACGTTTTTACATTTTATGAAGCCGAATCACTGGCGCAAAATAGTTTCTCAAAGAAGTTTATAAGCGCTTACCCTGGAATAGCAATTCGACCAGAGTCAGCTAAATGCTCTCTAGTAGATAGAAGTAACATACAGTTATAAATGGATAGAAACTGCGGTTTAGTGTTGAAACTTAGAATGCCAACAATTGCAATTGTCACGGAACACTATTCTTTATGTTGCTGAAAATTCCTCGACACTGCACTGCCGGTTCCACCCTTTCAGAGGCTCACTAAGTAGGCGCAAGACCCCAGGCTCCTTTAACCTTATGTTCTACTGGAACCCAAACTTAACGGACTTCGATAAATGCCCTCATTTGCATACAAATCAGGTTTCAAAATATATCCCGTTGGGTCCCTCCTTTGTCATGTTTCGCTTCATCCGAATATGCTGCACAAGGTCATCTCATGTTTCGGTTATTAAAATGCCGCAATTCACTTTTTCAACGTAACACACTACTTATAAGTGTGCTAAAACTCTTCGACAGCTTACGATCGGCTTTGATCTTCCTGGGGTTTATCAGGTAGGCGCAGTCCCGAAATTTCCATCAGTCTTATGTAGCAAATGAACCCACGTTGGCGAAAACTCGCAAAATGCTCTCGTTTGCACACTAACTTGGTTTGAAGAATTCTATAAACAGAAGATTCTGTCATGATTCAGTTTAATATTCGTTAAACCAAATCGATGTACAACTGAATATTTTCCTCATCTATCCTCATTCCTTTCCTCCGAACTTGTAAGTTTCGGACGATTTAACACCCAACGGGTTCCTGAGCACTCCGCCACTAATTGTGGATTCATAAAGCGCTTGGTCAGTTCTGCATATCAAAGATCGAAAACCAACCAAATCCACTTTTGTTTATTTCGTGATGCTTTCACAAAAGAACATCTACTTGCGACCAGACGGTTCTCCCTCTGTGGAGTGTGAAAGATTGTGACTACAAGCCATTTTCTAAGGAACTGCTTATCTTTTTGCCATCTTGGAACTGGAAAAAGCCTTCAGAATACTTATGGACTTTGTTTTTTGTGCGTAAGATACAAATTCTGCCCAGAACCGGCCAGCCCAACGGTTAGCTCAAGCAAAGCTTTCAGGTAGCTGAAAAAAAAATGACAAAGTCAAAGTCTGAAGCCAATTAGATTTGCATGCTTCCCCATTTCCTGAAATCTCACATTGCCTGTTTAATTAAGGGCAGTTTATTTTGACGGGCTCGACAGAATAATCCAAGAAGAAGGGCGTTTTACGGAAAGCACAACAGCACACTCATACTGCATCGATCACTCATGGCAGATGTGATTAACTGCATGGAACATTTATAACGACCAACTTTTGGGGAGGTATTTTCAATCGCGGAACTATTTATTCTACAAAATTACCTTTCGTTTTACTTTGAGTTTTGTTTTGTTGTAGCTGAGGTGGTTTCATCATCAACTGTGTTGCAATTTAGATAGCCAAGGCAACAACTGTACATGTATCTTTCAAAGAGCTCACAGGTGAGCTCGAGTCCTTTACAGAGAAAATACCTTTTTCAGCTTTAGAGGGAAATAAAAAACAGCGATTTTCCTGCATTTCACACAATGCGTTTTGATCTGCATTTTGGCTGACTACGTGAAACATTGTCCAAAACAGAGTAGAAACCATCCGGAAGTCAATGAATGATATTATAAATGTGTCTAAATGCCACTGAGCTCTGACGTGCTCATTCCCTGTAAATATTGCTAAACGTGTGTTTGGTGGCCTATTTAAATCTGGACCCGGGAGGTGGATGCAGTTAGCAAAATTGCCTGGGACTGACAACGTTTTCAAGTCTTCAAACTGCTGGCGTTTAGATCAGCACGATTTATTTTAACTGCATGCAAATGAACTCAAAAGATCAAGAGTGGTCTTATTGATCTCCGAATTCTTACTTTTTTGAGTGGATTGTTGATCGAAAACGGAACTGACTAAAATGGCTGTAATTCACAATACTTTTTGCGTAAGAACTGGTCTTGTACTGAGAGGTAATGCGTATTGGAAAAAAATTAAAACATCAATGGTGACGGATGATTACTCTTGAGCTGCTGTGTTGCAAAAGTATTGAGCGGAGGGAAATTCCACCAGTCGGATTTAAAACGATTCTGCTGTTGAAGAACACTGTACTCAGTCGAGCCTGACTTTCACTATCCCCCTCTCGCATTTCTAACGTATGACTTCGCCCAACCGCCTAAGTTAACGTTTATTCCTCAAGCAGGTTTCACAAAACTGCATCAGGTCCCGTGAAATATGTAATGGGCTTGGTAGTCAGCTAGGTTCTAAACCTGGAGACCCACCCAACCAACTTAATTAATTTGACATGAACGTTGTCTGACAAAAATATCCTTTCAAGACCTTGTCCCTCCATGATATATCGTCTCTAGTATAGTGTCCTGAATTCTCAATGAATATCGGATCCCCGCCAAAACCAGGCTAAAATGCAAACCATATGATCTGATATCTCAATGAGAAATAGGACGAGGTTTAAAGAATATTCCTACCTAGATATCTGTTTATCGGGCCAAGTATCGTCTAGTGCTATAACCTTCGAATATTTAAATGTTCATTCAAGTCTGAAACCTTCGAGCCGCCTCCTCTGTCGATTTATTTGTCATGGTCTGACCCGGTAAGAAATGCACTGGAAATCGACTTTGTTTGCTTCGGTGAAACCTACACAGGAACCCACGACCGAAAAGATGCCAACGAGGCTTGACAATGTGTCAGGCTGTGGTGCACTCTTGACAAAATTCAGTCATTAGAGGACATGTTCCAATTTCTGTGACCACTTATCCCACCCTGAGTCTCTGCTTTGCATGGCATGTCGGGATTTTCTGTAGCATGGCTCCAGGGATCATGCCTGAAGTGAGAATTGATAATGTCCACAAACTTCAAATGAAGCCGAACGGTCTTAAGGTCTGTTCTGATCTAGAAACTCACGCCAACGATAGCTCTTCAACAGTGGTGAGATCTATGTGTCAACTACAGCAACCCGTGGAACTTCAGTGACCAAAGATGAGGTTGTTTACTATAAACATTCGGCAGGATTATCTACTGGCAACCGCATCAAAACAAATATGGTCAGATCGTGTTGTCAAAAATAAAGCAAATATGTCTGGATTTTCACGTTAGCATATTTTAGGCTCTCAGTGCACAAAAATCTGTGTTTTGATCAAAGCTAACCACACTGCTTACTTCAAGGGCTTATTTTTACGATTACGCATTTTATTTATACAAAACAAAACCCCAGGTGTTTTCAATGACGCTTGAGGAGTTAGTTGGCAGTAGCCTCGGCAGTCAAGAGTTTGCCTAAGCTGACAGTTGTGAATCGGTTTTGTGACACCTAGCACACCATCTGAAATTCACTGTCCCGACCAGCCAAGTGCACATGTCTATTAGGTGAACCAGAATAGATCTCTCCAATTCGCCATTCCGCTGTGACAAGTGCCGCAGCGTACGACCCACGAGAGTGGCACCGGACTTGAATTCATACACTACCGTCAAAAAGACCATCACTGACAGTTTGTGTTTATCTTACAGACGAGGTGGAAAGTAACAAGGTCGAAAAGAATCGCCAAAGTTTGACCACGTTGAACGTAAACCTTAACGCTACGAAAATACTTCCCTTAAAAGGGAGTAACATGTAACATTAGTTACGTTTTAGATAGACAACCTTCGCCTCTACCAGCAATCGATTTCCGTGCTCTAACGTCTGCCTCATTTTAGTGGAATCAGCTGATTTATATTTGAACGTAAATATGATATGTACCGCCCAGAATGTTAACCATTAAAAACACGTGCTTCCCTAATGTTCAGTCTGCTAATGTTCATATTCAGTACAATTTTTTGGAGGGTAATTGCCGTAAACCAACACCAGGGTGAGAAACTTTTGTCAACATTGTTTTTCCCTTGGCCCAAGGAAGATGAGTTATTTTGGCTTGAGCTGAGCTACCTGAGCTACCAACATTTTCCTCCATAGAAAATGAGTTATTTTGTTAAAAGTAGCCGAGATCATTCTTTTACTGAAACGTTTTCCGTGACACGCTTGCACCTCAAAGTGAGTCACCACGCTGAGGCTGATGGGGAAATTGAATAACGCATACGAACAAGAAACCTGACTGAAGAATAAACTTTATGTTGAAAACTGTACAACTCGTTTGATGTGATTTCTCCCTCAAATGTTCCCCGGTAATTCTACGTTTCCTAAACGTTTGTTAAAGAAGTTATCGAGAAACCAAACATATGGAAACAGTACTTCTATCTACGACCAATTCATCAGCTTAGCTTCGTTGAACACACAGTGTTTTGGATTTTTGTAAAAACAAACGGTGAGGTGTGATCTTTTCCGGTCATCTAGTTGACTCTGTGTGCAGATGCAACGCGGTAGTTCAAATGGGCTAGCATTGATCCGACCTCCTCAGAAAGTTGACAAACACTCAAAATTCTTGTATTTTGGCTGATGTTAGCCAATACCACTGACAGGAAGTGAAATTGAGGCGGAGAGAATATTTGTATGCGCTGCAATCGAACGGTTCACTCCGAAAAGAAAATACACGAAATCATTCTTGGTTTTACGTTTTACCTGAAGAGTTACTAATTAGCGATTGCTTGGTGTCACTAAATATTTCTACGCATTCCCTGAATAACAAAATCGCTTATGTCTGTCCATGTTCCCTTCCAAAATGTTTTTGGTACATGTCTTTTGTTAAATTTGAACTTTAGTACATATGATAACAACAACAATTTGACACGTAAGTAGTCCCCACATAGTGTTCACAATATCTACTGAGCATTAGGCTGACTTGTGGCACCTTGAATCGTTCACGAATAGCGCAAAGCGCACTTCAATTTTATTGATTTCTTTCCGGGGGATTCCTGTAGGCATAATATTTTAGGCGGATGTATTCTGGATGCTAACAGGAGTGGGAAGAGGTGTAATCGTATGCGTTATGAAGATCTGTAATCTGCAAGATATTTCTCAGTTCTCTACATCGTATGAGCGTCAAGTGTGTTCTGAGCCCTTTTCATGATGAGAAGCTCCTTAACTGTTTGGGTCTGAGAAAAGAATAGGGCAGATCTTCTGTCAGGGCTATTCAGTGACTTGCAGTGTTCCTCCCGTCCATCAGCACCTCGGGGCACCGGCCTGGACGTAGTGTACTGGCACTCATGTAATCTGACAGTTCGCCCGGGGTATCATAGAGCTAACAACAGATTTCTTGAGTAAATGTTTGCACATTATTAAATACAACTGAAGTTAACCCTCAAAACGTTCTGCATGACACTTCCAAAACATTGACCGACAATCGTCATCTAACATCGTATTGCAAGATGGCACCACGAACGATCGCAAATTTCCAAAGCTGTACTGATCAAATCCATGTGTACCAAATTTCCCGAGGTAACCAGTGTGCCTTTGAATGGATTTGGATGGGCATTCGTTCGCATGGTAGTTTAAAGCTGACTAATCAATAGCATTATTGACTGTGTGTCGCAAAGTAAGGAGGAAAGTTTCTGGTCAGACCCGTTATCCAAAAATCCTTGGGCTTGGAGATTTTGCTGCAAACATTTTGTCACCTCATAGGACTGAAAGGGGCTGAAAGTGACACACAGATTTCGCGGTCACGTAGACATTGATCAATGATTATTTAAACAGATTATCAAACTAAAAATGACCTTCTCTCAGTCGGTTGCCACAAGCGAAGATGAATTTTCACGCTTGGTAGTCAGTGTACTAGTTTAGAATTCCGAGGGTTTCTGGCATTTCATCAGCAAAATTGATCGGCTAATTGGTTTCGCTAAAGAAATTAGTCGGGTGCCTAATTGTTAAGTTTGATCACAATCACCTCAACCGTTACTACGTTGCAGTTTCCCTCTTCTGCTTTGCCATTAATAGACTATTGTCCCTTCTTTCTGGCACAAGATACTTTTTATTCGAGATGCGACCAAACAAACTGTCAGATCTGATCGTCCATAAAGTTGGCCAGTTTGTGACAGGTGCACCGATTGTGGCCGGTAAACTAAACATTACCGATATGTCAGACTATGGCCGGGGTGGTTCTGACTGTCGCATGACTAGTGATTTGAGACTTCCGTTTCAGATTACCCAATTTTTGATGGCTGGTTTCACAATTCCTCAAGCTTTTGCTTTAGAATGCCAGTAAATTAGAATTACGTTCAAACTCATTTAAAATACCCACCTAGAATTTCAAAGTAAGGCTTTAGAGAGGAAACCAAATCCCTCTAAGGTTTCACACTCTGAACCAGATCACGTGGTGTGACATGAGTTCCTAGATGCCTGTTGTTGACGATTTCAATATTTGGTGAACCGCTTAGGGTTCCTGTTGAAATTTGACCTCGAACAGAAAACATTTCACAAACGTCTATGGAGATTTTAACTTCCGACCTTCCCAGGCGCTACTAAGAACTAACCGTCGAATGGTTTAGTCTTCAGCTGCTAGCCGAGAGGTTGCAGATTGGAAGCCACCGGAGATTCGTTGGATGTTAACTAATGGTGACCTCCATTAGGCATACATCTGGTGTACTTTGCGTTTCTGCATAGATGGAATTAGCTTACATGACATAATCTATATCGAAACAGTATTACATTGCTTTTTTGTGTCAGGGTTGAATATTTAAAATGCAACTGAGAATAAAACATCTGTTTTGGAAAATAGAATCTGTTGTTCCGTGTTGCCCCAAAAGCTGTGACATCTGCGGATATTCTCATCCCTGGAGTTAATTAATGGTGCGGAAAAAAGTGTCTACGAACATCAAGACCACCCAAGATAACCTCCACTTTTTCGGAATATACTTAAAAACCTTTTTCAAACTGAGTGTTGTTTCGAAACCTCCCCACTCTTGACAAATTCCCCATCTTCATCAGCTTTTTACAGCTTACCTAACGAGAGCCAACAAAACAGCTTTGAACACATTTGAGAATTGTATGTGCCGCATATTCACGTTTTTGAACGCTAAGTACACTGTTCCGTGGTCTCACGGGTTATGTGTAGTAAGTATCGTACAATTCATAAACAAGCAGTCCTCCTAGAGCCTTGTGTCCTAGGTCGGAATGTTTTGTACACGACATGGTCAACCAGTCACCACAGTATCCTCATCTTCGTGTTCCCTTTGATGTCACAATTATGCTGCATTATGCGTTTATTGACCAGCAAGGCTTTTGTGAACTATAGAATTAAACTTAGTTCGTGGTGAAGCACTGATACTTTGTTGAAGTGATGGGGTCGAAAAACACAAAGAACAACTTATCATTATTTCGTTTTCTTTCACCAGCCGCCACGCAAAATAGACGTTTCATTTATCACAGATTGGTATATTGTCGTCACCATTAGCAACGTCAGTAGGGAGCTCCACACAGTACTAGAAAGCCGAGACGTGAGCTAAATGGACCGAATTTTAGGGTGTTGATGACACACATGGTATCGGGGATTCTGACTCTGTAAGAGCATCTTGGACCCCTGGCTAAGTTTAACCTGTGTTGCCGGGTGAATGGTTATGTGTGTTATCTTTGGTTTTCGGCCACGGCTGTCATCGTAAACTTTAGGTGGCGCTTGGGCGTTAAGAAATTTTCTATAAATTTGTCACTGTCCCGACTTAAAGTTGCTACCTATTTGTGGCGGTTGGATTCATGAGCTGGAGTCAACCTGAGGACTACATCGACTGGAATATTCGATTCTTAGGGTCTGATGTTATCAGAACGGTCATCGGTGGACCAAGAGGATAATATCAGCGAGCCACCTTACTGTCAGTAAATACAACATGGGAAGGTCAGAGGCAAGATTGGAGTGTTCGCTGCCCAGGAGTGTAAAGGCAGTCACCTGTTTCCCCGAGGTGACCACCGTTTTCATACCCATGGAAGCAGGGATGTTGCTCTCCCCCGAAGAAAAACCGGTTAGAAAAGGCCTGCCCTAAAATTCGCACACTCGATCGCCCAAAGGTTGAACGCTACTACTGGTGTACTAATAAGTGCACTCTAAATACTCCCGAAAACAAAGAGCCTGGTGGGACTCAGAACACATCTGCGAGGCCGCACTAAAAGCGATATACGTATGCCCTAATCTCTGAGTCCCCCTACTATGTGAATTCTCTATATCCAAAAGAGTAACTTTTTCCTAACTGGTCCCCTCAAGAAAACCCTACCTCTATTCGTTTTTCTGTTCAAATCAGCAGGTCGATCATTGAGGACCGATTCAAATTCACACCTCAAGTATACAGACACAAATAAGTCTTCATAAATCCGATCGAACACGAAGTCGTTATCTTTATGGGGGATGTTTGAAGCGGATATATCAGAACCATGTTGGATGAGGAACCAGGTAACAGGCCTAAACGGCGGGCAGCATATGTTGTCAAGGGGCTCAAACTCTATGGCATTCACACAGCAATGTTGGCTGAGAGAAGATCGGCACAACGGAGAAAAAGTCGTTGAGGCCGGAGCCGCATACGCCTGCGTCTGGACGAGAGTCTCATAGAACAGTCAGTGAAAACATGACTGTCTTTCCTTAGTAGGAGATTTTCATGCTTGGATTGGACAAGACTCAGAAATCTCAAAGAAAACAAAGGAACCCTTTGGAATCTGCTCACTAAAGGACAGTGACCAAGGGCTTTTTTCTGCACGTGCAGACCTGAGTTTGACGGTACCTAACACGTGGTTTATTGCTCTGGAAGCCTCAGTGACCACATAAAATTACCCCGGATATCATAGTGACTATGCCACTGATTACCAAACAGTCGCTTACGAGTTTGGCTGTCGAAGAACCAAAAGATGTGTACGTGATATCCAAAAGACTGTCGGACCAACTCTGCAGGGATTAGTGGACCATCAATGCGTAAAGCTGCATTGCAGATAGCCCAAGATAAATAAATCCGCCACAAATGTTTGAGATGACGAAACTGATACCGTAATTTTGCTTATGTGTGAGCGAAAAAGCTGCTGTCTTTATGTAGGATTCATCCGATCACCACCATAAGTTTTTGAACACAAAACTCAATGCCCAATGTTCGGTTAAAAAAATGAAGTTATATTTGCTTCGTCAAAGGTAAATTTCTCCACATTGCTCAGCTACCTGACGGAAATTAGACCGTTCCGCCCAGATTAAAAACAACGACCTGCAAACGTGCACACATGGACATTTCTGCAACGCTAGAGGATCAAGTAGCTCCCTCTAAAATGTTCACAGTGGGTAGAGAGAAAAAACGCATCATGAAGTTCTTCATCTAATCCAACCAAACTGGAAGGTGAATACTGCTCCACAAGACAACAAGAATACTACCATGATGCCTTCATTGAAGGAAGTATACGGGTTGTTGTTCGAAAGCTGGTCTACCCGAACAGTTTTTCCAAAAGTGTCAAATCTGATTACTGTGGGATGAAGACTATTGTTCGGGAAGAGAGTGACTAGGATGTGGTGCCATCTTTTGGGCTTGTAACTAAATGCAAGTTGTGTGGAAACTTTCCGAACTTCAGAAGGTTGTGTGACTATTTACCTGTTTAATTCAAATCGGGCTTTAACCAAACGATTGCTACATGATATAACAATCCATAACCTATGGTCTCATGAGGTTGCTGAAACGTTTTCGACAGCTCAAGACCGGTTTCCCCATTTTTGCTCAGTCCACGAGTTTCCGTCAAACTTATGTGCTGCTCAAGAACATCATAGACAAGAGATTCAGGCGGGCTCCAGGTGAGTCTCCCGTGAAAAAGAAATTGATATGCAGATGACTGCACAAGTCAAATTGGGGTTCAAGTAGAACATAAGTTTGGCGAAAACTCGAGGACTGCGTCTACCTGATGAACCCCAAGAAACGTGAACCGGTTGTGAGCTTTCGAAGAGTTTTCAGAGACCTTATGAATAGTGTATTACGTCTACACATGTGTCTCTCTAATCATGAGGCGGCCTGGTGCAGCACATTCAGTTGCTTAAAAACATCATAAAAGCAGGATTCAGCTGGGCTTCAGATGAGTGTGCCGCCAAAACCAAATTGGCGTGCAGATGAGTGTTTCGCTAATCTGTAAGTTACGTTTGCTTAATAACTTGCAGTTTTGACATGTGTTAAAACGAAATTTCAATGTCTAACGACTTCATTCGCGTCTATGGCTTTGAGAATCCGCTTGAAAGGGACACGAAATATTTCCAAACCTAAAGGTGAATCGTAGTCAGAGGCGTGCTTCTCAGAGGTTTTCTACATTACGGCACAGTCACCACAGACCAGCTGGTTGACAAACAGTCAGAGGTGCGAATAGAAGACTTTGTTTAGGCAGCCACCATCTACTAATGGACGCAAAAACCGCAGTACACCTAGGATATTGTACGGCAACCACAGTTGGACGGCACACCAACACCATGTACGTATCCTCGATGTGTTTCATCTGCAATGTCTACGGTGGATTATGTGCACGCATTGATCGGACAAGATCCCGATCAGATGGGGAAAATGAACAAATCTCAAATGAACAGGCATCTCAATTTCATCAGCAGATTAGCTGGTTAGCTGGTTAGACCATGTGAAACTGATTCCCAAACAACTGCTATTTGGGGCAGATGAGTTTCAAAAACACCGATTCTGAATTCAGATAATAGGAAACTTGGGCAAAGGGGTATTTGAATAAAAGCCGCCCATTTATATATGACATGCTTTGTGACCAAGCTAGTTCTGATTCTAAGCAGCAAACGACCTGTCCCCAAACGGGTTACATTGAATGTAGCATTTTCATCAAAATTATAGAGTTTCGCAATCTGTGGGCGTACTTCCACGGTAAAAATTAGATCTAAGATACCCAGGCGCTCCAACGCTTCATTAATCCCGAAAAGTCAGTAAGTAGATATAAGTTTACTTCAGCATCTATCAGATGAAAATATGCCTCTGTTGCATATGTGCAGCCTTTTGATCATGAGAACCAAAAACGTCGGTCCTAGACTGTCTCTAGCCGCTGTCATTGTACGGCATGGTGTGGCGGAATTGGGGCGCTGGAACGGCCGATATTTTCTGTGAGTGTGCGCGCTGATCTTATCCACAGGTTAATCCACCGCAACCCATCTAGCTCTCCGCAGACTGTTCGCGTTGTCTTAAGCATGCGTAGGTTTCAGTGGTCCAGCGGCGACTGATAGGCGGCTAGCCAACTCACTAAAACACCGAATCCCTAGCTGTTTTGGTAAAAACCGGACCTTCATATATTCCCAGGTTGCTGAAACGAGATGGTCACAAACGCTCCTTTGTAGGACACCGGAGGAGAACTGCAGACGTAAGTGCTGTACAGTCCGGCAGACTGTTCGCCTTATAATGCTGCCCAGATAAGATGTGTCTAAGCACCTGGACATCTGTTTCACTTCTTCTCGTTATGCACAGAAAGGCTGGGATCAAATCTCTCCATGTATGTTTCTCGTTTCTAGTGATGGTCAGTGGCTAGTCCGTAGAACATTCAACACGAAATCCAACGCTTCAGCTACATAGAAAAATGCCACCTTCATGTATATCCAGAAGAGTAGTTGGAAAATTATGGCAAATTGTAGCGCAAACAACCGTTCGACGGAGAACTTAGTCGGTAAACAGGAAAATAAAGTTATTTGGGAACATATAAAGGCGTGTCTAATGGCCCCCAGACGTTTGAAGCTTTCAATCAATTCATCGTTGATTGACCTTTTCAGGGCAAAGTGATTGAGTATGTGCTGAAACGAGCTCGTTATGCTGACTTTTATCTCGTTAAAAAGACTGCTGCTGCGTATCTTTGTTCGGGCTTTCATTTGACATGCTTTCTTTCCCGATGGCCGCGTTTCTGTTTATTTTACTCGCGTAACACACTCGTGAAACAGCAAAAAATTAAAACTCCTAGAACTCTGTTTTCCAATCAAGCTGTTTTCCAGGTTGGCATCAGATTGCAATTTTCAATCAGCCGTCGTACTTGCAACCTTGTGAGAGTGAGAAAGTTTGCCACTACCGTGAGTTTCACTCAGCGGCTAATGGAAACAAATTAATAATTAACGTCTTATTTATTATGCCGTATTGGTCCCTTGGTAAAAGTTTATTCCAAAGGTCCCAACAAATCTTCATCTAAAGTTCAAATTTTTTTCTTGCACGGTGAAACAAGGGGTCGGGGTGTGTTTTCTTCTGGTACAGTAAGTTATACAACGGGCACATTTTGAACGCCAGTGATGCAAAGCTAGTGTAAACAAAAAACTGACATTGCGATCCGTTCAGCCGAGACCTTTGTAAGTGAGGCGAAGCAACCATTGTTCTGAAAGTCTCCGTTTAATATCACCAGACGTTACTGGCACGGCCAGAAAAATGTCGGCGCCATTGCAACGTTTAGTTGGCATTCATTTATTTCAATTGTTCACCTGTAATTAAGGACTTGCTCTCCCTTGGCGCTTTTCATAGTCTGAGAACAACGTATATTAAGCAGTTTTATTAGTGTGGCTTATTTTTTAACGCGAAACAACTCGAATAATTATTGACAAGTGTTATTTGAAAGAGTTTTGTGGAGGAGAGGGAGTTTTTCAAGCCAAACAGCTGGGTTCCGAAATTTTTTAATTATTTGCAAATTAAGCAGACTAAACAAAACGGGTGTGAATCACGCTGTTTCTTTTGCGATTCTAACGCATTTGTAAGTCGGCTTAGGTTGCGAAAGCTTTCAAAACGATGTTCAAATGAAATTCTCGTTTTTTTCTTTAGCTGAGAGTGGAGCGCTAAATTTCCTTTACTTTTAAGTCGGGCTAACGTACCTTCCTTTGTAAGGCTTCATCTGACTGGCCGGTGTAGTCCATTTCCAGCTAAATGGTTTTCAAGAGAGCTTTTGAAAACTGCGGATCTGAGTTGCTGCTGTACCGTGTGAACGACCACCCTGGCACTAAAGTATTTCCATGAGGAATTTAGCAACATGGGCGTAGAAACGTCAAATGTACGCCAAATGAAATCGAAATGCCTTGGTTTTGTGTGACAAGCTTAGATGAGTATTTGGAAAATAATCATGCCAGTTTTGATTTTAACGTTGTGGCATTCCTTTGAATACTTAGTTAGGCGTAGTGTGCTCACAGCGCGGTGCCAATGAGTATGTTACCCTTATGATAACCAATCACAAAATTTATAACAACGCTACTGAAACCCTGAAATATACCTGTTATATAATAGTAATTTCGGGCAATGATATTTTAAGTGCCGCAGCTGTACTTCGTTGAGTTTTGCATCAAAGACGGCTAATGCGGGGGCAATAAGCTTTGAACTGTTTCGTGGTCATCCAGAAGCATCTATTCAGGAATTGGGGTTATAATTCAAACGTCCCGATGGGCACCAGTTTTCGTTGAATAGGACGGAAAAGATCTTCGAAAACCGAAAATTCAGTAAGCATATGTACGTGTTATCAGGTGTTGGTGTTATTCCAAAGTGGATGGTTTACGATCATGGTCTTGTTGTGGCCTGTTTCCTGAGTGCGCCATGGGAGAAAGAAACCAGAAAGTGAAGTCACCCTTCCTTTGTCTCCTGGAGTAACGTACAAGTGAGTATTGTTCAGTATCAGTGGCACGTTCGTTATTACGGTTCGTGCTCAGTGGCCGTCGGGCAAAGTTCGGAGGCCTCCGAGTATCGAAACTGAACCCCACTGAAGCACATGAAGACATTGGAGGCCAACATAATGGCCTTCTGTTAAGCAAAAAAGAATATTTCTCTAGCTTGTGGGAATCCCGGGAGCACAGAGGTACACCTTTCATGTACTTTGAGTCGTATTTCAAGCTGGCAAAGTACTTAGTCCACAGAAAATGCCGGGTATATTGGGCAACACTTACGCGCAGTTCAGTGTTCTTGTTTGGGAACAAGTTCATCATTTTGTACCAAACGGTTTTGTAGTGACTAGTTGTCTGTGTACAATACTCGGCAGAACTCGCACTTGTGGAGTTTCATCCGCATGACTTGAGTCTTTGACACGATTCGGTAATCCAACATAAGATTGATGTATATTTGAAGCATTCTAATATTCTATTGAAACTTCTATCCAAATGAGATTTAACTCGGCGGCTCGCACATCATCTTTCATGTTCATTCTGAGCATGCTAATTCGCATCCCAGCTCCGTATGGTGATTCGATCTGCTGCCTCAAATTTTGCTCGTTCGTGGTCCGGTTAGTTACGTTGATGATCGTGTCATTTGATCTTGGGAGGATCTCTGAGCTGACGAATGTCTATTGAAACCAAAGCAAGAAGTTCAAAGGTCGGTAGGATATATGCTGATCTGCTTCACTTGCGACGTCAAGTTAGTGTGTACCTGACTACAGTAAGGCCGTTTTTGTATGGTTGCGAGACAGACAAACGATGTGAGGCTTCTCTGAGCTATTGAGTGCCATGCCACCCGAAGGAAGCACGAGGGCTGGGATACTGCCAGGTTGCCCAAACCTAGACAGGGGAAGTCGAGAGGCAGAGGTCGGGTTCAAACCACGGACCTTCCGGTCAGTAAATTCGCGCTCGAACCGCTGGGCCACCTCACTTACCGTTTTTCGGATTAACATGAGGGGTTACACCAACAGCAGAAATCCAGCTGTCCCAGAGCCGGACTGTAAATAATTTGATCCGACGTGTGATCATCATTAATTCGTTTTATGGTTCATTTGACATAGCCACTTATGTAATAATGCTCAAACTCGTGTAGGACTTCATTACTGGGCATTTGAGCTAACAAGTATGCTGCACGGGTATTGTAATGGAAATTCGTCAAGCGTACCAATGTGTGGAACAATGTCCATGTTCCACTGTCCTGCGGTAGTGCAGTGTGACCTCGATGTTCAAACGCTGGCCCTGTTTGACCGGTAGACGTTTTATAAGCGACTAAAACCAGCCCTTGACGCTCTGGGCCTGCCGCTCAGTATCGCTGATCAAGTCTCTGATCGGGGTGCCGCTAAGGAAGCGGAAATCTTCACAACCTATTATGCAGTTGCGACTGATTTGGACACAGGAAGCATGTCAACATACATGTCAGACAGGTTCACGAATATAAAGGATTTATATGCCATTTTAGCGAGACTAAAGCACGATGATGCCGAAGCAAACCTTACGGTTATTTGACGCGGTGCTGTAGTCAAGTGTGTGCAAAGACAGAATAGTTAGTCCTAAAAACCATTGACTCACGCAGTTTTGTTTTGAAGAGTTGCCCTCCTGTGTGGGGCTAACTTGGAAAAACATCTAGGAAATCAAGAAAAACGCTTCTGCACACGTCACGGCCAGATACGGATTGAATATTGCCGGTGTTAGAAGCAACTTCGTTTCATTTCAGGCCGATTTCGAGCTGTACAAAGGTGGTATTAATTGTCGTCTTCTATTCTTATTGAGTACAACGGGATTCTACGTTTTGTGCCTATACTGCCTTTCTTATTTTGACCAGAACGTAGACCGATCTTGGCCACGTCTAGTTTACATTAAGCATGGATTTCGCACTCTTGTGACCACCTTGTCTTAAGTTGGTATAAACCTTAGGCAGGCATAATGTTTATCATCTAGCTACCTGCACAGGATCCCATTTGAATTTAACTGTACCTAGCCCTATGTATAGAAGCAGTCCTAATCCCATGATGTGAGGGTTGTACAATTTGACTACCTTATCACTGTATTCATAGTAACGAAATTGCTTATAAACCTCTATTTGAACGATTTTACTTTCGGGTTTTTGTGCGTAACTCAACGTGGTTCACTCGACTGTTGGAAACAACCAATAGAAGGTTCCAAATGAATTTATTTGGACCTGCATACCTGAGTTGAAGGCATCTGATAATGTTAACAGATTTTTGAGATATTCGAGTTCTTGTAGACTGAAGGGCCTCTGTGATTGCTGAGTCAAAAGCTTTCCTTTAGAGGCATTTTCCTCCAACCTGTCAGCAATCAGACTGCTAAGCAGGGTGAACGCAAGGATTTCATCTGGAATGAAGAAAATGCTTTTTTCTTTCGAATTTGTTCGCCTCCGAATAATGGCACAATTATAAAATCGTTGCAGGAATTCGTTTTTGAATATTGGTTCGCATAAAGTCAATATATCTAGCGGGTATTCTTCCGTCACCAACAGCAGCTTCGTTTTGTAGTTCACTAATTGCCTTTCAATGTTCATCCGTAGTACCTTGGTTTTCCCTGTATTGTTAACTAGGGTTGACAGCTATGCCTTCCACGCAGCTAATGTGTCTTCAGACTTTTCAAGAAGTTGACCTCTCTACACGTCTGCATGTATTGAGATATCATGTTTTCGGTACTCCAACGTTTTCCTTTTGATATCGTTGATATTTCAACGTCCGTTCAATTAAACGGACCGTAAGAAACAACACCTCAGAACTTCTGTGATCTTGACAAATGCAAGGGTTGGTGTGGATGATACTCGACAACGACTTTGTCATTATGCTCCCAATAAAAAGCTTCGATTGCTTTAAAATTCTTTCGTTGATATAATCAGCCACTGCGGATTAAATTCCCCGTTTTTATCGATTATCCTCAAAGTTTTAGTTTAGGTAAACTGTTATCCATCTTGCCATATACCTTCTTCACCAGAAAATCGAGTTTCGCTAATGCTACCCGGGTTAATGTGACGGAGCTTCAGTCGCTTGACTATTCTAGAAAGGATCAAAAGTTGGTTTTCCAGGAATATGCCAGCTTAAAGCACCCATATATATTTTTAGCAGAGTGAGAGGATTTTGGAATTTTTGTGGTGATTCCCTCGTGTAAGTGAAGCCAATCTACGCTGAAGAGATAAGAAGCACACCTGTACAGCTGTTTCATCCTTATTGGGAATCATCAGCGGTGCGCATTTCACGAAGATCCAGAGAAACCCGAACGCGCAAACTTCCGGATACAAATTCGGCCACTAGTGTCTCACTGTTATCACAGTGGAGGGTCTTGTACTACAATTTCTAGTACTATGGGGACACGCCAATCTTTTCTGGCCTCGCTCCGTCAGGCTTTCTGATCTGGCAAAACCTTGAGGAACTAAGCTCCAGCAAGTAAAGACTGCAAGATCACTGCGGCATTGAAGCCTAATCGTAATGGCGAGGTGGTTGCTTTTATTAAGCAGTTTATGCATATGCTTTTGCGTGGTAACTGAGTTACAGGGATAGCTACCGTTAGCAACGATGTAGCCTGTAGGGTGTGTGTTAGGCTGTTCTAAACCAAAGGTTTCCTGTTGGTGTAGTGTAGTTTCCGAACCGACACCTTTATGGTTTAGTAGCTCCCAGATTATCAAGCGTTTGCATCTGGCATTTTTCCGTCACGTACACGTTGGCTGAGCTCATCTCGCACCGTGACCGCGATAAATCTTTCGGCGATAAGGTAGGGGATTATGAAATCCCGCTGGCATAACATGAGTTGGACCATACTTTCATGTACAGAAACAGTGCTGTTACACGGGCCAGAAGACCTCGCCTGAAACTATTAACACAAGACGCTTTATCCGTTAAACGCGCTACTTCCAGTCATTTATTTATGGTTAGGAGGAAACGCCACTGGACCTGATATCGGAAGATATTTGGTTCGGCTGGTTTGAAGAAAGCTTCCTACTCCGCTTCGGTACCACAAACATTTATGCCTGCCGCCAATGATTTATCAATATGTTAGTTTAAAACTCACATCATTTCGACTTTTTTCAAGTTAACATAATATCATATTTGGGGCAGTCAATACTCTGGCTCGTTCTGCGATGCCTAAACTTCTTCGGTAATCACAAGCCTCTTGGAATTATACTTCATCTTAAAGTCAACGGTAATCCTTCTGGATTTCCAATTTAAAGGCTTTCATATTTATCTCTAAGTACCACCAATGGAGACTGCTCTCATTACACCGTTCGCACATAGTCGGACAGCAGCTTAACTGCCTAAGAGTTTAGTGAGTTTATCTGTCAATTTAATTGTTGGTAGCACCAATCGTGCCTGCGAAAATAGCATTTGCACACCTAAATCAGATCGAGATTGGTTACTTTACATTTCTGAATTGAATTTTAGATAAGAATTGTAACCATGTGATGTGGTCAAACTCCAGGCGAATTTCAACTCCTCTGTCGGTCACTATCTAACCTAGACAGCTCACTCATGATGACAGTTTTGTAACCACTTCCGAGGAGTTGGTTTGCAGAGGTGACATGAAATAATCCAGTCGACTTTGGTTTATCTCCCAAATGAAATTTGCAATTCCCACGAGTTTAAATCACTCATAGTGTGAAAGACCACTGGGATGGCAGCTTTGAAGACGGAGTGGGAGGATGACAAATTCGGCCGGGTGGTCTCTCTCGCTCCTACTTGGGTCTCGAGCTGTCAGTTGTGATTAGCTTAAAGTTGTGGAACGCAAAGGCGCTTAAGGAAGACAAATTGCCACTGCAAAAGTTGACTGCTAATGAATTCCTTGCTGATGACAAAGGTCATTAGCGAATTTGTTGTTCACTTTTCGGTGGGTATATACCGCGATCTCGGAGCTTGACACTTTGATCAGAAAACTAGCGCCTTGTTTGTTTCACCTTGTTCTTAAAAACAAATGATATCAGATAACAGTGAGCGATGGCGGCGGTGCGATGATCCTCGCGTTTATTAGGTGAAAAACGAGCTTCTCACCTTCTGCTATTTCAACTGTACTACAAAGTTGATAAAAGGAAATTGGCTTAATAAACATGGCTTCTGTCAGCAGTTTCTGAGTGCAAGCAACTGCGACGAGTATTATGTGATTAAGACGAGTTGACCAAGTGCATTTAGGTTTCGTGTTCATGTGATCGATTATTTTCTATAATGCGGCTTAAAACCACTTTAAACCCTTTCCTTTGTGTGTGTGTTTGTATGCGTGGGAATTACGCATTGCTGATTCCTTTATCTTATGACACCTTTGAGTGATTGTCTCGAGTTCGGAGCAAATTTGATATAAACTTATTAGCTAACTGGATGAATACAGGCTTCTTCAATACCACACATTAATAATTCGTCTCTACTCCATCTTCTCCGAATGACATAACAAGAATCTCATCATTGGCTTTCCAACCCCTGCTGGAATTAGTAGTCCATCAGTGGAATCACCAACATGAATTTTTTGGATGCAACCCTCTTACACGAACTTGGTTTGTCCTCACATCCCACTTCCTCATTTTTAGTAGTTTGACTTCCCAGAATCTCAAAATCTTCCACAAGTTTTTTTTAGATTTGTTGTCTCACGTATGCACCTTAATTCGTCCAAGATTCTTGTCCTCCTAAAATCCCTAAAACAAGTCGGCAATGCCGCAGAATCCCAGACAATACCATCTGAGTTGTCTCAGTGATGAACGATCCTTGTTGAATCCAACCAACCATCTATAGGTAGCTTAGAGGAAGAATAAAATCCAACCGATGAGCTAAACCTCCATCTGAGAAGTCACTGCTCAAGGGGCCACTGTGACTACGTGATGCGGATACCCTGATTGAAGCATAAGCGGAGCTATATCTTTTCTAAGTGCGAGTTAATCATACTACTGATCAGCAGCTCGTGGCCTCACGGTTAAGACTTCAAACTTATAGCTGGAAGATCGCGAGTCCAAGACTCTCTGGAGTTTGGTGAGATAAGCACTGCTGATGATTCCCACAGAGACCGAAACAGGACTTCTCAGCATTTTCAGCATTTACAGGATAAAATATTTTTTTTAAATTCCCATATCCTGTCATATTACTAAAATACGCCCTTTACTTTTCTTGTCAATCAATAAACAAAGCTACAAACTCGTTTTTACCCACAAGAAAAACAAACCACCAGTTCAAACCAATGTACGGATACCGTATTGAAAGATTCGTCTAAATAGATACACAAAAGCCAAAGAAGATTTACTATACACATGATGTTTTGGCTGGACTACGTAGCAGGAAGACATCTGGTGTACATACAAACTTCACAAAAGCCGTTAAGCTCACCGGCTGAGTTTGTCCGGCGAGGTGCGATGATCGTGAAACTGCATGAGTAAATAAAACTAGGTAGAACTCGGCTAAATCCTCCGTTTATGATGTTCTTAAGAGACCATTTTATTCTTCATCTTCATTGTGATGTTCCACACGTAACATTTCCCCTCAAAAATGTCACTGATCACCTATGGAATAGCCCATATGTTCCTTAAAAAATTGTCCTATGCCTATTTTGCCTATTTTGAGTCCACATTTCCAAGTGAAATTCACTTATCAAGCATTTTGTTTATCTACTGATCGCAAGGTTGCAAGTTCGAATCTGCGTAGCGATTTGTGCGGTGCACACAACCGACTTTGTTCAACAAGGATAACACAACAGTACAGTGCTTCCCTGCTGGTTATTATAAAATGACTTCAGGGCGTGTTCTCATAAAGTGATACTCTGCCAAATTCGGAAGACGTAGTCTGCCTGCCACATCGCCCGGAGCATTTTTTTGAGTAAAATGCAAAAATGTAGTTGTAGCTAACGTGGCTTTCGAGTGCGAAATGGGCAAGGCTAGATTCCTGTGAAATTAACGCATGAGTTGAAACGCTGAACTAATCAAATTTAAATCATAAAAACCTGAACCGCCACCCTCGCTATTGGGCAAGACGTTCCCATGAAGATTGTCATCCCATGTTGCCATCTTCAGAGAACAGATCTGTGAACAATTTCGAGCCCCTAATCATCCGCTTTAACAAAGAGTCCTGGTAATTGCCACAATACACTATTTCCCACACAGGGAAATCGCCATTTGGAAGATGTTTTTTGTACCCTCCTGAAAACGGCTTCGTCTCGGAGACAGAGATTTGTTCTATCTAACAGCTGTCCCCCAATTCATGGCGTTGGTTAAAGACATGCCAAGAAGCATAAAACAGCTTCTTCGCTAACAAGCTAGTGCACCCTCGCGCTATTTGAGTAAAACTTTTCATTGATCCAGGCTGTTGCTGAATTGATTGATTGGTTGACTAATTTTCTAACCTGGATGCTTGCTGGCTCGTTTATTGAGGTTCTGGTGGAGTTTGAGGTTCTCAGAAGGTGTCGGGCACTCTGAGTTTATTTTAAGGAATCTGACCTTTCTGAGAGTGTTGCGCAAAATCAGTGCCAGCAAAAACGTTGATGCTTGTTGTGAAATAGTCGCCAGTCGGACGGGTCAGTCTTAGGTTTTTTTTGCAAACTAATTCATAATAGTCCTACTAAAACCATGCTGGCAGAAACCCTTATAAAATGATTGACTTAGAAATGACTGTATGAAAGGCAGTAGTTTTTTTCATTTCGAACGGATAAAGTATGTTAGATTGTTGCTTTTTGAAGCATCTGAGGATTCAAAACCCGTTTAATCATAAATCGTCGAGGCAAAATTTTACCGTTTGCGCCCGAATGGATATAAATCAATTTCAATCGCCTGTTGTTCTTAGTTAAAAATCAGCCACTTGGTATTTCTCACATTTTTACGTAGTTTCAAATTTCCATGCCTTTTTATATTAAACGTTCGAAGAGTGCTTGATAAGGATAGTTTTTTTGCATTCTCCCCAGGAAGGACCTATATTTGAAGTGGTATATCATGGGCATATGATGGTAAAGCACTTCATCTCACTATAATAGATAATGTTTTGGTTCAACCGCCCGGGGTATATTGTTCAAGTGGTACTGACTGAGCGATAGACCGTGACCTCGTCTGGCCAATCAATAGTCATCATGAATAACCAGAAAAGTGCACAGCTATGACGAAAGTTAAAAGCGTTTCCTTGAGAAGAATGTGGCCGGAACTGGAAAGGCTCAGCCACTATAGACATTTCATCCACACTGGAAATTGCCTGGTGGCCACAAACTGGATCATTTGGCCACTACGCTAGGTTTTCGAGAGAGTGATCTTTGAATTACGCCTCTACTAAGAGCCTGGACTGATGAATTTCGCGTGATAACCCTTGTTTTACCTGGTTGCTGACTTATGCGGATAATTTGATTAAGGTTGAGTGATCATGCGCGTTTTTCTAGACGCCTGGCAATTTTCACGCAAAACAGGTGATATTTCCAAATGAGGACAATGGCTTTGAAAAGCTGATATATTCTTCATCCGATTACACCGGCTTACCAAGAAGTTACACTTTATAATCGTCTCGAATGAAACTTGTAAATTTGGAAACCGGAATACAAGTTATCAGTTTCATTGTCTTGACGAAGTGCGACACATAAGGTTGCTAAAAAACGTTTCGACAGCCCACAGTTGGAAGGCTTTTTGAGGGGATCTCATCAGATAAGCGGATTTCCTTTATGCTCATATTCTGTTTGAACCCAAGTTGTATGAGAACCTCGAAATAAACTCATTTACAGAACAGTACACTTTAGGAAGAGCTAAAAATTAATCCCAGCTGAATCTATTATTTCCGATATCCCTCAACCGAATATGTAACATAAAGGCTGCTTCATGTTTCAGTCAATTCGATATGAGAGACGTCGTCGCATTCCTTCATGAAGGAACACTACCCATAAGGTTGCAAAAAACACTTCGGCAGCCCAGGACCAATTTTGCAAGAGTGGTTAGCAAATCAGTGTAGTTCGCAAATTTCTTAGGTTTTGGATTCGAGTGGAGCAAAAAAATTGACGAACATCTCGGCGACTGCGATTGGCTGATGAATCTTAGGGAGGGCCGCCGTCTGTCCAGAAATTTTCAACGTTGTGAGTAGTTTCTTTCAAGATATCGCAAATCAACTGAAACATAAGGCAGCCTTTTTGCGGCAGTTCATTTGAAGTGTGGCAAACCAGAGGTTCAGCTGGGATTCATTTGAATATCCTGTTGAAAGCAAATTAGTGTTGAACTGAGTCTGTTTTCTTATCTACTCACTAACAACCAACAGTGCTGAGAGGGGATAGCACACTCAGTAGTAGACTATTCCGACGTTTTTGCATGTCAGCGGTACGTATCTTGTGGAGTCAAAATCATTGCTATTGTATGGCAGCACTCATGTATAATCCGGTTAGGTTTAACCAGATCAGCTTAACACAAGGGTTTTTGGGCAACAAACGAAGCGAATCAAAAGATTTGATCAAACACGGGAGCAGTTTCTAGTTCATCGTCTTCTGACAGCTGTCATTTTCTACAACATTCCAAATGCTACTTGGTATACTAAAGCTAACCTATTGTTCGGCCGAGTAGACTGTCAAAGAATAGAAACTGTCTTGCCCGACACTATGACCGATGACCGGCTGACGTCTTCAAGTTACGAACACATATCCAGTTTGGAATAACAGTCTTTCCGTCAGCTGTGTTTTTAATGGCACTGTATTGATTCTGCATATCTATCAAACGAAAAATCCATGCCTGAACTATTATGTAAATATCACGGGTGATGCATAACTCAGTCAAATGTAAGCAGTCACAAGTCAGACAATAATGCGCAAACGCCAAACATAGACTGCAAACCTATCATCCCTAGAGAACTATATGCGGAACTGGGAGTTTTTTCTGAAGAACCGGGACATTGTCTGTTGGGAAATAAACTTATATTATAGACATACCGGAAATAAATGCATTGGAAAAAAACGCTACTGTTTGAATCAATTGGTAGAAACTTGGTTAATGATATCATCTTCATTTTCGTATGATTGTTGTTCAGTTTAGCTAGTAGACATTGCCTGCATCAACTTATATTTGGTGGGACAGCGCTATTTGGGTTGATTTCATTTCTCCCAGTCGCAAAAAGACTGGTACTTGGTAATTGATCAGGTGGCTATTCATCTGTTCGCCGAGTTTGGCAATTCAATTTACAGTTCGAGGAGACATCTTCAGTGAGCTATTGGGTGGGTAGTCCATCTTCTCTTGCTTGCGCCTATATAGTTTACAAACAGCAGCTTGGAGCTATAACCTGATTGGCCGTTGATTATCATCGCATTTGGATTCCGATTGGTCTGATAAGAATCTGTGTTGCGTTGTGGCTTGTATTTCTTGTTTTCTAAGGCCACACAACTTTTGGAATTGTCGTCCATTATTGCCTGGTTTTGGTACTTTTTACCCCTCAACGGTGTGCGCAGCCCGTTTACGGAATAAACTATGATATAGCCTCCACCCACTCAGTCACATTCATCAAACTGAACAGTGAATAAAAGTCCGGTAAATTGGTAAATGTCTGGTCTGTTGTCCAGGGCTGGAAAAGAGTCAGGAGTAGTAACACATTCCTTCAAGTTAGTTATTTGAGTTTGCCTTGCTGATCTGCCTAGTCAAATGTGTCAAGGCAGCATCGCAGCCAATATAAATGTTTGGGCTTTGAAGTACCGCCCTCCAAAACTGATGTTTGATCAAGAGCAGGATGAAAACTACGACCGTGAAGACAATGAAAGTGAAAACCACATTTTATTAGCACTGTAAAAAGATGGATAAACCTTTTGGTGACTGTTGTTCATCATATTCTGAAAACAAAATTTCAGGAGAAGATTCAGGTACTGAATTTCTCGAAATTGTAACTCACATGAAAATTTTGGTCACTATGAGGTTACGAAAGGTTGGTGTCTAACCAACTCGTAAAAAACCGATACCCAGATCCGTGCCTTGTAAACTTGGATACAAGATAACAAACAATCACACATAAGGAGCTTTATGTTATCAAGTATGTTTAGAACCAGTTCCGTTCGTTAGTTGAATCCACATGGTTCAAAGTGTGACTTTTTTCACACCGCTTAAATCCACTGTTATATGTGGCACCCTCTGTTGTCATTCAATCTGGATTTCTGTTAGCACATGGTGTCAATTCAGAGTATTATTTGTTCAATTCACATAGCTCAGTTGAATCACTGAACCTTTTCTCACTGGTCGTTTCACTTGTCCAACCCGACCCAATGCACCCTACCTTAGCAGCATCGAATTCCAAATCAGTCACGTGATGTCCATTTCGACACATTCTAAATATTATAACTGAGACTGGATAGACGTAGTGCACCGGTGACTGTTGCACTTGGGATAAACTGTCCATTTTGCAAGCATATTCGACATGTTGTCGTGCGTTACCTACTGGATTCGTTGTATATGTGCACGGTAGGACACCCTTTAGCATATTAACTCGACAATCATCCTCAGGTGCGCGTAATCTCCATCGGCCTTGTACAACAATGGTTGGCGCTGTATGATTGAAATACTGTAACTTGTGCAAAATTAATTTCTGACGACGAAGAAATTTTATTTCGCCTGGGCATTCTTTGAGACTACCCCCAACAAACGCGGCTATAGATTGCGATTTGCCAGCCGATGTTTGCTGGCTCCAGAACTCTGGTTCCCAAATTAGATGAGGCCTTGCAGTAAAGACGTCTGACTGCCATCATTGGGGTGTATACCCTTGTAACACATCTGCTATGACAGTTTCTTGAATGTCTCGTGGACACCAAACCTGTGGTTAATAACCGGCGTTTCCCCATTCAACAATCTTCGTTCATTAACACTTTCAGAGAAAACATAGACATTCCGGGAGATTTCCACAACTAAACGTACAATTAGTTTCGGCTGGTGGTGAATATCATACAGTTTGTCTGAATAAATGTACTTTTCAAACCTAAGCATCCCCATCGGTCTGGCCTGCATAGGTTAGCGGATTCCAGCCCCAGTTTGGATTTGGCAACCTGGTTCAGATAATCGGAGTTAAAGGCTTGATATGACCGAACACCCAAACACAGCTTTACTTGCCTCCAACTACCTGCTGTTGATGTGATATCAGTAGAATAATCGCACCAGAGTAGGAGAAAAGCCTGTGAAACAAACGCGATGTGGATAGAAAACTGACAAATTCCACGACAAACCAACAGCAAGTAACTGACTTTAAAAAAGCGCAATCCCATTGATTCCGTCTCTTGTCAGCGAATGATTAGTTGCCCCGGCAACAAAAGTTGTGTCGTTGTGACTTTCTCAATAGGTGAACGTAATTGATGTGAAACACCGTTTTGTTTGTAGATTGAGAACGTCCCAAAATTTGGATTATTGTCCAGAATATTTCAAGCAAAATGTTGGCTTATAACTGAATATACAGTACCCAATTGTGTAATGCTCAACTAGGCTCACTTACGAATGAAAATGTTTTCAGTAACAGGCCATAAAGATTCTCTGATTGCAGGAATTCCTCACTGAAATTGAAACCCTACCGTAGGTTTGTAGTTTTACATTTAAATTTGCGAAGCGTAATCTAATTTCTTTTTAACCCCCTTTCAGTACGATTTGTCCAAAAACCTCGTTTGGCTTCACACAGAACAGGGAGACGTTTCCTGCCTAACCAAGCCGTAGTCCGTCCATAATGTTACCCATCAACCAAAATAAGGGGCATCCGGAAGTGAGACGATGTGGGTTCTCGGACCGCACGAGGTAGTTTCACAGTGCCAACGCAATGAATAATAGAAAGGCGTAGACGTAATTGACAGCATTTACACCAACGGTGACACTGCTTGAGGTAACCAAAAGCGGGCTGTCCAAAGCTAAGGCTTCGCGTTACCATGGCGTCTAGTTCATTCTGCCCAACAAAGGTGAATATGTCTTTCTTGTCTTTCTACAATAACGGTGTCAGTGTGTGAAACAAGTAAACATATGGGAAACATGTCTTGTTTTATTCTACCTACCGTGAACTGGTTTATTGCCCAACAACTACATCTCTGTTCGGGTCGATCGAAAAATCCCCGCCCCCTGAGTGTACGTAATCTATGGCTAGAGGGATTCGGTCAAACAATTAAGCCGTTTAGTCAAGTTTGATTTCCATTCAGCTACATAAACTACTCCATTTTTCCTAGTTTACACCTTGATCTAGGTAATATTATGCGAAAATTTGCGTCTTGTGCCTGCCAGTAATATCTAAAGAAGGGTTAAAATTTCGGTTGGGCTTACCTCCCCTTGCCTTCGTTAAGTTCCTTCTTCATTCAAAGCTATACTTGGCTACACTCAGTCGAATTTCCCCTTAATGTTGCGGCGTTTTGTCATTTCATTCTAGCCAGCTTCCTCACACCTTTACTAAGTCAGTGGGTGTTTTGTATCAGATTTCGCGAATGAAATACAGTAACATTTTGCATACGTAATACACTACTCATAAAGTTGCTGAAAATCCCTCGACAACCCACGACCGGTTTAGCCCTTCTTGAAACTCATCAGCTAGGCGTGGTCCCGAGTTTCCGTCAACCTTATGTGCTACTTGAACCCAAATTGCAAGAGATTCGGCTTATGCAATCATCTGCATATCAATTTCGTTTTCATGGGACAGTCGCCTAGAACCCAGCTAATCCTCTCGTTTATGATGTCCTTCTTTAGTGAATGATCCCCAAACAAATCGAAACCGGGCTGTCGAGGGGTTTTCAGCAACCTTATTAGTAGTGTATTACGTCCATATAATGTATCCTAACATCTAGAATATCGTATTAACTGAGACACGAGGCGGCCTGCTACAACACGTTCAACTGCTGAGGAGCATCATAAACGAGAGATTCAGCTGGTTTCCAGGTAGGTCTCCCGTCAAAATCAAATGGGTATGCAGATGAGTGTATAAAAGTGAAATTTATTTTTGAACGTGTGTATGACGTAAAATCGAGTCAAACTAACCATCTCCAGCAGCCGACCCAAACTTAATTCGAAGTGAACTTTACCAGTCGCGCAGTGGCTCACTCAGAACCAGATCAGTTGTTGCTGAAACCAAACACGTTGCAAGTCCTGCTTTAGAATCCACGTAGAACAACTTTCAGAAACAAACTCTGTCACCAACGGCATAAGTTTATTTGCATTTGTGCGTTCTCTGGTCAATAGCTCTCCATTTTAAAGGTTTCATTGGCAGACTATTTGATTCGAAGAAGAGTCTGCGCTCTAAAGCACCTTTAAAAATCTATATTGCATGTATTTACTTCGGGATAGCCCCTTGAACCCAGATGAAAAAAATGCGCTGACCTACTGTCCTGATGACTTTGTACTGGCCACTCCCTCTTAACTTGCAAAATGCGCATCGGGTCCTGTCCACACAACTACATTCCAAATACGAAATACACAATTAAAATGTTAGACAAGCTCCACTCTTAGAAAACGCCTGTTTAAAAAAACAGTATCAGGCTGAAGGACACATCGAGCGAAAGTATTCGGTCTGCCAACAGTGACTGCGATGCCAGACCTATTGAAGAACAGGCCTAATTACATTGTTCTTGGTTGAGTTATCACGTGTAGAATCTTTTGCAATGATTCTAATGTGTCAGGAATAAAATGAAAACTAACTTTAAAGACTTCATTAGGAATGTCGCATTTTTGTAACAGTGAAAATATATTTCCGATTGTGATCAAGTTTCAGTTAAAAAATGAGATGGAAATTGATACACAAGGATTTCGTCGTGCGTCTGATCTGTGAAAGTTTTTGCACTGTTGCCTGGAAAATTCCCTATTTTCACTGAAATGTAATTTATTTGATGTGAATCACGGGGAGTTTGCTAATCACTGCCTGTTACTAGTTTCCAGACTTTTGAGGGAAACTAACCTTGCGTTAAAATCAATCAATCAACACCTTAGATGGAACACCGAATAAGTCTCGTTTGGTTATTTTACCTTACCTGAACAGCTTTCTTGGCTAATAAGGTGACCAGGGTTTTATCACCAGTCGTTCATGGTACGTTGTAGTCAGCCTAACTTTAGATGATGGATTATTCCAGAGAAAATCGCTTTTCTGATAAACATTAAACGAACAACGTTTGTCCATCATAGGCTTATTGCCCTCCCACAGAGAGTGGAGTCACCAGTGGAAAATTCCAGTTGCTTGTAGCAGTGAATACTCGTCAGATTTAATCAAGTTGGCTCAGAGTTTCTGAGTGACCCAGCTGTAGGACCAACGATCAGGTGTAATTACATGATTAGAGCCATAAGGGATAAACAGTGGGGAATAACTCGAGGAAGTGACCACACGAATTCAAACTGAATTAACGGCCACATATGTTATCTGTTCAGCAGCAGTTTGTCAGGTAACGGCATAACATGCAGCCAGAGTTTGTCAAACGACCGAAAAAAAACTGCACTGCATAAATTGCTCGTGCGGCCTTGTCTAATAAGCTACTGAAACGAAACGTTGACCACTTTGGAATAGTTTACTCTCCAGTGCGATCTAGCTGACATGATAACATGTAAATCTGAATGCTTGTGTGAAAATGCACGTCAATTAAGCTGCTAAAACGTGTAGAACGATGTTTTTATTTCGCATGGAAAGAATCCTTTGAAGAATTGGCCACAAATGGAGAACTTGGGGCATCTAAAAGACATTTAAATCGGATCATAAGATTCTCTAAAATTTGCTAATAATACCTCTCTTGTTTATTTTTGATGACCACGAGTATAAACAAAAATGTGTGAGCGACAGAATGATGTTCAGAAGAACACTAAAAAAACAGAACACTCCACACACTAAGACGCGTCATTAATAATTTCTAGTCAGATAAAATAATCTCCAAGGTATACGAAAATGTTTGGCGTGGAAAAATACGTGTAAGGAACAGCAACCAAAGAATGCCGAATACTCTTTCAAACGCAGTGATCTCTAGCATAATCAAGACTCGTACTTCTGGCACAAGGTGTCCGTCAGATGTGAAAGGCGCGGTCAACAATGCACACTTAACGCCACCAGTCACGCAAAAATTACCGTAGCTGTGTAGAGAGCCCCAACTGATGGGCTCGTTGACTGTGATCTCAGTACAACAACAGCCTTGTCACAGACTGAGTAAAGCTGACTCCTTGATTTGAACCGAACACGATCAGTGGCGTGTAGTGCTCAGATTGTGGCAGGGGATAAATCGTCAGCACCATACTTCTGCTTCCGTTTATTTCACCCACATCGCGCATTACTCGGCATTACATAGACAGCAGCTATTCATCGAGGATTCGAGGTGGTGCTACACAAGATTGAGATGCCTTCTCATATTGTTTGGAGACGCCAACATAGTTGATTGTGATGTACTCCGGTGAATGAAACCAGCCTTGAACGGACTGCCTGACATGGTTATTCAGTCTTCTGAAGATATTACGGTAGATTTGGTCAAGCACGCTGGAATATGGCAGTTTTGGCGTTAGGTATACCCTTGTGATAGTAGTTCAACAGGCATGCGTTATCTCATTGGGCAATTCCAACAGCTTTTGTCGGTTATCAAAACTCTTTTCCTCTTGAAAGTGAGGAAGATGCTCAGCTATTTCATGACACTTGTTGGGTCTAGTAGGCTATTGAGTTCCCTGGAAAAGCAAGAGACTTCAAATGAAGCCACCGCCACCAAATGCTTTGCGTTCCTACAAATCACACGTGCCATTGTCTTCTGGACGTTCATCGTCAAACATGCCTTTCCCAAACCAGCCGTTTAAAGCTTCTCTTTAGGGCATGTCGAATTTTCTTTCCGGTAGTCAGCGAAGGCGAAGCCTTCTATTAAGGTGTCATGGGACTGGTAGCCCATTTGCGGTATCGACAATCCGTCGCCGTGATGAACAATAGCGTGTAGAACGGTCCCCACTGCTACCCGCTGTGGTGGTGGATCTCCTAATGGGAGAACGAGGTAAAAACATTCTCGTAAGACCGCGTGATGTAGGAAACTAGTGGTGGGCTGCTTCGAGCACTTTGGCAGATCTGAAAATTGTACAATGCGAAACCCAGACAAAAGCCTTTGCAAAAGCCAACCTGGGATTAGAAGCAGTCACCGAAGAGCGATGAAGTAAGACGTGTAGCAGTGGAGTAGCTTTCGAGCTACCGTCCTAATGCAGAAATTCAAAACAAGGTGGGAATACATGTAATCCATGGCCCAAATGATCAGCAAAAACTCTATGAAGGCATCGAACAAGAGTGAATGAGAAGCAAGTTGGCGTCAGCTTGTCGGGTGCATTTGTATTCCAGACCTTTGGGATTAGAGAACCCAGAGCATGACGGAGTACGGTGGACCACCCCCAGGTAATAACAGCATAGTTAACTGCTCAGCAGTTAACTAACCGAAGGAGTATTCTTGGCGTGAGCACGTCCGAATCTGGGGACACGCTCCTTATCAAAGGAATCGTACGGTCAGCTTACTACCGCGTAACTTGGCCGATCAAAACCCACACCGATGATTGCAGTGCGCTATTTGACCAGCTTTATGCTTGTTTTGAATATTTAGCTCGCTCACCTTTCTGCAGGCTGGCCGTAATTTTATTTGTATAGTTCCTTTCACGACCCATCCAACACACTAGACGCTGCATCTTCCCGTCTCTGGTGTTTCGTTCGGAAGGTGGAGAGGTTGGCTCGGCAAATCAGATTGAGATTGATCGGCACATGATGAACTCCCTGGTAACGATGTTGAAAGACAGGTTTCTAGAAGCGACAGGACTTGCTTCTGCGTCATGACAACAAACTGAAATCCGCGGTCGATGCCAGAAGTGAAAAACTGTCGAGTGAATTGCTTGATTTGGGTTCTAAGAGTGAAGCCGGCAGACCAAGGTTTGTTTGAACTCGAAGCTATAGGTATTACAGTCGGACGATTGTGGAGCTGTCTGAGCAGTGACCTGGATGGAGTCACTTGTCCCTGGTAGGGGGTTGCGGAGGGTTTAACTAACGTTTTTATTTCCGTTCTCGTAGTTCGTTTGGAGTACATTGTCCCATGGCTGAGGAGTTGGATGCTTTAGATTGAGGTGCGTGGGATATATGGACTGTCCTGGTTGGTGTTGTTAGCGCTGCTGTTGACTACGGCGCTTGCATTCGCCGGCTTTAGCAGGACTTTGGAAACATTTCATAACTGCCCCTCCAAGTATTTGTCTCGGCAAGCTGGAGACGATTACCCTACAGGGTTAAAAGTTGTAGGGTTGTGCACGTTGCGGAAAAACCATTCTGATCCATAGTTATGCCACTGAATGAGGAGATACACTTCATCAGTGGTACGACACCAAACGCTTCACGTGATAGCCGCCTCCTGAAACTCGGACGAAGGATCTCGCGCTCCTCTAGATGAGTACATCGCACACTCTGTTGGTTGTGAGAAGGTGGTAGCGCACAGTGGAACCAAAAAGATATATTTTGGGGCGAGTCGCATTTTTCATTTGCGATTTGTAGATGCTGTCCTTAAATTATAGACACCCATCCGTTCATTCTGCGCAGCACGAAATTCAGCAGATTTTGTGGAAGTAATTACATCAAAGCCTGTTGAGTACTTAGAAGATGGCCATTGTGAAAAGCACGCAAGTTGGCTTATTAACGTCCCTACGGGTTGTCAGCTGTGACTTCGTCAAACAGAGGTGTAACAAATCATCTGTGAAGTTCAAGCATGGCGCACAGTGAACGTTCCTGGTAACCACTCCAGTAGAGCACACATTCGGCGAACGGAAGTACGACACTTTGTACCCTTCCCTAGGTTGTCACTTCGATTTTTATGTACGGTGACTTAATTTCGTGGTATTCGTGTGTTAATTGAAGCAGGTTTTTTTTGTCGTCAGCTGGCATGCTTCTTGTATATACCCACTTGCTGATTCGAGATTTCATTCGTTACCTTTACGTTACCGTAATTTCATCAAGCATTTGTTTTTTTTGCGTGGATCGAAATTTTGCGGATGAGAGAGAGAGGCGGGAAATCACGCGCCACATGATTCTTCCAAGCAAAAACTGTGAAAAAATACGAACTGTTTATGGGTTTCTCACTTAGATTCTACCAGCATACATTTAGCGTATCATTTGTGGCGAATAAAAGCAGATGATCCCGCACCGGAGGGATTAATCAAAAATTACGCATTGGATCACGTTTCAGCCGTTACATGCCCAAGCCTTACTCTCCGTTTGCTAACTTGTCACTGGTCTGTACATTAAGAGTTAAGCACACGTATTTTATATGTTTATTTCCGGCTCTATATGCAAATGAACGAGTAGTGCAATAGCTACCCTCGAGATTTCCGCCTTTGGTGCACCCCATTGTACTTCATTCGATTGTGGCCTGTCAAGAGGTTTTTGATAACCTTATAAGTAGTATGCTTTGTCTTCGGTTTGGGTGGGATCATAATTGCTCACCGCATGGTGAACTTACATACAAAGCACAAGGATATTGTGCGACAAGCACAGCAGACTATTTCAAAGAACGCCGGTCCCAATATCGATTTATGCAAATGATGCACGCGATTGTCTGTACATGTCACTAACATTACAGGATCCTAGCAAATTGTCGATTAAGGAACATCGGGGCAGGTTTATCGTCACATTAGACAAGACATTTGCTGTTTCACACGATATCATCTACTTCGTTAACAACAACTCGGTACTTAACTTGGCCTCCACATTTCTTCTCATAGTGAAGCAGACGATGTCAACTGACGTCATGCAACCATCTTGTTCAGCCGAAACTAAAACCCGAAAGAATGGAGTTAAGTGGCACCCTGCAAACCCACTGTAACTAAAGGGAAGTTTTAAGTGGGCATTCATTAAGGTTGTCTTCGCGGGTTTTATTCTGATTACCCCAGAAGCACATAGAAATCTTGACTTTTGTCTTTGTATATATGAGCTGTACAAATATATAATAAAACAAGTTGAAGAAAGGATAAAAATTAAACGCTGATGGAGGATTCTCTTTAGCATTTTAAGATTCGATGATTTTAGTTCATATTTTGTTGTGTAAGTAAAGCTGTTTTACGCCAGAATACCTTGAAAAGCCTTGTAGATCTGCTTGTTTCCTATTGAGAATCATCGGCTTTTTGTACCTTACAAATATCCACGCAGATTCGAGCCCGCGTCCTTCTGGTCATTACTTTCACACTACACAGTTCGGCCGCAAGTGTGGCTGCTCGGCAGTTTTTGACTCGCACTCAAATAGAACACAGTCCCGTTCATCCTTAAACGACGACCTCGAGTAATCACATGTTTACTGGTCTTCGGATGACAAATTCTTGGAAGATTGCCTGCAGTTTCAAAGTCATAAATGCTAGGTGACGATAAATTCAAAGAAAAGGGGGGACATTTTCATCTAGCTTAGGAAAACAGGATGATGATTGTGGGAGTTCTCACTAAAATTGTCTCTGCTAATGGTTCATTTTTAACTCTACGAACAAATCTGGTCACAGTTAAAAATTGGTTGCACTTCTGATGGAGACTGTTGAAGGGAAAGGGTGTATTACGCATTCATAGTTTTATAAGTTTGCAATAGTTGAGGGAACACCTCAGAGTCCTTGGCAAAGTGATCTCATTGGATCCTACGTCACTTTCTAGTACTACAGGAACCCCAGTTCCCTTTTACACAAACTGGTGGATGTGAACAGTCCCAATGAATTGCTGCCACTGCTGTTTCTTTCTCGAATCGTAACCTGACATCCACTGTAATTGTCTTTCTGTCTAGTGTTTATGATAATGGAAGGCAAAAAGTACATCTAGCAAATGACTGACGCCGGAGCGAGTAAAATGGGTAGAGAGATAAGAACGAAACGCTGAAGAGCACACAGTAGGACCCAAAAAAATTAAAAGTCCCGCAACTGAAACGCACTTACTTTCTACCACGGAAGACACTGCCCGCAACCACCTTCAGTCAGTGTAGGAAAAGTTGGATGATCTACGTCTTTCATTGTAAATTATCGGAGTATGCTTGTTTTAGCCGTCTTTCATTATGCGTCTATGCTGTTTGTTTGAACCGGCTGTGTTCTACATTCCTTTATTATAGTTCATGGTGTGGACAGCGGGTGATGCGTTTTTACCCCTGATTTCAATAACATTTATTTGTTAGTCTGCCTGAAGGGAGGTACAATCCGCACATTTGGAATTATAATATGAAGTTATGAGTCGACTTCAGTATATAAGTTGTTTTTCTGCGCAAAACGTATAAAAGCAATGTGCACAGGGAGCTGAGTTTGCTGACGCCAACCGTCTAGACCATCCCGATTTTGACGTTCCTTTTGAATAATACATCGGATTTTGAACGATAAGTCGATGTATTCCATTAGCTTTTAAAAATTTACTTTCCTCAGAACAGTCACAAAATAAACAAAATTCCGCGTCGTCAACTTGTCATGATTCCACCAGAACTTTCACGGTAAGTTTTATCACGGGACATCTTCTTCTCGGTTTACAATGAGTTGCAGGTGTAGTCAAGTTTTGAATGCAACGTGGAGAAGAAATGGTTGTTTTCTGATAGATTGATTGCGCAAGAACCGCAGTTTAAATTGAGGTATCCTTTTCTATGTAAACATGATTTGGTTACTCTTATGGCAGGCCGTGCAAACTTTTTCCACCTTTACTGGTGATTCGATTCACCGGAAAGACGAAGTTAGATTTCCGGTTTTCGATTAATCCCGCAATGCTTTGTAGTTCCTCTGGGAGAGACAACTGGTGTTTAGATAAGTGACTGTCGGCGATATTTTTCGCGTTTGGTCGCTTCATAGGAGCAGTATATCGCCAGTATATCGCCTAATTGTCCAACTGGCTCGAGAAGTAGTCTGTTGGGAACTAGGTGCGCGCATCTACGAACACGCTTTTACAAAACATGAAGCGATATACTATAGCGTGTAGAAAATTCCTGGTGTTCCATGAAACGAATATCCATTACCAAATAACATCGTTTAGCATGTATCAAGTGGTATTCATCAAACAAGCAAATTCATCCGCATAAGAATCTCTTGCTTTCTAAGCGACCTTTTGAGTACCAGACTTTTTACGGAAACTGAGGCCCAAATACAAGTGAACAGAGACCAAGTGCACGTACTTCGGCAGAGCAGGTCGAAGCAGGCGTGAGAAGCAAATTTTTGACTTGTTGCTTACTGGATGGATGCTCAAATGGCTGATTCAGTTTAATTACTCATCTGCGTCACCTATGACACTCTGGTCCCCTGTGGACTTGTGATATCATTGCGTGAAGTTCCACTACGCTACACCTCTTTGTCATTCGGGTTTGCAAAGGGTTAGAAGGAATCGAAATCCGGATACCCGTTAAATACTCAATGCCTACTTGTCTGAGTTCCTATCCAGGAGTGGTTCGGTCTTTGTTTGCGCTTCATCAATCCAACTAGAATAGCTTGAGCATACTGATCTGCATGTCTCATCGTACAAAGCACACAAATGCTCACTCCTGCCACCGACGGAATTCACCAACAAACACAGATGAAGTTAATTCACGGGCATATGTGCGGCAAGGGTTATCTAAGGCTTCCAGGGTAGCCAGCAGTCTTGCGCCTTGATGGATTAAGCTATTTAATATCCGTATAGGTTTTTTGTAGAATGTTTGATGTCACCAAATAATCTGAAGAACACCAAATTGAAAAACTTTGGCTCAGTCAGGAAAACATTTTTGCTTCAATGCTGTGTTGTGCAGATACCGGAACAAGTAGTTGACAGCTGCACATTCCAACAACATTCCCGTTTTGTATTTTCAAACATTTGCCTGTTTGATCACGCCCACACGTTCAATTCAAACCAGATTTGACTGTCAAACTTAACTTTTTCTCTTCTTACCTTCAATCAGACCGCGTTGCACCTGCTCACACCAAACGCCTACCCAAAGCGTCCAAAAACTGTTTCAGCAATGCCGCTGGATTTCCTAGCGGGATATGCTTCATGTCAGTGAATGTGCCGGCAGTTAACAAGGAAGACTTGGATTCATGGGCAAAGGTCAGTGATCATAACTGATGGAACATGACAGGCTAATCCACAACCGATTTCAGTTAGACATGGTGGCAAGCAACATTGACTGGAAGGTGTAGGACACGCTGTATCCTAGCTAGGCAATGTGATAGTCCAAACTTCTGAGAGTTTGAATCGTTTCAAAGACCGCTGTTGTTGTTTTCATTCAAAAACAGTTTTCATGACAAGCCGGATAACCTACCACCGAGGTTCTTCTGGCATTCACAAGCTTCGTTAGAGTTAGCCGCATTAAGGAGTAGAGGTTTCGTGGAATAGGTCACAAACGTACGTCACCTGTCAAATTGTACTTCGTAACTTGGTTAGTGTTTTGGAGCTTCATTACACTCCTTGCTGCCTATTGTCTCTTGGAAATGCCACGCGAAAAAGACAACGGCCTCGTTACTTCGTCATAACTCTTTAATTACAACTGGATGAGCATCGTTTATTTGTACGGTTTACTTGAAAATTTTAGCGCTTGTCATTGCTCGTCAGTAAGCTGATTCGGATGGCAGTTTTAAAGACTTTTTTAAATAATGTTCTAAGTACAAAGTTTTTGACAGTAGGTACACCAAATATTTCTACTGCATGTGCCAGCTTATGGAATCCACTTGCTTTGATATTTATTTGGCGTTGACTGTTCACCTCCTTGAACCAAAAAGTAAACGAGTTTCTGTTGAGTCCAGATATCTACTTATTCATAATCAGTCGTGGTATGGATATCCAGTTGCCTATTAAAAAGTTGCGCATTACCAGACAGATTTTTTCGCTTCAAGAGTACCTAGGACTACCGAACTGCGTCTAAATTTATCTATTTGTCGATTATATTTCGGCATACGAACCAGCAGAGGATAACTTGATGGTAGTGTTGGTCAATCATTCAAAAGAAATAGGTTATCACGTGGGTTCGTGAATTGTTCGGTTGGAAGCTGTTCTCGGTTTGCCACAGGTGCTTTGTGGGGATTCCAACTGGGCATTGCGACAAACAATTTGTTTTGCTCCGTCAAACTGTTGTGGCACAGTTGGTCATGTTCCAGCAAAGCAGATGAGCAATTTGTTTGGTTCCGAGAGTTTGGCTTCAGTTTCCTGGAATGCTTATTCGCTGGTTGTCCTCCAGCCGATATTTACTTCTTGCAAATCTAGAAAGGCTTTACGACAATAGCAGTATTGGTCTAGCATTGAAGTAGACCTAATCCACGCGCATAAAGCGTACAAGCAGGAAGACGTGAATGTCAGAACGAAAATCAACGATCGTTTGCCAAGTGCAAAGAGAAATACACAGGCATTAACCATCTTGAACTCTGATTAGTACCAGACAGTGAATACTACTTTACAATGTCGGAGGTTAAGCCAGCAGGCAGGTGTTTGGGACCCACTGGATGCTGTGAATCTGTGCGAAGGTACGACCAGGTCTGACAGAGCCACTGGACGACAATGACCGGGCCGGAGCATGTCATCAGGACACGGGCAAAGATGGAACCATCAGAGGTTTGATTCGATTAAACTCAAGGGTTCTTGAGGCAGCAAGTCCCCAAACTGTTAAACACAGTCATTTTTGTGCGGGCTTTGTCAGTTCCAAAATATGTGGGAATAGCTTTTGTCATTCTCGCTTTTGCTTAAGACGAGCTTTCAGCGGAACGTTTTGTAGCATACCCTTCAAGGTTGATCGGAATCCATATTTCAACGTTCACATTTAAATAGTCATCAGCTTGTGTTCACAGCTTTTATTCAAATTTTTTGTACGATCATCATTCCCTTTCTTAAATCTAACGATAAATGCAAAATATAAGGTAAAATAATTATGACTGAATGTAGAAAGCTGTCTACACCTTTTGTCTCTTTGGAGAGGGGGACTTGGCTTGCCCTGGTAGGTGTTGCCTCGGAGATCACCTCTGACAATAAACATTCTTGTGGAACACGAAAACCCTTCATTGGTAGAACACTGGAAAAAAAACTTTGGAAAAAATGAAAATATGTCCTTGGTTTATTAGCTATAATAACAGTAGTAAGAGTAATGATTATTCAGCTGCAACATCCTTTTCGCGCACAGTTATCTAGCCACGCATAAAATGCACCAAGGCAGAGAAACTGCCAGGTGGCCCAAGTCCAGATAAGAGCAGTTGAGATACCAGGGTTGAGTTTGAACAAAAATCTCCGGTCATTAATTTCGCGCCTTAAATGCTGATTTAATAAAATGTGAGCGAATGCCCAACTTATTCAGTTTCCCAAACGTTTGTGTGATTTTGAAAAATGCATGCGCAAGGTCAAAACGTTGAGCGTAGGCAGTTTTATTGCGGTAAAATCATCATAAATGCCAAAGTTACCTGGGTGATTTCTCGAAAACTCAGTGTTTTTAGCTGATTTTTGACGGGCCAGGACATCTGAACGTAATCCCTCTTTTCTAACAGAGAAGAAAGCGAGAACATAAAAAGAGCAATGAAAGTCCGGGTTGCACTGAGGAGAATCAAGAGATGTCAGATTTTATTTAAGCAAACAAATGTTATGTTATTTTGCGCAATGTACTACTCATAAGGTTGGTGAAAATTCTTCGACAGCCCACGACCGGTTTCGCCCATTTTGGGGCTCATCAGGCAGGCGCAGTCCCCGAGTTTTCGTCAACCTTATGTTCTACTTGAACCCAAATTGCACTGTTTTCAAGAAATACACTCATTTGCAAATCAATTTGGTTTTGCGAGAGACTCACCT
>SJOL01008894.1:552314-596598 GCA_004794785.1 Opisthorchis felineus | reverse complement strand
GAGACTTGAGTCTCCCGCGGAGCTAAATGTGTTTGCAACTTAGTGTATTTCTGTAAGTTCGTGCAATTTGGGTTCAAGCAGAACATAAGGTTGACGGATACTCAGGGACTGTGCCTACCTAATGAGCCTAAAGTAAGAGGGTATAGTTTATACAACTCACACGAAGATTCATAAATGGAAGAACCCGGTTATTTAAACTGCTTTCGCAGTGTGCTGACAATTTTCATACAAAATGCATATACGGTTAAAATCCTCCTAATTGTTTACGAAACTGCAATCAAGCACCCCATGGCATACGGGAAACAAATTATCGATAGATTTTAGGATCCTTAAAATATGCCCAGTCAGCTTTTTGCCGTCTTCCACTAAATTCTAGTGAAAGCATGCAAGATTGCTCCGATTTATATTTTTTTTTAATTTGCTCTAACAAAATTTCCATCTTTTTATTCCATTCATTCTCTCCACTTCATGAAATCAGTACGGAAAAAACAAAGTTCATCTGCCGCACAGTTCGCATCCGGATACATCGTGTTGTATTAAAACTCAACTGAGCTGTTCCACTGAGCTTTTCGGAAGTACAGCCTCGAAAGATAACCGATACATTGAACAACCGAACGATTTTCAGACGGGACCAATTTATTTTTGTATTTTCCTTAAACATCTGAACGACTCCATCCACTTCTTGAGATACACTGATCGGGTCGCAAAAATCATTTGTACCCCGTGTGCCATTCCACTTCGACCGGGACTACCAAGCCCAAAAATACGCATCGAACACCGGATACCGTATTGCTATAGTATAAATTTTGATCAACCACGAAAACTATCCTCATCGCATTTTGTGAAAAACGTTGATGTGCGGTGGAATGCGGAGACAATAAAACACAATTCCGCACTGATTCGTACCATGCGAAGAACTCCAAGAAAATCATCGTTATTCAGGTAAGTTCTTAAAGTAATTCTTTCTTGTTTGGTTGCATGTTTCTCCTTCCTTGTGGTTTCCTCAAAATTTCGAATAAATCTCAAATTCTGTGTGTGGTATTAAGATTTTGGCCAATGAGTCAGGAGCCTAATTACCTCTTGTCAGACAACTACCCTCTAAAAAGAACCGATGGCAACTTGTGTTTGCGCCTACTATTAAACGATGTGCCATTCCCATTGAAATCACTCTGCTTTACTACACAAGCATCAGAAGCTGTAAGTAACACCTCCCACAATAATACCCGCTTCTCGTCAATGTTACTCAATGTCCCTTAAAAAAGCTTACGGACTGAGCCCCAGTTTCTGGTAACACTATTAAAGTAGCTTCAGTCCCGAAAGTTCTAAAGCGTTGCGTTTAAATTTTGAACTTCCTTATATTATGGAACTCCGTAATATTAGGTCGCTTCTTGCGATCGATTTTTGAAAGGCTAGGCCGTGGCTGCTGCGGAGTAATTTCAATGTAATTCTTGTCTGACAAAACAGTAAACAACATTCAAATTTTGTGCATACGGAATTTTCCAACGGAACTGCTGGGCAAAACCGGAAATTATGTCATTTTAAAAAATGGAGAAACCACACTTAAAATATAATCCTTCTTATTTGGATCAATCTTCTCAAAGTTGCAACGTGAGGAGACAGACAGCTCAGAATACGTACCATAGGTTTATACTATCACCATTGAATGGTTTATTATTTGTTACAGGCAAAGTTTGAAGGATCGCATCATTAGCTACTGGTAGATGGAAAGTGAAGTTAGCAAACGAGGGCCTGTCGGTGGAAAACGCCTTCATAATAATTGGCTTAGCCATGATGAGTAACTGAAATCTCAACGCAACCAATCCAGATTGCCTTTCAGCGTTCCAATGTGATGTGTGCTGGCCTGCAACAGGGAATTCTCAGTTGAAAAGCCAAGCTATCCTAAATTCTTTATAATCTCACGAGAATAAATCTCGAAAGGGAACCTAGTGCAATTGAGACAAGAACACCCTACAGATGTTTCAGCTTTATTGGGAAGCATTACCAGTACACATCTCATAAAACTCCAGGGAGTCTCAAACGCGTGACCACACAGCCACTAGTGTGGAACATTCGACTGCCGAACGGTACAGTGCTCAGACTGCTAGCCGGAGGGTCGCGGGTTCGGTTGCTCTTTCGTCAGTTGTATCAGATCCCCCTTGGAGATGAAACAGTCGTACAGTGATTTTCGACTTTACAGCATAGATTGGCTTTACCTGCTGGTAGAAATCTCTATTAAAATCTCTAAATTTCCCCACATAACTAACAAAGGAAAACATTTGGAGGGCAAATGCCCTGCGATCGTTATACTGCTTATACCACACCTCTTAACATAATCCGATAAAAGACTGATACGAAAAGTTAAATGTGTTTTTGATGTTTCACTTTGAAAATTCTATCGGTTTTAAAACCATAGTAAATTCTAAGTCAAGTAACTTTAGCCTAGCTTTGTTTATTTACTGGAGGAAAATGGACTGCCTTGTTACGTCATACCACGTGGTACTAATATATCAATTGAAATGTTTTGAATAGAAGAGGGCACCATGCGTAAAGCTGATTTGATCGACCTTTTGTTTATATATATATTTATATATGACGCCATTTTTATCTTGGCGCTCTTTGTTTTGCAGATTACACAGATGTCAATGTACTGTGCGATCGAACAATACGCGATTTGCTCCAGAAACTCAGGTGAACACCCCGATTGTCCCTGTTATTCTCAAAGGTCAGTGTAATGTTTGACTGTAAAACAATACGCGCTTTCCGATTTTTAATTGCAGCACTGTACAGCTGTCTATTCGCCTACAAAAAGAATTCGTTTGTATTATTCAAAATTGAGCCATTCTTGGGGGTTCGTCACTTCAGGCGGTGGGAGCAAGTTTGACTCGAACTCATCTAGATGACTTCATTTGAAGCCACGCCAAACCAAGCAAAGGATTCGGCCCTTGAAAAATGATGAACTTTTTTTGTTTTTCACTTGCTGATGAATTTACATAAGAACCATTCGACGTCTGTAACCAGGTGGTAGGTACCGTCAGATAAATCCCACCTAGTGTCCTATGTGTACCCGTGGGTTTTGATAAAACTCAGATTCTTGAAGTGATCATGGAGAATCATGATACGTCGGGCAAGTAAACCACGATAAATTAGCCCAAAGTTCTGGCACCCTCAACATCTTCTCTTCTTGTATTTACTTCTTGGTTTATTTAGGTTTCTTGTTTTGATTTCATTTACCCTATTGTTACTGTTCATCTCCTCAAAAGAGACCAACCAAGTTCATGCTCTTATTGGGGGTTTGATCACTTTGGGGATGAGATCTAATATATTTATGAAGCATACACCAGTTCACATTGCTAGCATAATACGTGTTAGAAAACCACTGTAGTGTAGTGTATGTGTGTGTATTCTGTGTTGCTAGGCCAAACTAATATATGTTTGTTTGATGGGGAACAAAGGTCAACGGGTGGGGACAATTTATTGAATTGCTACATTGTAATTACTTGAGTAAAAAGGGCTAACATCCACTTGGTATGGGGGGTCAATTGACAATTTCCGTACACTCTTCCAAAGTTTTTCTTGTCATACTATTTTATCCTGATGGTTTCTCGGAGGACAATTTTTTCTCTACATTGGTGGCATTGACGCAGCGAGAGATCTCACAAGAAATCTAACCTTGACCCCTGTACATAACCAAAGAAGTCTAGTCCTGTTGACCGAAGGTACTGGGAGCATCAAGCCCCACCATGAAGCCGCAATTCTTATAGCCGCAGCAGGTGGTTCCATTTTCTGAACATGAGTAGTAGCCTCACCGTTCATAATAGTTGAATAGTTACAACACAATTTGAAGATGTCAGTGCGCGGAAGAACCATCTGGAATGTTTGAACAGTGACTTCCCTATGCTACTGCGTTTATCTGAAGCTCACTATCAACGTTTTCACTGCGTATGATGTTCTAGGCAATGGAAACCATAGTTGAAGTTGAAGATGAATGTAAGATGGAATTATAATAACCTTTTTTCTTTGGTATAATTCGCCAGTCATTTAGCGTGGCCCATTTCATAACCGTTGTTTGCATTCACATAAAGTATCAAGCTTTTCGAAAATACCGCTTTCCGAAACAAGTAGCAGTTAGAAGTATCTTTTTCTAACAAGCCACTCATTGATTTTTTCAACTTTTCTCTTAATGGCGCAATGTATACTGGCCATTGATCTGTAATTTACAAATACCCTTGAAATTTAGTCCATTCGGTAAATGGCTGTTTTGGAAATTCATTGAGTGTCTAGCCACAATACGTATAACGAAATCGGAATAAAACATCAACACCTAGCTTAGATTCATTTTACAGGTAAGTTGAACGTTCGTCTCCCTCTTAAAATCCGACACCGATTGGCATGCTAAGTTTGGATGCAACCGTTTTCTTCCCAAATGCAACTTAAGCCTCCGCAATGTTTGAATCAACACTTTTTGTTTATCTTAGCCCTAGATTTCTACAGAAAAATGCATTCCTTGTGCATTCCTTGGAGGTATATCTTTCACCAGAGGTTTTTGATGCATTTGAACTGGAACGAATCAAGACAAACACACCTCTTGGTTTTCCTAACAGAGTGGGGTGCATTCTCAGGATGGAGTCCGGTTTCGTAATGTTTAGCTTATTTTAAAATGCACTGGAAAATGTCGGCAATATATTTCACGCTGAATTTGGGTTTTTTAAAGATGTCTCACTCAAAACTGTTGGCGATAAACTTATGGTTCAAATGCTGTCCTACTCAAAGCAGTGTTTATGTTAAACAGTCCTATTTTTCTCAACACGCGACTGATGCAGAATTTCCGATGTCACAAAACCAACTTCATGACCATTCCAATCAATCAGAGGAGAGATCAATACGGAAGCCACGATCTCCTCTCTTCAAGCCAGCTCAAGTGCATCAGTCCAAACTCGCACATCTGATGACCTTCAGAGATGCCGTGGATTATCTAATGCTTCCCGGTCTTCGGTTGTACGATCAGTTCAGTATCCGATTCGCTTTCCGTACAACATTCCGCGACTGTTTGATACTATTCAATCCTGGTTCTCATGGCGTAGACTTTATTGCTTTCGAACTGATTGATGGACTCCTTCATGTACTATTTGATATGGGCAGCGGATGGCAAGATCACCGGTTGGCCGATACGGCAATGGACGACCTGAAGTGGCACACAGTGGAGCTTATTCGGTAAGCTGTGTTAAACGAAACAAGAAGAGTAATTTTTCATGCACAATGTTGCCGGCGAACTTTTGAAACTGGCGGCTTATATATATATATATATATATATAATGTATATATATAGAAAGATATATACAGTAGTTTTAAATGTTCGCATTTAAATGATGCCTCTGAGTTCTGCGAGCGGTCGAGATAAGGAAAAACGGCGTGATTATATGCATAGCTTTCTTCGTCTAACTACTCCTCGATGCTATTTTAGGGACATTTTTCGAACCGGTTATTTGTATCCGAAAGTTGTTGGCGGAAAACATCCTGGGGGTCGTAAGACGATCTAAGCAGGCACTCCACTTTTTTGATCAAGATGCCTACCCGAAAGATATGCGCATAAAGTTACATGCGCCATTAATAATGATTTAAATTTTTTTATGCATTAAACCCTGGAAATGGACGAACAGACAACGCAAAGTAACTGGTAAGACAATGCCAAGTGTAAAATATCCGATAACAGAATTAGCACCGTTTGCAGAGAAAAGACCGTGATATCAAACAACATATGTATTCCATGTGAATTCAGAAAAAATCATAAAATTGACAACCTTTTAACGTGCCGGAATTACGTTCCTGTAGAGTCTATCATCGCACTTGGGACAAGAGTAGACTAGCCGTCCCCGAAAATTCAACAAAATCTCATTCGGCGGTTGTGCCGTATCTTGTGTCCATAAACATAAGGTTTTTATGTGCCTTTAATGTAGAACATGCAGTGCCGGCATCAACACGGTCGGTATATTCAATTGAGATATGTTTTTTCTCACGTCCCAAGAAAAGTCGGTAGACCAGCCCTCATCTGAGTTATGACCGGAACGTTTACAGGGAAGCTCTTCCGACAGGTCAAGTGGCTGTGTGAGAAGTCCTTCGGTGTCGGTTCTGAAAATTCCATTCAGAGAGAATGCGCAATCTATTTGGTCAAAGGCATCGCTAATGTCTCAGAGGGAGCTTTTTGATACCAATTATCAGTTTTTGTTCTATCTCCAATGGAGCGGGGGCACAGGAAATAGGGATAATTTTTTGTGGATCTTCAGGTGCACAGGCTTTTGGTGTAGGACACATAATGTTGACCCAATTCTGTCGAGAGTACACCATAGTTCTGAAGTACTCCTAAACAACTGACACGAAAAACGTAGAAAAACTCATATGCAAAACACTTGTATGATTTCCTGAAGTTTTTGAGCAGATGTTTTTCAGTTTCAAATACACCTAACCGAGGAATCAGTGTTTTTGATGGATTATTTTGGTCTTGAAATAGCGTGTGCATACGTCCGAGCGAACGGCTTTGGTCATTTTCTGACAAAATTGTTGGGTTTATTGTGGTTTGTGGCATTCACTGATGAAATACAGCCTGAACCCCTAACTTGATAAAAATGAGACTTATTCTAATCTTTTTTTTCTCCTTTCTTTATTTATACCTGTTTAACTTGTCGCAATTTCTCTGGCGCATCTGAAGTCTGGACTCACAAACCGGGGTTCCCCATAGATCTGACTAATGTGAACATGGTGGATGCTAACAACTGATGGCGTAGATTTTGCAGAAAAACTTAGACGATAGATAGATAGGTGGGTAGATAAATAGATAGATGGATGGATAGATAGGTGGATTTTAGAGCAACATAATTCATGATTTTATTCATGACAAATGCATTTGAAGGTCAACAAGTCTGTACGAAAGTCTGTACGTCTGTACAAAAGACGTAAAATAGCAAGTGACTGGAGAAACTTGATTGAAATCGAATTTTGATGGATTGGTGGGGTGAGAGGCGTTAAAACAAATAAATACGTTTTTTCAGAAACTAAAAACGCGCAACTGCTTGCAGGAACTCCCAGCACGGGCACAGTGACTTCCTGATGACTGAGCAGAATGGAAATGGTGACAACAGAGGCTTTGAGTATAGAAGAAAAACACCTGGGTTCGAGAGTAGACAAACAAGCCCGGAGTTGAAAACCAGACCGAGAGAAAAATGGGTTTTGGACCTCCTTTAGGCAGATAAAATTCCATCTTCAGTACTTCAAAGAGATGGGAAAAGGGCAACAGACAATAGTACACAGGGGTACTCGTCAAATTTTGATAACAAATAGAGTGACCTAGCCTTCCAGTTTCATCCGCTTTGAGAATATTGCCTCCATATGAGCAGCTAAGATTCACGTATTTAGAGAATACAAGCTGTAGGTTCATTTGGGTGCAGCAGACAATTCGATCACACAAAGATACGTCAAAGCGATCGAACTCGGGATGAACAGAAATAAGCTAAATACAAACAAAACTTTTTTCGTTCAAAACTTTTAGCTGAATGAACTGTCTTAAGAACATGTATTTAACATGCTAACTGAAAAGGCAATTAACTACTACCTTCAAAAACAAGCCATGTCACTTGGAAACGGACAGCATCTCTGCTGCTCCACAGTGCATGTCAGTGAGTTGGCCGATTACAGGATTTTCGTGGTAATCGGTGGATTAGAACTCAAATCCTCGCAACATTAAACTGGCATTGCTATTTTGGAGTAGGTTGGAGCCCTTGAACTCCGGGTAGGAAGAATGCACTCTACACTAGGCGGACAGGTTCTCAAGAACAGTAAAATCAGTAATCCTCACCAAATGTCCAAGAACTGTGTAGTCAGAAAACACGTAGCGTCAAGGCAACGTATTTTTCTGGTAACTCTACATTGTACTTAGGCTGAATATCGAATCCGCAAAGGACGAATTTGAATAAAGACAAACTTATTCTGCTGGATCACAAAACAGCCTCATAGGCGAAGATGTCATCAGTACCTGCCAGGATTATAACTATTCTGTTTTTTTGTTTATTTTTTATGAATGGTGAAACAAGGAGGCACGCAAGGTCTTTTCAAGATCAAAGTTGGAACACATTTCTGAACGTTTACTCGCGGTGTAGATAATAACTACTAAAACGGATCTCATGGTAACGAGGATCTTGAGAGGGCACACAATAATCAGCGAGTTTAGATTGAAATTAAAAGTGATTCTCCAGTATGAGCACCGCAGGTGATCAACTTACAGCAGAACAATATCGTTAATTTTCTTGCCAACGGTTTCAAACTAATGTTTCGTAAGTCAAGTTGCTCATCTGAAATAGAGTGCTTTGATTAGGCTTCTTAAATTTACATCAAAGAGCCGCCATTGCGCGATTCTTCTGTAAAAAAATCAGTAGATCTTCAGTTATTTCTGTGAGAGACGGCGGTTTAGGACGTATGGGCACGTCGCTTATTTAAATCTCCGTTATCGGAGAGCAGCTTACAAGCTTGTGCGGTGTTTGCATACCATTATGCTTTAAAAGACTTTCGGAGGGTTGTCAGCAGTGCCGCTTCAAGTGGCCATACTTCAATCAGCAGTGAATTCAATTTGCTGAGTATCACAGCTACATGGTGTATGCACGGACTTCCTGGAACTTTGTGGATGACAAACGATCTGAAAAGTGACACCCGTAGAGAAGAAAAATGAGGCATTATCGTTTGGAAACTGAAAAATTAGGGGGTAAATACATTCGTGTCCTGAACTCAATCACGGATTAAAGTATCTTTCCAGTTTTTATCCATTAATAAAAGGAGACTCGCGTTAACTGATTACCACATTCCAAAGTTTTCTCCGTTTTTTTCGTTTTTCGAACACAACGAACATAAAAGGAATTTAGATTGCTTTATAGAGGCGTCTAAAATAGGCCGATCTAAGCAACTTAAGTAGTGCACTGGGCTGTTTTTGTTTTGGTTGCCTGCATACATGTTTATCTGCAATGTCGTACTTTTTGTACCGATAGCTGGAACGACGTTTATCATAATCCTTCAAATGAAATTTCAGAAATGACGTAGAGGAAAACTATCTATTGAGCATAATCGACAAAGGCACCTTCAAAGATACATTTCTGAAAATTCAAGTTTCGCACGGTGATCGATCAAAGAACTTTGACCTTGCCAATGTTCTCTACCTTGGTGGTCTACCGGAACCGGTGTTTTTTCAGTGGCGAGAGAAGATACGTAACCGTTATGGGTTTCAAGTGAGTAGATTTCTAACACAAGCTTGTTTGTGAGCTTTGAATCTATTGCACTGTGCTGGTTGAACTTGGTAACCAACCTGATCACAACCAAGATGATAATATGATGGGGTAGGTGTCAAAAATCAGTGAAGATCGTCCCGTGCATTCACAAACCAGATGGCTCCGCGGCTGATTTCCACATATATCTTAATCGATAACACGTAATGGTTGTTCGATGGCCTAGCTGATGTCTGAGGATGGTGTTAAAATCATACATGCCTGTTTAATAAGACAGACATGCAGCTGTATTGGGTTAGTTTAACAGAAACGTCAGATTATTAGCAGAATTCAATTAAATGTCAGGTGGCGAGAAAAAATTCCATGTCGCCTTCGATCAAAAAAATTCAACGCATTCAGTGAACATAGCCACATATAATGCCACAAATGTTACAATCTCTTTTGTTCAGAACACAAGACCAAAACATGTAGACTACGCAAAATGCTTGCTCCACAAACTCAGACCTCAGCACACTGCTTAACACTAGAGCTACCTAAATAACCAACACCCTGTTTATTGTGTGATTGCTTTTTTATTGCAAGACATACGTTACAACCAAAGGCGATAAAGCGGTAAGGCTGATTATATCTGAAAGCGCATCATCATCAGTGAGAGTACTACACATTACTACACACTGATGTTCAACTGCCTTACAACCAGGCGGGGAAAAAACGTAATAAAAAACCAGAATCAGAAGAACGGTGGAGATTTGGTGCAAAGTAGTTCTGTCCTTGAAGAAAACGATCAAGAATAAAGTGCCTACAATTTTAGACAGCATTAAAATAAACATCCCCCAGCGTCCAGTTGAAGTAAGGCCCTATTAGTGGGACTAATCCAGGGTGGTTTGCGAACCCCAAGCCGACGTAAGACCAGCGCATGACTACTAGCGAACATTAGTTACGAAGTCCGGCTAGGAATTTAGGAGCATGCGTGCCACTAAGATCGGCTGTGTGCCATGTTCTGCAGGGTTCTTAACCATCTTCGAGCAGGATCAAATGGACTCCAACCAGAAAAACGCAAAGATCTCAGGCCACTCAGCTTAGGAGTGACGGCTTTAGTTTCACGTTGTTATGTCATGGCTTATCCCCGCAAACTTTTTAACGAAAGTCGCTTGGAACAGGAAACATCACCTTCTTTGGTAGACGGTAGTTGAGCACACGTAGCACATTCCCCAGCCAGTTCAACCCGACAAGATTCACCTGTTGCTTCAACGAATCTGATTCATCAATAAGCATCAGCTTACGCGCGGATCCAGCAGAAAGCTAAGGCTTGCTTTGCTACTGAGACCCCGGTGATCAAATACCTGAACATTTATCAGGTCGAGTCTCACAACTACACACTAAAACTGTGATTACAGTTGCCTTGTGTGTAAGGATTATCAGCTTCGGCGATATTCAGTGATGACGTTACAAATGACAATTTGGCAAACGCTGCGCGCGCCTTGAATATCTGCGCATTAACTTAGTCTCCTACGATACCATCATAGCTTATGTGACCATCACGATAGATGAACTAGTCAACAAGCTCTTAAAGACCAGATGTACAGGACATGGTTCTATTTTCGGAGTCGTTATATGGTCCACACCAGAACGGGCGTGTGGTTCTCTTTAATTCACTCTTATTAGGCCACATGTAATTTAACACCTGGTTGCACACTGATTACAAATTTTTACATCGTCACCCGTTGTTTTTTACTACTGTATCCATCTATTCCGCCAAAATATTTTAGACTTTCAAGTTCACCTAATTTAGTCGTGATTTTTCTGTTTCATATCCAAAGAGTAAGAGTACGCCACTTACTGAATCCCGATTTTTGATTGACGGGGATTTTTACTGCCACGTAAAGCCATTCACCTGTATACTTTGCATCGCAAAACTAGGCTGCATAAAAAACAACGATAACGGTATTCGAAGAAAATTCTCACGCAGTATTCTTTTTGTTGTACAAAATGGATCATGAAACACAAACTAGATAGCTTCCTACTTCCACCTAAGCCTGCTAGAGATTTTGTGAGTTAATTCTTAGTAGTGTGAGGAGATCTGGGGATTTTATTGGAGATTTTGTCCTGCAAGTGAAAGCCATCTGTGCTTAAAAGCCGAAAAGCACCGTACAGCTCTTTCATCAGTACGCATTTCAAGAAACTCCAGATAGTCTCAAACCCCTGACGTTTGACCGTTTGGTTACAAGCTGCTGAAATGTGTGATTAGATCACACTTCGACAAGATATGGGGTCGCATATCATTCAGTCACGGGATCCACATCACCTAGTCACAATTGTGTCGACTGGCTTCTCTAGTGACGGCTTCTCAGATGGGTATTTCACTCACCGAATGAATTTTTCTTTCCGTCTGTGCTACCTGTAGACTGTTGGTAGAATGGGGAGGTTTGAGTATATGCAGTCAACATGGGCCCCGTGGATCCCGTGAGTGAAGGGAGAGTGGCACTGTATCCTAAGTGGGAGTTAATCACATTGCTGGTTAGTCGCTTCTGATGGATAGGTGTTCAAACTAATAACCGGGAATTCATGGGCTCCAGAATGTCTGGAGTTTCCTGAGATGCGCGCTGCTGGTTATTCTCAGTAAGGCTCGGGCAGCAGTGCAGTGCTTCACCACACTTCAGAATACTCTGGCTTCACTCACAGTACAAAATGTGTGCATTGCATTTTTGTTTCAAAGCAGCTAGCAATATTGGTTTGCAATAGAGTATCAGTACAAATGTCTTCTCACTAAACTGTGGTCAGGGATCACCCTCTTTTCTGGCTTTGGACTGAAACTGTGGGGAACGATGCTTTAGAGAGACAAACTGCTGCATAGTGTGTCTCACATCCAACGCTTCGGTGTTGCCCTTATGAGGCCAAGATATTATTTGGTTGTAAATCTCAACGTCAGTATGTCGCTTATCCGCCGAATGTCTGATTAGTGGGCTGTTTTATGACGCTTACCGGGTGTAAAATTCTGATTGGGGACTTGGTAAGCATTTCTGGTCCGTCATGCAGCCCCGATCGACTTATCAAGAGATTCTTCAAAATTCGATCTGTACTATGTGAGCCATACGAACATAACGACCTTGAACAATATGATCAAATGTCGCAATGACTCCGGCTTAATCTCTGTTTGCGTGAATAGTCACACTTGAACCTCTAGGTTGTACGGGTTTACACTGAGACGTTTTGAAATTGTTTGAGGTTTGGGTGCTAAATGAACACAACTCACATCCAGGGCTTTTGTCGAACTGATAAAGATGCCGTCTAGTCTCTCTAAATTCCTCGCTATCTAGACAACTGTTGATAATCGCTGTTGCGAGAGTATTCGGATTAAATATCTTTCCATAGGAGATAAATTAAATTTAAATTAGGTTCCTGGCAAGCACTTTTTATACATGTCAGATCTGTCCAGTGACATATTAAAACATCCAGCACTGTATACCCTTAGAGTGGACTGACACACTGCCGGAATCAGTTTTAAACTTTTTCCTCACCAATCACTGTGTCAATCTATCCGAAGTTCATATGATCTCTACAAGTTTCTTCCCAAATTTTACCATAAGCTTGACGTCAATTTGGTTTGAAAACACTGCAATATATATTCTGACGGTTATGCGTTGGTTTTTGCTCCACTTGAAAAAGATTATGCATGTACAAATAAGTAGGATTACCTCCTTGATTACACAATTCCCAAAGTTGCTGAAGTCTGACGACTTGAGTTAATGATGTCACTGACGGTTACCAGACAGAATAGGAAGGTATAACTTTGGAGTTCCTTTGCCAACCTTTCAAAATAAAAATTCGGTAAAATTAGCGGCCCATCACCCAAGCAACTTAAACAAAACTAACTAACTAACTAACTGGGTCGATTGGGTTTCTTTACCGGTGGAAGACAAAGAGTTTATAATTTCCAGAAACCTGGTAAGAACATTTATGTTAAAGACCGTCAGATGTGGATAACACCTCCGGCTTCTATACGATTCCATCTGGAGACTCATAGAAGTGTGCATGGAAAACAATTCGCAATGCGGTTTAGTGTTTTTTTCTAGTTTACCGCAATGCAAGGTAGTGTGAAAATTGATCAAGCCCAACTAAGAGCATTTTTCTGGGCGATCAAACTTTGTCGGAGAATCCCATGCACATAGATGCCATGGTGAGTAGTGCCTCTAGTTCATCGTTTTGCTCAAAAAATGGTTCACAATACGGACTCTTCAGAGCAAATATACAGCGAAAAATTAACTCGTCCTTGAAGGAACAAAGTGCATTCAATTATTTAACCGGTAAATTCTGGATCCTATTTGGACCTATTTAACACACAACTAATCTCAAGTGGACTTGCAGACAAAAACCAAGGAGCTCATTACTAGCATCCGTGGTCTGATAGCCCCTGGCTTTTTATCCCCAACTGTACCAGTCACTTTAACCCTTGGTCTTCCCGTTTTTCCCCTTCCCATATCCGAAACTTGGAAGTTAAGTTCCTATTTACGCCAGTCACAGGTGGTTGGTATGCAAATTTTGGTGCCCGACAAAATATCTATCCGTAATTAACCAAAATCTGATACTTGTCATCTGCGAAGGAATTACTCGTGATGTATTCTGGGAATCCCAGTTAAGTGACGCACAAATCACAAGGCAAGAATTACGAAGTCTTGAGACTTTTCAACAAAATGCGGTACCACACCTACAAAATGCGTATATGAAAAGGACATAAACCTCAAATTATAGGGATTTCCGTCCAATGGTTGCATAAATTGGTGCAAGTCCCAAGAAAACCCATCAAGAACTGCAAACCAATGAGAATTAATGACAAACGTGCGCGCATAGCACGTGGTAACGCACGTGGTCAAAAATCGCGCGTGAAAACCGTCAGAGTTGGTTGTATATGTTAATGGCCAAAAGTTCATGAGGGATTGTGGGTGAATATCGAAAGCATGAGGTGAACGCAGAGAACAGTGGGTTAAAACAATGGAAGGGTTTGACCGGGAGAGAGGAGGTATAACCCGTTTTTGATATCATCGGAGGACTGGCCAAGTTTATTATAACAAGGGAGCATCTCGTACTTGACTGAAACATCAGACCACCTTTTGGCTGATCACTGCTCGGGTCGGTGGGATTTCTCTCCATTTCGCCATAGTATACCATCCACACTATCCGCAGTTTAAAAAGACAATGTGCCGCTTTCCGTTCTTTCCTTTGTCCCCGCATATCCCCGGGATTTCAGCTGCATTCTCCCCAGTGCCGTCCTGATCACAAATGTACCCTTACCATGATAATTTCAAGCAGGAACGTAGTGTTCATACACGCGGCTTTGGTGCTTCTCTGGTACTCGAGAAGTTCACATGTTATAATTGTTCCCTGCATTGAGCAAAACCAATAACAACGTTCAAATGTGGATATTGTCTCTACTTAGACGTGACTATTTGGATGCCATGGTGGGTTATCGGTAACATGCTTGCCATGCATGTCAGATATCCGGATAGCGAATCCTGGCAGAGCTAAGAGAATGACTACCACCAACCAAAACAAAAACCGCGTAATATGAACTTTTGGCAAAATATTCTCTATCAGGAAGGCAGTTGGATGCAAATTGTCATCCACTATGCTTTCATGTATCCAGATACCAGTCAGCTACCAAGCCAACTGTTGGAAGGTAAACTTTTTCCCCCAAATGAGTTTGAGTTCTACAACGTGATTTCCGCTTCTTTGCTACATACCTACTACACTTCGTGCAATGTAAAGACCATCCGTCAAACAGCGCCACTTCTGTTGAGTTCCTTCAGCGATTATGTGCCTTTTAAATAAATCTGTAGTCAAGAAAATCCACATCTGTTTTGTCGCCTCTTGGGACCAGACAGTCTATTACACTTCCTTGCTCGAGTGAGACCGACGGCAATTTCTGATGGGAACGACCTCCGTCCAACTTGAGTCTTTTCAATTAGCATATTTGTTGGGAGACCACTTCATAAGGCTGACTGATAGTTGGCTCTCCTGTAAGCTGAGCACTTCCGGGAGACATTTTAACGATGCCGTGTGTTTTGATAGGCCATCTGAAAGACAAACCTCATGGGTGGCCTCTTCTGTCAGTAATCCTTCCACCGGAAACACAAAAATACTCTTGGCTTCCTAAATGTTTGTAAGTGGAAGTGCACTGAATTATATCAAATTACACAAATTATACCAATTCAACACCCATTTATTTTAACCGTGTTCCTTCCTCAGGGGTGCTTTGCCAACTTCTCCGTAAACGACCAGCCTCCGTTTGATGTACTCTCTATGGCGAAAAATCACAACATTTCGAGGCCCGTACCAGCAAGTGTCATCCCGGGATGTGTTGACCGTCCCGCAGGAGTGGCTCAATGCCCCGGGCCCGCAAAAAGTTTCGGTGGGGCGCCAGATTCTAACCGAGCACACTACTGCTTGAATCAAGGAACATGCATTCAAATGTGGACAGGTGTGAGATGCGCTTGTGAATTGACCTCCTTCAAGGGCGCTCGATGTGATTTAGGTGAGTTTTTCACCTAAGTTTGATAGATTCAGACGGACAGAGTAAGATGAAATGTCAAATATTTTTGTTTGCCGTCTCAGTGGTTTAGCTGCCATCAACCTGAAATTTCAATGACTGAAGAAGAATTGTGGATTTTCCTAGTTATGTTCAAACATCAAGTTATTTGATTCTGATATTTTCAGTGTTTGGTCTATCCAAAGCACAAAACAACAAGTAATCGACCGAACATGATCTGATTTTCCCATATTTTAATTCTGTCCTCGGTTGTTCTGAAATAAACGCCCAGGAAACTTCAACTCAACTAGCGAATGCGCAGTGCATCCATAGCTGACTCCGCATACATGGAATATTCCTCTGTGTATAAAATATCTACACTCACAAGCCCAATCACAGTCCACCGGAAAAATCGTCGTTTTCAGTTCCAAACCATCGTTGGCGAACGGTCAGAAGCGAATGTTTTGAAGTGCAGTAATAGTCCTAGATTCAAACTGGGCTCGTTGGAATCCTCATGCTTCGCTAGCTGACGGCCGCATGATCCTCCTAGCTTATGGTCGGCAATTCTGCAGGACGAGGCCAGAAATGCCCAGCTGAAGATCACCTGTCCAAATGCTCTGGAAGTAAAGTAAAGTTTGCAAGGAACATACAATCAATCACACTGATGGCGCCTTGCTCGGACATGATGTCTTATGATTGAGAGTCTTCTTTAGATAAGTATGGCCCTTTGGCCCTAAGGCCTTATCTTTTCAACCTACTAGGACCTTCTTTTGTCATAGATATGTGACAACTAAGTGCCTGTGTATATTACTGATGCGTTCCTATCAGTAATAATGACGGTACCGATGATGATAACGATGCATTCCGCGATAAACCACACCCACCGACAGAACAAAAAGCCTCAACATTGTCCGATTTCATCCAATACCAATCATGCGCCGCAGAAACGGACTCCATTGCCGAAAATACAATCTGAGCATTGTGTTGGCGTCTCCAGTCCAAATGACTGATAGTTCCCTACACGGAAATATTCCAGTCAACTTTATAGCCTTGTGCACCAATTTCTGCGACTGAGCATGATAAGTTGATCAAATGTCATGCGTGATTCATAACCGGGTCATAATTCACTGAGTAAAACTGCTGAAAGTGATTGGTATGACAGGAGCTCTCAACCAGAACAACATTTGTCAATCTGCGTAGCGAATAAAACTCCAAGTATGGGAGTACCACTCAGTCTTATCGACCAAAATATGGACACCGGCAATCGTAGAAAACGTCAACAACAAAAACGTATCCCTTCGGTTACTCAGTATAGGGCCCGCAGCGGCCTTTCGTGAGTTGAAAAGTACTCAGACTGAGGACCTAAGCGCTTAGCAAAGACATTCAAAGCTAGTTTTTTTTATTGAAAAAATCCGCTTTTGCTTATTCTTTGTTACATCTATTGATTTTGCGTAGCCCATGTAACAAGCGTTCCGTACTTTCACATAACAGCAACCATGTGCGTCCGATCTACACGATCGATTATTTTAGACTGAACTTGAATGCACACAAAACCTTGAGTTGTGAGTGCTCCAGGCTCCAGCCAAGAAGCATGAGCGGAAAGGCAGGTCAGGAGTCGTTTTTGGCCTAAGGATATACGAGCAGCGTACTTTTAGCTTGGCTGGTAAATTAATAAATTGAGCGGTGCACTTCATTATCCAACACAAATAACTTTCTTTTAAATACTTTTATCTTTTATTTGAAGGTAGATGAGTAGTCTGGGAACAATTTCTCTTTATAGCAGGTATTTCCAATGAACAAATTAGTGACACGAAAAGTCATAAGAAACTATTCTTCTCTGGTCATTGTTATGGTTGCCATTCCGGAGAAGCCTTCAGGCATCTTCCGACTGACCCTTGCAAAGTAAGTTGCGGAAGACTCAGCCAAAATTTGTCCAAACCTTATAAGTGAGCGGAGTTTGGCTGAGTCTTTCGTCAACTTAAGCTGACAATTGATCATTTATCTCAAAATACGCGCAACTTAGTTTTGAAGCAGGGATTAAAGGCTAGCAAAATTCATGCCCCAAACCTATTTGACTCGCACCAGAAAAGGTGGAGTTACTCGTAGACTCCCCAGAGTTTTCGTCGACCTTATGACTCTTATAACGAAAGGTACACTGATATCCTGAATATCGTCCCGACGGAAAGACGAGGTGACCTTGTACAGCTTGTTCAGTTAGAGAATAGTGTCAACGAGAGATTTACCTGGGAACCAGGTGAGCCACCTGTTAAAAAACAAACTGGTACGTAAATGAGTGTATTTTTTGGCGCGTTTCTTGCGATTTGGGTTCAAATAAACCATACTCTTAGCATAAACTCGAAGACTGCGCCTACCCGATGAGTTCCAAGAACAGTGAAACTTGTCGTGGGCTGACGAAGTGTTTTCAGCGGTCTTGTGAGCGGTTTCCATCACGAAAATTCCTACCTGCTTACTTTACTCGTTACACTTTTGCACAAGGGTATGCTCCGAATGTGTGTATTTCGCCAAATGCGCACAATTTCTTGTCCCATCAAAACATAAGTTTGAAGAAAGCTCAAAAAGGAGGTCTAAATAGTGAATCCCTAGCAAGACAAACAAGACTGTAGACTCATCGTAGTTTTCGCCGACCTCAGAAGTAATGCTGAAACCTTCGACTGACGCCATTCATCCTGAACGTTTAACCGAGGTTGAGTTCGAGATTTGACACTCACAACCCCTTACGAGACACTTCAGTTTCTGAAAAAAGAGTGCTAACAGACTGTCACTAATCCTGAAATTACGCAGTGATAAGCAACTAATACCAAACATGACATCCTGCAGTCTCCGCGTGTATACCATCCATATCTGTATCCTTGAGACATTTTTCGGGTATTCCGGTTGCCATAAAGTGACTATCAGGTCACTCCTTAGGGCTGAGAACTAGCTGGATAACCAGCAACATCGGTGAACACATAGTTGGTGCAGAGGCAACTTTCTGATAAAAATTACTGGCTGTGTCTAGTTGATGGACACATGTTCCTAGGATGAACCAAGTGTGCCCCTGATCTCAGTTACTAGGCACTACTTGATCGAAGTTTCTGGAGGGTTCAAACTGACATATTCGGTCGCTAAGTTTTCTCGAATCTTCTCATTGATATCATGATTTGAATTTTTCCAGCTCCTTCATATGAAAGGGCTCGTTTGTGATTGATGAAATGCGTTTAACAATGTCTTTAGATTGCCAGTTTGCTTGTTAACTAACATCTTCTGGTCAACTCTGGAACGAGTTGCTCGCCTTATTATGAGTATACAATATTTCCATGATCTTCTGCTCTCCAATTAATTGACTGAGCGCTGGTTGTTTTATTCCAGTGTCTCTGAGGCTTTAACCATCTATAAGCAGCAAACCAGTGAAAGTTTGTTTTGCCCTTTATGGGATTCTGAGGCTAAAACCACATATCTGCGTAATTCATGCTTGTAATAATCGACTTATCGATCGTTTGAATATCACGTTATCAGGTTCTGTCTTACTCTTATCATTTTAGCGGGTACAGCACTGAGTTTTGGAGCGGAAAAATATGACACACAGCAGCTACCGACTTCGCAGACAAGCCTCAAAAGCAATTTTTCATCCGATATTCATACAATCGGCTATCTCCGACTATCCTATACTGACCGAAAGAGGAACACCGAAAATGACGAATTTGTGCTCGGAATCCAGACGATGGGGCAGAACACCATCCGGGTGCTATCGGACCCGCTTCCAACTGACCAAATTGCCACTCTACTTTTTGTCGCAAACACTGATCAGAGTGGAGATTATCTCCATGTGTATTTGGTGAGTGTGGTTTGGCAGGCATGGTTGTTTACTTCGCGCTTGTATTGGTGTGAATTATGTCAATGTGATATGTGCCAATCTGTCACCTAGGTGCTTGTACGTCATGTTCAAATCAGGGATAGTGTGCATCGAATTGTCAGATTTCTAGCTACTGACGAGTGACGCGTGTTCAGGTTTGGACCACAAACAGAGCAACTGCCACTAAACTGGTCGTTCGTCTTCCCCGGACTTATCAAACACTTCTACGACGACGTGCACTATAGGGGCTGAAACATAATCTAAAAAATGTTTAACGCTTGCTGTCCTGCTGAACTGCTTACCACGCGCCGTTTAAATGTCAAACGCACCGTTGACCAACAATAAACCCCCTATGGTCTGAATTATGCGAATTTTTCGACCGCTTCCGTGGATGAAGAACATACTTAGTCCATGTTCTTGTATCATCCGTTAGTTCTAATAACAAATGGGTTAACCAGGTGAAAAACGCTTGAAACCGATTGAGTAATCATCGTTTTCGGAAAAGTTTGTTACCAAACTTTTCCGAAAACAAATGGGTTACTTTTGCCTATTTGGACTTGCCGAGACTCGTAATTTTTCACAATGGATCTCGTCATTTGGAGGAGGCAACTCGACGTAATCGGATCATCGATGTACGAAGAATTAGGTCTTGCTATTAATCATTCTTCACGCACTGTACCCTATTCCCGGTGGGATTCCTAAGCACGGCATTTTGCAAGGTCTAATTAGCATTGAGATTAGCACCAGCCTATTTGGAATACTTGTTCACGTTTCTGTAGCCCTTCAATTGTTGTCAGTTTTTCGGCCAACATTCTTCCCTCCACTTACAAAGCTTTTACAGACATTTTCAGTCTAGATCGTGCGTAACTTTGGCGGAACACGGAACGGACGACTTCCGATGAAAACGCGGTTTGTCCGGAGTGTGAATGGGGTGAAGTAGCTGACTAGTGGAGGTGGGAAATGGTGAGAATTCTGTCAACTCCCAAAAACGGCACGAGGCTCCTTTTCACTGAACTGTTTCCAGAGTCCAATCTAATCACCATAGTAACGATATCACAATTGGACTAAGGCGTCTGAAGCTGGTGAAGACGTTGTGGTGTGATGCAGTAGAAGCAGGGTAGAGAAACGGATACATTCAAGTAAAACCTAGTGGATAAGTAGTATTGTTTGATCAATTTACCATCCTGTACGTCCCCACCTCTCGTAGCCGAGGAGGAATCTTGCTTCCTGGACAACAAACGTGCCGACAAATTGACCATTTCTGTCACGTTGTACGCCATTCGGATGCTGGCAGATTGGAAGAAAAATTTTGAGGCGGAGCCACAATTAAAAACACCATAGCACACCTGGGGTGAAAAGCACACTGCCATGATACGCCGCTAAGGAAAGTCCTTGGACTGATCCCTTTCACCCTTTTACCGGTAGATCCAGCCTAAATTGTTTGATGATCCTGTTCATTAATTAAACGGCAAATCCGGCATCTAAAGAGGCACCTGTTAAGCCGCACCTAATGCTGGTGTTTGCGAAAAACCCAACTAAACCATTATCTTTTCCAAGTTAATTGGTAAAACAAATTCCGCTTTTTTTCCAGCTTAACCAGCGGATAAGTGCTTCTCTTCAAAATTAATGAAAGTTTTGTTCCAAGACAAAGTAACTCAACAGTCTAAGTTGCTGTTCCCACGACTTCTAAGGTAAGCCAAAGAATGAACGAAAAAATTACCGCAGGTCGAGGTTGTCAAGGCCTAGGAGAAAACCGAGTAGTTCAGTCATCATAGTGTTCCAATCGATGCCCACCAAACGCCGGTGGGCGTGGAGCACAAACGGAGCATACGCCATATTGTGATGGTGAAAACGCCATTAGAGAGATCACTGGCTTGACCAGTAATAAGGTGCTTCATCGAAATCGTGTACGTTTTGTTTATTGTTGTTAGCCGAGAGTGTCCAAAAATATCTTCACCGTGATAGAACCGAAAAAATATTCAGTGTAGCCCTGTGTGTGTGTGTGTGTGTGCAACAGCGGAAGGACTTCATTACATACCTCCGAGTGGGACGAACGCTTGGATGATCTTGTATATTTCTTTTCACGGTTAACAATTTGGGCAAAACCAATTTGTACCATGCTTGGTAATTTGTCTTCTTCTTGAATTTGCGAGAAAAAAGTGAACCAGACCACAGTACTTTCCCATGACATTTCGTCCTTATCCACCTATGTCCTAGTTTGAACTATGACTAGGAAAAGAAAACATTTCCCATCTTATGTTTCGTGTGCCATTCGTATTAGGGTAGTATTGATGGAACGACAAGGGCAAACTAATTTTGAGCCAATCACAATGCATCCTTGTGAAAAAACAAAACCAATCAATTTGCACATATTGTTGGTAGCTTGTTGAGCATTTTCCCATGAAAAAGGTACAGATATTGCATCTTCAAATCGCCAAGGTCGTAGTTGTTTCCGGTTGGTGTTGTCTGAAGCATTCCACCGACACATTTGAGAGCCTTTTGAATGAATATTCTCCTACGACCAAAAGAGCTTAGGAGCCACGGTCGACGCCTCCCCCTAGTGACCACTCTCATGGCGAATAACCCCCATTTATGGTGAATAGTTTTCCTTCAAAAAGATATGTCCCATCCGTTAATCTATCAATGTACCACATGTTTAAAGCAACACCGCTGAAGCAGTTTTTTCCTTGTGCTTCGTTTTGCACTGTAGTTTATAGATCTAATTATATTACGCCGTAATTTCGGACCGTCTACACACATGGGCATCTAAAAACATGAATCCGCGCATAGTAAGTTAGCACCCGTTTTCGGGTTTGTCCATCACAGCGGAATTCGCCAATGTACCCCGGGTAGGACAGGTGAGCTCACATGAATTAGCCGCTGGTTCACATATAAAGCGGCATCCACCCATTATAAATTTAGGAAATAAGACAGAATAGTGAGGTGAAGAAGGCGGTTTCAAAACCATAGTCATGATAATCTGGCTGTCACTAATTTCAAAATCATGTGGAAACGACTAAGCGGTTGAAATTCACTGAGTAGAGATGACTCAGTGGCTTGCGATATACGCAAGCGTTCACGGGTGTTTTAAGTGGTGTTCGTGTAGTGGAAACATTTGATCGACAGATATTTCATCCTGACAGTGAACCCAATCTATGCTGAAAAGCCGAAGAGCACTCTAAAACTGTTTCTGCAGCAGTAGGCATTGCACGAATCTCAGAGAGACTCGAACTCACGACCTTCCTGCCACTGTTTAAATACCTAACCGTTTGGCCATGAGCGACTGGTCAACATGCCAAAAGGCCGTTGACATTTGAATTCAGTGGTAGCAGATTCAATTAGACCTGTGAAATGCTTGGACGTCAAGTCAAAGTCACACCTGAGAGACGATGAGAGGCCTGGGAAGATGCTCCTAGCACCTGATAAGAACAAACGACTGCGTAAGGTTTGATAACTTTGTTTCTTCCCTCGATACTTCGACGGCAAACTGATGTGCGCATGCTGATTGCCAGTCAGTGCAAGACGGTCAGCTAAAATGTTACCACAGTCCACAGAAGTTCAGTTTGTTTGTTGCTGGGTACCTATTGCATACATCGAAACTTGGTCTTGGGTTGTTCGTCCTTGAATAACGAACACCAGATTATCCCGTCCCGTTGAACGCCACCATTCTCTGTGCTTCTGATCCGCTTTTACAGTGTTGACGCTAATAGCGTTGATTTGGGAGCAAGCTGTCTTGTTGCTGCCGTGCCTGTTCTCCAATATTGCGTCTCTTGATAGTCAGTTCACAATATATAAGCTGTTTTGCGATTAGCTTTTGCCGGTTTAAAACAAGCCTGCCTATCGTATTCCATCGCGTAAGATTCTGGGCTCAATTCCGTCCAACATCCCTCCCGGAAAGCCCTTGTGGCTGACACTATCGTAGTCCATGTGATACAAACATCCGCCCCAAGCTTTGCACCCAGAAGCGTTTCGAGCAGCGGCTCTCGCACCTGTACACAGTCAGTGTTCTGCTATCCTACAAGGAGACTGATAAGTCTGCCGACCAGTAAACGAGCAGTAAGGCTCTCAGCCACAGACTTTGGCTTTCCATATTTGCCCTCGAATTGGCCAGAAGCCAGAAACTCGACAAACTCAACACGAAATGTTAGCTGAAGGTAAAAAGTGCTGATGTGCGGGGGTGTTGTAATTTCTTCAGGTACTTGACGCGTAGTGAAACGTTACTTGGTGTTGATGCCTATAGCAGTCGACTAAGCTTTACAGTTCAGTAATTGTATTCAAAAACGACGCATAGAGTGTCCTGCAACCGACTTCATGTTCTGTCCCGTATCACCACCCTGGAGTGCTTGAGTTGGCATGGTCTACAAGCTGCTGTGTCTCGCCACCAAGCAGTAAATTCTTTTAGCTACTTATTCTGCTATCACCATTCATGTTTAGGGCCTCTAAATCGTGCATTTAATTTGCTTCTTTGCCGCGCTACTCAGGTGGGCAACAAGAGTAGCAATTGCCTTATTTATTTCGGTTAACAGCCTCATTGTTTGTCGACTTTCGTCAGCATGCCAGTCACGGCATCTGAGGCCTAGCTCATCTTCTACCCTACCTAATCAAATCAGAATTGAACGCCCAAAATTTTGTCATAAGTCTACCATTGAGTTCGATACTTTCAACTACCTCACCATAGAAGCCAGTTGCTAATGGGATATCAGCCTGATTTTTCACAGTTTCAAATGTTTCATCTCCAACCTTACTGCAATGATGATGTAATGGGCATGCTGAGGCTTAGCGATCTGTGTTCACCGTAGCCCTTACAAGCCAGTGAATTGTGCTGCGCGGCGCTCGGTTGGGAAACGATAGTCCAATCGAGTAAGTGGGAATAGACACCGTGTCGGAGTATCCGTGAAATTCTTCGCGACCGAATCCCTAAGTCTTTGTTTTGAAAAAGTGCACAATAATCTGACCACACGGCTTCCGTTGGCCTTCTCGGTACCGATCCCGCGGAATTCGAGGACCTGTGGTCCTCACTGGATAAGTCCGTCCATCAAAGTCATCCTGTTTTGAGAGGATGTCGATTTTCGAATGTTTGTTGCTAAGGTAGGTGCACCATTACGCTGAAATTTAAACGAATGATGATGTCACCTCTATGCTAACGAGGTAACTAATGCCGGTACGTATTATTGTGCTGTAGCGTTTAAGCCAACTGATGGCTTAAAACGGGTCTTCACATGTTTGACCGCCGTTCTTATTTCCTCGAGTTTACAATAGTGCCAAGGGCTTTCGCGCAACATCACAAAATTTAGCCCAGTGCAACTTGTCTGTGGCTTCCCAGTATGCTCAGGCGTCCAGCGCTTTGATCATTGTTGGCCGAATTCAGACGCCAGCCATTCATACAGGCAATGATGACACGGATTCAGCAGACTATTTCGGGTAGGGATTAGCTTTTGGAGTCCAGAAATGGACAGTTTTAGGTTGTGGTTGGAACTAGGAAAACGGAATTTGTGATTTCGTCCCACTTACTTTGGGCAGAAGATTAAATGAAAACGATATCAGCAGGCAGCTTATCGGGTCCGCTTCAATGGGCAGATCGTCTTTTGCCCAGGACACTGACAAATATTCTATCTTTTGAGTTACAAAGCAACAAAGGGATTTTGCCTTTCAGGGAGTGCATATTGTCCTCACTCTGACCCAAAGTTCTGCGCTCCCACGACTCAGGCTTTCGTGAAAAAGAGGTACGGCTTCTGATCGACGTGTAAGAGTGAAAGGTTAGTGGGGGCGTTTGCCTTTTGAAGGAAAGGTTGAGTCTACGTGACGCCACAGAAGAATATTCTTACACCATGACTTAGGACGTTTGTTACTAGTTAGACGTAAATGTGCTGTTTTGAGACTTCCTTCAAATATCCCTGTCCTTTTCGGCATAGACTACAGTAGTGTGCGATACCTGGAGAGTGTACGTAACCCTTTCAACTAAAGACCACTTGTGTCCACCGTCTGAGCAACCACCTGACCAACCCTAGCTCCTTTGCTCCGACGCACACATTGAGGCCGCGGTCAAAGTCAGAGGATGACTGAATATCATCCATCACAGGAAACCTACGGCGGAACAGACCGACAACCTGGTGCTACCGTGGAGAAATGCGAGTCCCAAAAACTGAGACAAGAACTCCTGACAAACCTTGTCTAATTCTCACAGACCTGAAGGTAGACTGTGTTGACTGACCATACTGGAAATAACTAGATCACAAAGATAGGTCATATGCGTTGTTGAGGGCTGGTCTGCACTTGTTCATATCAAAGATCTGAGTCACTCCTTTCTGGCCCACTGCCCTCAGTCTAAAGACTTAACCAGTATTTGGGTTTCACTCGTAACCAATACCCCTACGTAGTACATCCATGGCTGAAACAAGAAAGGCAAATAAACAGCAGTTCAGTCCAATGTCTTGAAGTGACAAGCCATGCAGAATTAGTTAGGGCATAGGCCAGTAACATTAGGTACTACAGCAGATTTCCCCTGTCCGTGCAATCAGTTTGGCCAGCGGACCTAAGTACTGGTGAGTATCGTGTAGTAAAATTCAACCTGGTGATTGGAACTCATCAATACAAAGCACCACTTAGCACCACAATCGACCGGCAAGTGGGAGAGAATTTATTCGAAAGATTCTGTTTTTCACCTATTTTGGGCTTTGTGAAAATTGGTCCTTTTCTGTTTGAGTGCTTGCGCACAATAAGGATGAGGTTGTATGAATGAGACCTGCAACAGACGGGCGCATAGCCACTTTTATGGCTACAGCATTTTCTCACTTTGTTTGCAGTAAGTTGGCATACACTTCTTACCATGTCACCAGCACCAATGTGAAACGATAGTAATTGTAAGCTGAGCTAACTGCGCATTCCAGCAAGTGAAGTGTCTCAATGCAGTTGTGACAACAAGTTGACGACGACTAGATTTTCACAACACACTTTAGTTGCTATAGGGACCGCGAGTTAATTGAACCCATTGTGTAACCGCCTTAGAATTATCGGTATTCTAAAACAATCAGTGATTAATGACAGTAAACTATCCTTGCTGAAAAGGCGACTTTAAAGATTTCGGTTTATCTGCGGTTGTGGGGTTTTATCGCATCTCGGGTCGCTCACACATACTTCAAAAGAGAAAATGAGCAAATAGCTCACTCAGTTCTTCTGTGTGAGAGTGTGTGGAACTGGTTTCGCTGTACAGACATATCTAATAAGATGAGTCGCCATCACCCGTCGAAGCGCTGAGTTTCAAACTCAGTCAGATAATACTTGCTTGTGAAATAAGATGACCGAATCTTTTGAACACTGTCCAACTTGTTTGTTCTTTTATGCTTTTCTTGTTTTGAATGCGGAAATCCACCCATAAAACAAACTTTACCAACCATGTCATCAACTGCGCAAGGTTACGCATTTCAGATGCACTCATTTAAAAGACATGCTCTATCTGATTCCGCTCAGCGTGCAGACGAATGTATTTTTTATCCTCAGGCAGAGTCGGGATAATTTTGTTAATTTTTCAAGATGAGCATGTAACTGAAAGATAAACGGGATGTCTGAAATCACCGATTTTACTGCACACAAACGTTCGTAAACGAATGTCCGTTGTGAATATTTAAGCAAGCTTTTTTTGGAACATGCTTCGGAAACCTTTACGGCGGACAATTACCTTCGATAGTCGATAGGACAGCAGGACATGGCGGTCGTTTGTCGAGCTGGTGTTTTGCGAAATTTTCACCATCAATATTATGCCGCATGAGGTGAATTCAATGTGTCTGGTTGTCTGTAATGGATTATCGATCTGGCTAATTTAACTCACGTTGTCCGCTCAAAATATTTGGAGTCTTTTGGACGGAGTCCAACAAACCCCCCTAAACGGGACCATTCTCCGGAGGATTCACAATCATTTTTCCCCACCGGAAGAAATTGACTGTTTGTCCAACCCAACAGAGGTCAACTACATCATTCATTGCAGTGACTTACAATAAGTTGAGTTGTGAAATAGCACAGCAAATTCTATGAGCCAGACGTTCTTTTTTAAACGCCGCCGCAAAACCTTGTGCCAAAATACCACTGTAGCTAAAAAAGCAAACAATAAACGGGATTGGAATCTAAAAAATGGCGATGTGTTTGCCAATCCGCATAAGCCTGTTCGTTTATATTCCTGCGTTTTAGGTTCGAATCGTTTTAGTGGCATAGCCCTAATAAAGAGACCTGAGAAGACTGTTTACTAAGCTTGTAACTAGACAGACCACGATGACCTCATTTTCAGAGTTTGGAATGAGTCTCACGCTTGCTTTCCAAACTCACAGAATTCCGGCTATTTGATCCTTGATTATGACCTCGGTGGCGGGTTGATTCGGGTACTTGGTCCAAAAATCCAACTTAACGATGGCTATTATCATCGTATTCGTGGATTCCGCACACGATTCCTTCTTGTTTTGGAGGTCGATAACCACACCACAGCGCACAACTTACAAGGTGAGTTTGTCGTTATCCTGAATGCTTTCTAGGACAGTGCAACTCTGTTCATCACGTAACTGTCCTGAGATTGCCACCGGAAGGAAGAATCATTTAATTCCCAGTGTCGTTAGTAGTATGGTAGCTAAAACCCCTGAAACACGCCCAAAATTGTTAAGAATTCCCGCGTGCAGTGCTCGTGTTTAAACTCCTACAAAAGAGGGTAGAAAGGACAGCATTAACTGAGCGCTAACTGTTTGTGTTTGTATGCAAGGATTCTGCTTTGGTCCGGAAACAGCCCGAAACAAGCTCATTCATTTTCCGAATAACTTTCTGTAGCCTCGTTATTCGCTTGTGCATCCAATGATGTCGCAAAATGTTACTGTTTGTGGCAGGTCTTGGAGACACCGTTCAAATTTCGTGACTGAGCGGGATCATCAACTGATCACCACTTCCAGGCGAAACCGGCGAAACCGTACATTTGAGGTCAAAGAGGGTGAATCATTTGGAAGACTTACTGAAGGTCATGTCTCTTTAATTAGTGTGGCCTTCCAAACTGATCAGTTCAGCTGTAGCACCCTTCCGGTGCCTAACTGCCATGCCACCAGAAGGAAGCACGATGGCTGGGATACTGCCAGGTTGCCCAAGCCTAGACAGGGAAAGTCGAGAGGTAGAGGTCGGCCTCGAACCACGGACCTTCTGGTCAGTAAATTTGCGCTCTAACCACTAGGGCCATCTCGCTCCGGAAGTGATCAGTAGTAGCAGGCAAATTGAACAAAATGGTCAGAATGGAAAAGCCGAGAAGCACTGTGTGGCTGTTTCCTCCTTGTTGGGAATTATCAACAGTCCGAGTCTCAGGAATCTACCCGAACATCCGAAGCCGCGAACTCCCACTTGGTCATCGATGGCGGACCGGCAGTGTAATTAATTTACTCCTGAGCGCCACTCATCCTTCATTCACGAGGTTCCCCTTGCATGATCACAAGTTGACCGGTTTCTCGGGTAAAGGCTTCTCATTTTGAAGGTTCGGTTGGCGGTTGAATTATTCCTCCCTCTGGGCTACTTGTGGTTTTTTCCTGGTTTGGGGAGATTTGGAGATTTTTCAAGTAAGGTTTCGTCCTGCAAGTGAATTCAGTATTTGTCAAGAAGGCAACAAGGATAAAAAAAGCTATACAGCGATTCCCGACTTTTCTAAATAGCCTGACTTCACCTAGGGGACAAAATCGCCGTTGATATCTCCAAATCCCTTGATGTCTTCAACAGGCTGAACACAACTAATTAATCGATAAAGGAAAGCATAAAATGTAATATCCATCCTTTGATCCATTATCAAATTCCATCACACTAGTTTGCATTCTCAAACTAATCCGCTCCTGAGGACGGTCAGAATAGGATTCTAGAGTGATCATATGTACTGAAAGTCTACCACACACAGTAAACTAACACCACCCTCATGCGCATTGGGCTTTTAATAAGTGCTGTCTTCAGTGTAACAGTGTATACTACTGATGAAGCATGCGAGTAGCGTCTGATCTGGTGTCGAAGTGCCGCCCTGCTTCTGATAGAAGGTGGAGGTTACTAGGGTAATTATCGACCCGATTTGCAGCTCTCGTTCACTGTTGTTTAATATTCAAAGAAAGTCTAGGAAAGTTCAAGAAGGCGCTTAAGGATGTTCACTTTTCAAATATTCTGTACAAGTGAGAATTTTAATTTTGCGTCTAATAGCTTGTGACGGGTTGGTTCACACTGAAACGCACAGGTCACATTGTAGCGGTGGGCTCTACTGATGACACATGCGAGTATTATGTGTGTTCTCGTAACTTCGCCTTGATCTAATGGAAGGTGGGATTTATTACGGAATTTGTGGAACTACTATGCATTTTTGCTTGCAATTGTGCGATAGTCAATGAATATCCAGGAGAGTTCAAGAAGACGCGTTCGAGAAGAATATGGATATTCCGTTTTTAAAAACAACGTGCAAATGAGAGTTTAACCTTCCTGTCCAACAGTCTGTAACCGTTTAGTTGGCGTTTTTCTAACAAGCAACTCTTCTTCGAAGGGTTTTTCTCCCTACAGTAGCAGCCGTGCTTTTTGAAACGCTGAAGTCTGTGGCGGCATAAGTAATTCTCCTACATTTGCACTTTTCTCGAGGGACTCTAGTCAAGCCCTTCTGAATGGCATGTTAATTTGGCCACTTCAACTATGCAAATGGCTTCAGGCCCAATGACACAGGAGGCCAGCCCAAAATTTTGCGTCCGCTCAAGTCGTTTGCAGAGGCATCTGCAGAATTTTTAACATCAGATCAGCAAGTTAGTGAACTGTAAGAAGTGTAGTAAATTAAACTTTCCCAAAAAACTACCGGAGAGTTTTGAATTTCATATAAAAATTTGATCGCACAAAGGTGTTCATTGTACTTCGATTTGATCTAAGACAAAAACTCTGTAGTGTAGATAAACCACACGAAATGGCTCCAAGTGGCTGTACCCGAGCATAATATGATTTATAACGATGCGATTCTGAAGCGCGTGTGCGTACTACCCACTCCTTTCGTCAATGATTTTCAGTTCGGTTTGGGAGACAATTCAACTACCAGGAGACCATTTGGCTTGGGCATGCGGCAAATTTGAACAAGACAGACTTTTATCAAGGATATATAATAGGTAGGTTACAGTGCTTTAATGTAAAAATGTAAAGCCTTGTTTTGTTTCTTAGGGAGTGGCCTGGCTGTGTGAATATGACACAGTGTACGCAGTGCTATTAAAGTCTCTGACCATTTCTCCAAAGCTCTTACCATTCCCGACTCTGCATACTCAGGCTTGCAGCGAGTGCCCCCGAAAATACTGGATGTGTATTAAGGTTCATCCGGAAGTGTCGCACCAAATGACATATGGGTGCGAAATGCTGTTACAGCCAAACCAAGCGTAGTACAGACCGACGACTTCATCACTGCGAGAAATCGTTTTAACATTCTCGTCAAGTATTCAAGGAAGCTTACAGCTTTTGTGAGATTACTTCATGATTTTTGAGCTGCATCCCCTGATTGTCCGAAAGATGTGATTGTGATTAGTTGCCAGGCTGTCTAGTTGTGGGCTATGCACTAAATGAATAAAAATAATTCAATCAATGCTGTATAGTGTGTTTTGTTGAGCACCTAAAGCCTTCCAACAGCTTACAAATAGCTAGACTAATTCAAATTCGTTCAGTGTGTGCCGGTGTATTGGTATGACAGTAGCCTCGCACGTCACGTGACCAGGGTTCAAATCCCAGTATAGTCAGCGATATGTATCCCTAGCAAGCTCTAAGTAGAGCAAAAATCGAATCCGATTTTCTGTCGATTCTGTGCGTGCTATGTGAGTACTGATCAGACGAAAGGAGGTCAGTACGAACTTTACAGATCTGCAAATACTCAAAATTACCAAGTAGATATGTTGTTCACACGAAAAATCATCAACAGTTATATCTTCTAATCATTTATGCAGTTTTTTTCTGGTATGATTCTGTTCCTCATTGGGGAAATTATTCGAGGATAATTGACTTCGTGGGATGTAAGTTCAAACTCAAGATTTTCTTCATGGAGTTAGATTTTTTGTGGGTCAAAACATTTTACGTCTTCCCTTGATGCAACTAACAAGTATTGCACTTTACGATCTCTATCCGCCCATTAATCCTTCCATTGCCTACATATGTCCAGCTTGTATGGAGATTTCATCTCGTTAGTAAACCAGATCTAAGCTAAAAAGCCCAGAAGCACTGCATAACTGTTCCATCCTTACTGAGCGTCTCACGAAACTCCAGAGAGTCCCGTACCCGCGACCTCCAGGCCAGTAGACTGGACACAACCGTTCGGCCACGAGCGGCAGCACACAATAACACGGGTTTCCCCAAATTCACGATATTTCTTATGTTGAGTGATCCTCACTCCAGTTAAACCAAGTGCGATTTAATCACAGTGTTGACAACCCGCTCTTGGCCGAACGGTTAAGGATTCAAACACCTAGCTGGGAGGTCGCGGCTTCGAGAATCCCCAATAGAGTTTTGTGAAGTGCACACAGCTGGTGATTCTCAACAAGGATGAAACGGCTGTACAGTGCTTCTCGGCTTTTATGCATATACTGGCTTCAATTACAAGACGAAGTCCCAACTAAAAATTCCTAGGATCACGAAATACGGTGACTGTCGAGTATTATAAAGGTTCACCGTGTTACACTGCAATGTGTGGATCGTCGATATGAACGGATTAGCTAGGCCATCCATTCGGGTGAAATAAAAATTTACTTTTCATCCATCGGACAGAGGGGAAGTGTTATCAGTTCAGTGCAGTAAAAAGGCAGCCCAGTTTTCTCGGTCACCCTCTAATCAGTGGACGTTCAGAATTCCCCAGAAATTGTCGCCTCGTGGAGAACGAGTGCTGCGAGTATGCGCGATTGAGCTCAGAAGAAAAGCTGTAATAAAACCTAAATAAGCACCGTAAAATAGTGACCTTTCAAGTGTAGCGGTCTTTTACCCTGGCGCTGGCTTTTTGGATGATTTATTGTTCATCATACTTGGTGAACGGATAGTCCGGAAAACAACTGACCGATTTCTGTGACCTTTTGAAATACTGGAAGAATGCGGTATTTGCGGTATGTTTCCCGAACACGATCTTCAAGATGGCTTCCTCCAAAATAAGCCGATTCAGGAAGGATTGTTTGAGGAATACTAGATCAGCGAGCGCGTGATCACTTGACGCTATACTGTTTAACCTCAAATATTGTGCACGTTTGTTTACAAAAATTGAAAACATTAATCGTCCTCATATTTTTTAACAAAACAGCTACAAAATATTTTTACCCTTTTTCATCTGCTGGGTTGTTGATGCTCCAAAGAATATAACAAGAACACGGATGCATTTACGAAGAAATATTAAAACATCCGTCAGGTGTCCCATGGAAACACGATAGCGTAAAAATTCGGCAAACCACTGGATGGACTAAACCTTTCTGACCAGTTTGACTTCTCCTTTAAGACGGTTTTTCTCTTGTAATCTACAATGGATAATAATCTCCGATATTTTTGTTGGTATTTTTGTTGTTCATGAGGACAAATACCAGCAAATCGAAGGCATTTTGCCAAAGATCGGATGTACAAAACATTTAAAATGTTTAAATTTTTAGGATGTTGCATTTTCTCAAACTACCACGACGACTCAACAGAGCTTTGTGAGCATCCATGATTTTCAGCCGGTTTAAATTTAGCACGGTAAATTCTGGGTTCATGGTTGCTAAACCATTTTTTTCCATGTTGATGATTTTCTACAGGATTATTCCGGAAAAGGGTAACATCACAGAAAACAGAACAGTCCATTGACAGTTAATCACGGCTTCTACCACTCTCCAACAAACTCGCCAGATGGGAGCGTGAATAGTGGGGAGATACAAATGACGGTGCTAGTTTATTCAAAACTCTCGGCAAACAGTTCCGTCTTTTCAAACGAAAGTGACCAACAGCAGGGCACAGATTGCACGTAAATAGCATAAGGGATGTGGAAAGTTGACCTACAGCGATCAAGAGGACATGAGGAAACCTTATGTTTATGGGCAGCAGTCCGAGCAAAACGAGACACGGCTGCCAACTACCAAGTATGCAATAGCCCTTACAATTGAAATAAGAGGGATAAACCTTGGGAACTACACCGAGGTTGAATTACCTTTCCAGGATATTGCTTACTCTATGTCTGATGCAGTAAAAAGTTGGCCAAAAGTTAGGTACTAGCAGGTGACTAATTGTGTCGTCTTATCGCTCCATTCCGTCTGAGTCAGAGAGCTCGGAAACCAATGTCACAGCAGGCACTCTGGGTAACCCTCCAACGAAAATAACTCGTTAAACATGATTCTAGCAACATCATCGGAGGGCAAAATTTCTCGGGAAAACGTTCTGATCACTAACCGAAGTAACTAAACTTTTGAATTGAAGATGGGAGTAAGGTTGTTGCATCTCAATTGAGCTTATTGAAAGAAGATTACAGCGCAGCGGCTGGACAAAATGGAAAACCTCAATTTGCTAGGAAGAACAGTCAGTTAACCCTTGAGTATTGACCGAAAGCGGTCCAGCGGTCCGTAGTTTTCCGAACGTGTATTTGGCATATGTTGTTCCGGAACCACTGGGTTTATGAATGTGCAAGTTAGAAGCACCCGAGTACCTTGTATCCAGTTGGATAAAAAATACATTCATCAGTGGCGCCTATATCAAAAGTGTATTACTTTTCGGATCGCCAACATGCGATATCTGGGGTATTTTTGCTTTTCCGGGGCAAGTTAGATTGCTTGCCTCGTGCCTGGATGTGTTTGACTACAAGACTGCCGGTAGGCTGGGTGTTTTAGCCGATTATGTGCATCGTTATGAAGCCAATGTATGCTTTAGACGGCGCTTGCAGCGCTTGCAGCAAATACATTTGGCTTCAACCACAAAAAGTTGTGAAATCTTTCTGCAGCTGGTGGTAAGCACATCTGTTGAAGGATTGCCGCGACTTTCTGTAAGGTTCTTCATACAGTGACGGTGACATTCAGGGCTTGATCTGCACAATTTCGATCCACTGTATAGAAGATTGAAACAATTCGAGTGGGTGAAGTTTTTGGAAGGACTTCCAGTGTTGTTCTCTGTGATGGGGATGTCTCTTGTTTTCAAAGGAAAGTTGTACATGATTATTGGTCAATGCGTCCTACGTGAGAACAATCATTTTAACATGGCAACCTGAGCACGTTCACTTCGTTTACACAGTACGCCATTAAACATGCTATGCACAATGGCGTTTCTAGTTAAGGGGCGTGAATATACCTTGAATTTGTAAACAGAGTGAATGGTTATGATTTGGAGCGGAAAGTAATGTTTCGCACTGTTGTCTGTCAAACCCACCGTCGACAGGAAATCGCTCCCGAAAGATGTACGCCTTGGGCCTGGTTGCACAATAGGTGAGGAGTTTGGATGAACATTGTATGCATCGCTGAGTTTAAACAAAACAGACTAAGTTGAGACGGATATCCTGAAAGTTATAGGTGTTCAAAGGTATTTACGCTGCGCAAGAATTCAATTTATTTGTAAAGATCGGTCCGGTTGGACAAAAAGAAAAAGCTGTCGTTTTAATTTTGAGAAAAATGTTACAGCTAGGTTTTGACAAAACCAAATGGATTAACCAGAAAGATGTCGGCAGCAAATGAACATTTATTCCGGTGGCTGTTTTGATCTCAACAGATACACGTTATATGACCTCCCGCATAATTGTCAGGGTAATAAAGGTCGGGTTCATGAAAAGCGCGGTGCATTAAAAACGCCCAGTTAGAAAAAACCATAGGTTCGACAATGGTTCTAAAATACAAATGTATCAATGGCATATATTTAGCATCGCTGGCATCCTGCTGAAGGAGAATGTATCCTACTGACCAAATCATCACAGTTTGAGGCTGGAACAGGTTACAATGGGCATCCATTCGGAACGACTTGCTTGTGGTATATGTTGTCTACGATGGGCTAGTTTTTGTAGTGTATCTGAAGAGATTTACTTCCACGGTAATATCTTTTTTTCCTTATCACTGGTTTTATCAGTAGTTTTCAATGGTCTGCTTCAAAAGTGAAACGGAACACAAAAGGTAGATTACTTACATAAATTAGTTGTAAGTGGTTGCGTGATTTGTAGAATTTATACTCACATCTCTCTCATTTGAACAGTTTCCTTTCGATCCTGGCGGGGTCCTGAGCAATCCTGGAAGGCATACCACGCACCTTATCATTCATTGGACTAAACTAACTTACATATTCTGCCCATTGTAGCCGCATTACCCATAGACTGTCGCTGCATGCTCTCTGTTGTCCACTGTCAGTTGAAACCAACTCATTGTGGTTGACTGATACGGCCGCTGAATCTGCACGGTCATTAGATACAGCCATATTTTTAACTAGGATCGGACAGCTGCCCAAAATGAAGTAAAGAACAAACTTCGGGGTAGAGGACATCCAGGTAGTTTGATTAGGTGAAGGTTGTTGACGCCGGTGGCGAAACTCTCTAGCGAATGGATTGGGACTCCTGTTATTCCATGTAAACCAGGGACAGTGGAGGACATTCGAAGGATCCTAGACATGCCTAACTTAAGGGTAGCTTTCCAAAAGGGAAAAAATCTGCAGTCTGCACTGGTGCAATTGAATGATCGCCTCCCGGTGAACAGAACCAGTGACTGTGCCTACAGAATTAAGTGTAACGACTGCACTAAGGTCTACATAGAACAGACGGCCAGGGAACTTCACACCAGAATTGGAGAGCGAAGGAGAAAAATAAAGAGGCCGCCGAGCAATGCAGATGAAGATCGAGTGTTACTGAGATACTAGGCAATGGCGGCACGTGGACTGGACATGGGACATAAAATAGATTTAGAAAACGTTGAGGTTTTGAGGAGAGGACTACAGTTCATGCCACAGAGGCTGATGGCCAAGGCGGTGTAGATTGCCAAGCATCCCAGTGTTAATAGAACAGAAGGCGTAGAACTGGCAAGCATGTGGAGAATGGTTTTGGATCACCCGAGCTGACACGCGTTGGTGTGCGGTAATCAGAAGGATGAGTCATCAAAACAAGTAGCTTAGATCTCAATTGCACTTAATTTCACCAACCTTCCAACCCCCCAACTAAATTGTCGTAGCACTCACAAGCCCACAAAGACCAACGAAATCTGCCAGTTGCACCCAAAGTGGATCACCGATTGAAGTACCTTGGAGTGGAAGATTAAAGGCCTCTCCCAACCCATCAACCGCAATGTTTAGGCAACCACACTAACCGACAAGACCTTTTAAGTGACATTCAACACTGATCTAGTGTGCTAATCTGAAGAGTTCTTACTGAGTGGTTGCCCGTCTGCCCTAAAACCTGGCCAACTTGGTGATCTGCTCACTTGACCTGATGAATCTTTTGTGTCAAAAGCGAAACGTTGTCCATTTGAAAACTACCGACTGTTTACCGAACCCTCCTGAACCTATGTCGATTTCCTTTTGTGTCGGTCACACATGCATTTTTGTCGTCATACCCTTGTCTTGCCAGTTGTCTGGTCAACACCATCGACGGGGTTTCTGAATGCTTCTCAAGGACCTCAAACCTGTTATGCTAGCATTCGATCCCGACTGTATTTGGCCCCAGCTCACTGGGTTTTCTTAATAAGGACCTAGGTATCCTCTGTGCTTTTAGGTGGAGTCACTTAGGCGTATGACCTTGAATACAGACCAGGGGTAAACGTTTTGCAGGAGACTGCCGTCCCAGCCATCTTTCGTAATGACAAAGCCAAGACCGAGAGTGTTCGGCAAATTTGCCTCACTTGATTATCAGACTGCTGTGTATTGTCTTGACTGAACGTACTATTTTCTGGATTACCGAAAACTCTTTGATAGTCTTTCCTGTGGCTCATCAGGCAGGCACAGTAACCGAGCTTCTGACCCTCAAAATCCCTCTACATAGTGTTTCAATTCGTGTTCAATTCTGTCCAAACATCAAAAACATGACCATCCATTGAAAATGCAAATCGGCATCACCCGATGCATCTGTCAGGTTAGCGTTTTGGTGAAATGCATGCTACAATATGGATTGATGCTTGCAAAAATGGAGGGCCAACAATGTGTTTTAATGGAGTTTTTGCCCTGCGAATAAAACCAACGTTTTCAAAAGCCGGGAGACACTACGCCGCTGTTCCACTCTTATCTGAAATTAACAGCAGTGAACAAATCACGAAACCCCATGGAGTATCCAGTTAGATATTTGACTGTTCGACCACATCAGACTCGAATTTCAAGCCGATTTCCAAGCCTCTTCAGACGTAAACAATGCTTTTAAACTAACACCCTATGAGCGTTTGCAACAACTTGACTTGACCAAATAAATGCGTTGTTTCCATGAAATATTTCCAATAATTAATCCAATCATCCTTCGTACTTTATCCTCTCTTGCATTGGGTGTACTCTTATTGTTGTTTGAGCAAGTATCGGTCTCTCACCCCATCACTACCTTAAGTAAAATGAGTCTCCGTTCTTTTCAAGTAAAAAAGAACCTCTAACACTTTAAACAAATAACATCACGCATCTTAAGTCAGCTGAAATTTAGTCAAAGTTTGACAAGTTTGTGGTCAGACGTAATATCTGTTCATCTGCCTCCAAAAAGTAACTACCACAGGAACAGTGTTTTCCGACGTCCGTCGGGTAAGGTATGTTTTGAGGACAAAGAATAGGGTGCAAAGACAGTGCACCAGATGGCGGCAAAGTTTGTCGGAATAACTGTGAGAACTTCCAGATGAGGCTTTTTAAATGAAACTTTTTGTTCGCCCAAATGAATTTTGTACGCGTCAAGCAGCGTGTCCCGTATTTCGACATACACTCCTGGCTGAGCTTCCATGCAAAACGTTTGAGTCACTCAGTTGCCTGCACAACGTCTGTATTACCTCTTTCGTTCTTAACTCATGTTCAGTATCGACCAGTAGGAAGAGTTCGTAGTATGCTGTATGGCCATTCATACTTTACTATAAAACTACTTTTATTCAAAATCAAGTTTTCTCCTCAGGACTGATTAGTTACAAGGTCATGTTACACAACCTTTGGTAAACTCCCTCAAAACTCTCAGTGAAATAGCAACGAAAGACAACTGAAATCTGGTCGTACGAAACGACCGTGCTTTTTGTGTTCCATCTTGAGATTTTTTACCACAGTCGCACTCAAAGCAGAGCGAACATTGGCTAGCTTTTGAGCATTTGCTCTGCACTAGTGCGCAAGCAACCGACTAATAAATCTAGTCATATTGAAGTGGCTTGGACATCAAACACGCAGATCCACTCACCATCTCAAAGGCTTTTTGGTATGAGGTTCAATGCAACCTTGCAATAGCACGTTAGTCCGAATCAAACTAGGCTACTGCCAGACGGAATGCCATTGGATCGCTGCAAATCCCCTTTTGAAACCCACGTAATTTTCCTTCGACGTGGCTCGAGAACCCTTCACTCAAGCGATCCGGATAACGAGTAGGTTTTTGTTAGACTAACAAACTAAAGTTTGCCTGTGGCTTGGTTCTGAGTTTTTGTTCGACCAGGTTCCCAAAGCCTGTTGACAACGTGCTACATTGAAATGTTTATTTCATTGCTGTCCACAGATGCAGTTAACTTTCTGTGGTATTTCCTGGAAAGGTTGTGATAAATTATCCCTCAGCCCTCGTCCACCGACTCCTTCTTCGTTCACTGTCGTGGGGCATCCAGGAGCCAGCTTCCCCTACAGATGTGTTACTGATGCAGTCCTCACTAAAATACTTCACATCGTTAGGCAGCGGATACATATGCCACAGTGACCAACTATAATGTGGTTACTCAGATCCGGATCGTAGAGTAAATGGAGTAGTATGACTCCCATATTTAACAAATCTTATCCATATAATTCTAAATCCGAGTTTGCTTAGGCAGTTCACTTTGTACCTAAGCAGATTAGAAACCCCTAGCGCTATGAAATGTCCCCATACCTTACGTCATTCAGAACGGCCCTGCGTTCCCCTTAACCTGCGTTATTTTGCTTGCGTTTCTGTGTATCACGTGTCTCAATAGATTCTTCGTACGTTAGCTGGTCCCTGAAAAGAGATGCCACTGATCGCCTAGTAGGTGTGTTGTTCCCTCTAGATACACAAAATATAATGGGCATCCGAGAAGGAGTTTTTAATTTGTGCTCTGTTGGAGAACAGCCTCCCTTTAAGGAGCCTTGTGTGGCAGGCACGGCTTTCACTGGATGACTACCGTTTACGTACACTTTTCGGACTTTCAACTCCTGAAGTAGAAGAATATAGGAACTACTGATAAACCAGTTAAATTGGAGCGAACCCAATTCTCAAATGACTCTCGGACTTGTTGTGAATCAACCGGACGAACTGGGTCGAGACACAAGGGCTAGCTTTCAGACAGGAGGCATTTTCGGAACAAACGCTTGATCAAAAGTTAAAAAGTGTTTTTACAATCACTGTGGATATTTCACACCTGCCCTGCAGACCGTCCTACCTGACGGTGCAGGCGAATGCCTGGAAACAAATGCACTACCACATCAATACGCACGGATGATATCACCTGGAATGCTGATGAAAAGTTGATAACAAGATTGTTAGTCGCAGCAAATAATCCGAAGGTCAACTTTTCTAATTTCTCACTGTTTTTCCTCCCCAGGTGCATATTACAATGGCCTTTTACTAAATGATCTAGCAGCCGGCTTGACATACCGACCATTTGTTCACGTGACAAGATATGCGAACATCCAATATGTGCCAAAATTTAAAGGTCACTTCGCGCCCGACAGTTATTTTAAACAGTGAGTTCACCTCTGTTTTTTGTTGTGTTTTTTACCTAAAATTCACGCATTCAAAGATGTGAGTCGGTTCACATTTCTGTTTGGATGTCACAAGTGACTTTACTAGATGCATGCGTTTATTAGATATTTTGTATCCCAGAAGGTTTTGACAGTCATCACCGAAATTCCCGCAGATACTGTGTAGGATAATGCGAATCCTTTTGCAGCACTACAACAATGTCGACCAATATCAACTAAGAGGTGTGTGCAGACGTAGTCTTGGGTCTGCATCTTTGAGGATTTTTTTCACAAAGAAGCTCTTGTCCAGCCAATCGGGATGACTGAAGGTCCCTCGGACATTGTTTATCAAAACTGTTGATTCTGACAAAAATTGCAATGTTTACATAGTTATTAAAGAGGCGGTTCATCCACTGTCACGGATCCCCACCCCCTAAACTATCGCATTTGGTTGACGATGGACCTGATATACATTTGAATTATTTCATTGCTATATGTTCTCAGTAAATTTGACTAAGGGAACAATAACTTTTCCGATTAGAACGTTTATTTTCTTGTTGTCAGCCGTGCAGTTTGGCCGGGTTATATCCGGTGTGCGGTGAACAGGTATAGACAGGTGGACATTATTTCGGTCTACGGCTTATGATGTTGAGCTTTTTTGAGTTACTGAAACTGGCGCTAGTGACCATAAGGATGGAGCCGGATACTGAAAACGTCAAACCTATCCTACTAAATGTTGAGTGTATAGAATGTTCGGTCGCAAAATATTTGGAACTAGGGCATCTTTACTGGATGTTCATTTTGTGGCCGTTAATCGGCTCGCCAAACTTGGCAACTGACTAGCAAACTAGACAAGAAGATGCCATCTGTGCTTACCTTGGTTTGCACACCAGTGATGTAGCCCCGACGGATGACGGGCCGTTTGCAAGCCACCCGAAAAGTTCAGTGAGCTAGTCAAAGGCCACCTGGCCAAAAAGTGATGGACCCCAAATCGTCAAGCCTGTCTGTCTCACGTGGTAAATGTTCCCTGTAGCATCGGACAATATACGGAGTATCAACTACTTATAAATTGTACCTGGTGATCGATTTCAAGCTACTGCACATCAGTCCATCGGGAATTCACAACCATACCCTTTCTATTTGATTTTCAACCCATTAGTTACTCCAAGGCCAATAATGGAACACACCCGAACCAATCAAGACCTGCCGGTGACAGTGCCGAACACAGTTCGGTGGATGAACGCAGTCGACTGATTACAGAATCCGATGCAGTAAAACCCGCAGTTAGTCATTTTGTAGACAGTACGTTTCCGAGAATCTCCAGTGGAATTTCGACAGAACCGGGCAAGCCCCAGTCAAAAGTCGACTCAGCTGCCATCCATTCTCAAGTGAATATCTGGCTCCTAATCTCTTTATCCGCCGCTGGTTGCATTGTGCTTTGTTCACTCATCTTTCTTGCCTATCGGCTAAACTTTAAGCGGCTTGATTGCACTCGACGCAAATCCGACAAAGCCAATCCAAACACAATTGAGAAAACTATCGTTATGCCTCACTTTGTGCAAAGACAAAGCCCATCTATGCCAACCAAAGTGCAATACAAATCGGACGTCCATGCAGCTGCTGCGAGAATGGAGTTACACAGAGCAAACCCGAATTCAGCAGCTCGATCGGTCACACCGCTTCTCATAACCACAAGTGATGTCGGATTGCTTGGTGCCAGGTCCATCACCCTCACACTTAACCCCTTGACGGTCTCACAGTCACACTGCTCACCACTAATACCTCAACCAAAGATCCGGCGGTGTCCTATACATTCTGATACATTCGTCTACGTAGATCCGAGAGTTATGCCGGATGATGTGGGACCCTGGTCACCACAATCTCCCTCTTTCGAATCAGGCAATCAATACTTCTGCAGTGAGTCTCCGACCAGCTCTGCCTCACTGATAAACACATCCTCGTTCCAAGCAATAGTTGAACCGATATCGAAAGGATCTCTGTTAGATTCGACCGAGATTTATAAATTGTCAGATTCCAAAACCCCTACGCCAGCATTTACTGAGAGTGTAGACCAACACTTTGTAGATATCTAGCATAGATTTTATTGTAATCCAAATGCCAATGTCTTTCATTGTTTACGTGTACAAGATGTTTATTGGAACTGTCACACACTTCTGGAAATTCCCTGTCAAATGAGGGTTTTGTGTTTATGGGTGTCGTAGGATCAGCTAAGTGGACTAATGTGTTGAGCCAATGGTTCCGGAACGGGAGACTAAACACAAACCTCTCTCCCCTCCCCTCCCACCCAAAAAAAGAAGGGATAAGCAAGTTGATTGATCTATTGGAGTATAGAGATCGTATGTCTAAAACACCACCTGCCTGGAAATTTTATTTTTGGCAGGTGGTAGTATTTTCATTTCAAGTTTACTTCTGTCATAGAAGCCAATCTACGAAGAAAAGCGGAGAAGCACTGATACGGCTGTTTTATCCTTACCGAAAATCACCAGCTGTGATGATCTCACGAAACTCAGTGACCTTCCGGCCACTGGTTGAACACTTAAACGTTCCGCCATGAGCCGCTGAACAGAAATGAAGGTAGCACTCACTTGCCGTTGATGGTGGCATACAGAGTCCGAATACTCGGGTTACATCAATCTCAAAGAAAACAGAATTGTCCCGAAAGTTCTTATTTAGGATAAGATAAGATAAAGACTAACAAGTTTTCCTGAGATTCTTCTCAAGTCATACAGTTGAAAAAGCCAAGGCACATTGTTTAACGCAAGTCCCTGATTATAGTGGACTTCAGGGAACAAGCTGGGGTAGAGACTATATTGTCTGCACGTCAAGATACATCCTCTTTAAGACACCAATACGATGACTTTAGGTAGTCAGAGCGGGTTGTATCGTGATTCTGTAACCACGCACAACAGATGTGTGTTGCCGACAATGAGTTCCATGGAAATAGTCTCAGTGACAGCTGATTGGCTGATTGACAGGTGTCATGTAAATAATACAGATAACCTGGCTGGACACCACGATGTAGCTGAGCCTATTTCGCCTAGTTCCAGAAACTAACCAAGGTCGGTTATAATTGTTGATCAGATGGCTGTTGATCTGTTCGCCAAGCTTCGTAGTTGACCTACAATTGTTTCGTCACCAAAAGAGGAAACCTGATCAGTAATCAGTTGAGTGGGCACCTCCTCCTTGTTCGCGTGCGTTTACCTAGTATTTGAAGAGTATCTATTAGCTCTCAGCGTGACTGGCTATTTGAGAGAAAGCTTTTTTTGTGAATTCATCGGTCCTTTTAAGATCTGTGTTGAGTTGTGCTCCATCTTCTTTCACCTGACGGACTATCCCGATGCCTCCTGTGTTCAGCAGTTTTCTTCCCTTGTTTTGCACATTGCGTTAGGGTTTGACCCTCTCGAGAATGATTGGTTGGTTGCACCTTCCGATTTTGTCCATTTTAACGGCTAGTGTCCTCATTCGATTATGATTCTTTATTCTTTGCCAGAGTTTCCTAGTCCTGTCTCCAATGTATTACGGTGCACGGAGTCAATGGATTGAGCATAATAACACATTTCGGGCATGGCAGTCACTCTATCTTTGAGAATGAAGGAACACAGTCGTTTGATTTTGAACCAGGTTCAAACTGTTGCGGCGGGGAGCACATTCCTCAGGCTGGTGCGAAGCCTGTGATTCTCTAGGTAAAGCACCGTTAAGCCGTAGGTTAATTTTACGAGCTTTCCCTCGGCTAAGGAGATGAAAGCTTTTGGTTCTTCGTCGTTCATCAGTTTACAGTAGAGCCGTATAGAACCGGATATCCTTCTAAAAGTTGACGATCTTTAAGAGCTC
>SJOL01008894.1:507164-541022 GCA_004794785.1 Opisthorchis felineus | reverse complement strand
CTCATCAGGCAGGCGCAGTCCCCGAGTTTTCGTCAACCTTATGTTCTACTTGGACCCAAATTGGACTGTTTTCAAGAAATACACTCATTTGCAAATCAATTTGGTTTTGCGAGAGACTCACCTGGAACCCAGCTGAATCTCTCGTTTGTGATGTTTCCATGCAACTGAATGTGCTGCACCAGGCCGCCTCATGTTTCAGTTGCTACGATATTCGAGATATCGCGATGCATGTAATTTTGCGCAATGTACTGCGCCTGCCTGATGAGCCCCAAGAAGGGCGAGACCGGTCATGGGCTGTTGAAGAATTTTCAGCAACCTTATGAGTAGTATATTGCGCAAAACACTAGTTACTTGGCCGCTGACCAGATAATCACTGTCCCTGCAGCTTTTCACACCGACGGGATACTTGGAGTGTTGTCGGGCAATACGTAGCAAGCATGATAAACTTGTTGCAGCTGAGTACCAAGTGGAAGATTTTGAGCCGGTAGATCGTATTTCAAAATGTCAGCAAGAAAACTTAGGCTCGTGAATTTCTCAAATTTATCTACCTCCGGTAACCGTGGAATATTCAAGTTTTCCGAGTCACGAGTAGAGCGCTAGTGGGATAAATACAGAAGACGGTAGAGTAAGTTGGGTGGTAGGGCTTGTAGCCGTTGCATCCAGGTTACTTGGACATGTGGAGACCAGAGTTCTGTGTATAGAACTTCGGTCGGTGTGTTTTTAAGCGACGTTCGTTAGAAAGTTATCAGTTTCGGAGACCGGTCGTAAAGCTGCGCTTGGGATGTCTTGGGAATAAAAAAAATTCTTTCTGTTGCGAATTTTACAGCAGACAGACGTCCACCAGTTCACATGGCGATAGTCACATGAACAAACCTGTAAAAGAAAAGAAATCTAACGTTGTCAGTTACTTAAAAACTCTTTTACGGACCACAAAAGGCTTCCATTATCTAAAGGCTTATCGAGTACCCCGAGTTTTCGGCAAAATTACGTTCTGCTTTAACCCAAACTATGCCAGAGTTGCTAAATACACTCATTTTCAAAGTGATTTGGTCTTAAAAAGCGACTCCGCCGAAGCTCGTTTATGAGATTCTTCCAATAAAACCAAATTAGTTTGTAGATGAGTGTACATCATAAACTGCATATAGTTTGGGTTCATGCAGAACGAAAAGTTGACAGTTATTTAGGGACTTGATGTACCCAATGAGCACCAAGAGGGGAAACCCCTTGCGGGTTGTTGGAGGCTTTCAAGCAACCTCAATAGTGATATGTTCCTTCGAGACAGTGTATTCCGATATCCTGAACACCGTCCTAACCGAAGCGTAAGATGGGATTCATGCAGCCTATTCATCTATAAAATACCACAAATAAGAGATTCAATTGGGATTCAGTAGAGTTTCCTTAAAACTAAGCTTGTTTGTAAATGCGTGTATTTAACTAGGAGTGCAAACTTGTTGTAGATTTTCCCAATGTGATTCCGGAATGTGATAGAAAGTGATAAAGGGCATGAACTCACGGATGAACTCTAAATACTTGTGAAAATGGATCATTATAACGTCACGGCCATTCATCAAGTATGATCTTTACAACGACTGTGACCAACGACTGCGCTGTCATTGGCTGCTTGTGGACGGCCCCAATGATCTTTCTAGTTAGTTGCTGACGATGGGATTCAGGCTACGAGTTTCGTGTCATTACAAGTGAAAAATGCATCATGTCAAGTTTGTTCAACTCAAAGTTTTGCTGGCCTGTGTAGAGTGTGTGTGACATATTTTACGTCCGAATAGCTCAGCACCGTTATCAGAATCCTTTCAAGTGGCAGTAGATTGCAACTTCGCTTAAGATGACTGACCGGCCTGTTTGAATTGATAAGTGCTTTCCGATGTGGGTGTCTTCAATAGTTGACTTTATTCTTAAATTTTCAGCCTGAAAATCTCATTGGGAACCTAGTCCTTAGTGTGACTGGGAGGAATGCTCCGTTGTCACCGAACGTAAATTCATTTTAAAATAATCTATTTTCACACACTTGGAGATACTCAACGTGCTTCAGATGACAGATGGAATAAACTCACTCGTTGTCTGTCCCACCCTGTCCAGACATCCTGACCGTTTCTAAGCCGTTTTCACGGTTGGGCTGGCCGTCCAAAACCAGTCGCACTGGGAGAGCTGTTGACATTGCTCATCCGCGGCTGTCATTTGGTTTGCTGCCTCTGTCATATTTGACTCTAAAGACCACGTTGACGCAAAAAGTCCGAGGTGGGGGCTAACGTCTCTACTCTTATGAATGCTATTCAAATAAGTGGCACTTTGTACTGCATCTAGACAAGGATGGTCTACAGGTTGTCCACATACCTAACAACTAACAAGTAAGTGTCAAGAATATGTCATCTTCACCTTAAAGAAATTTTATGGTGGAGCGTCCTCTACTGTGCTACACAAGTCCAGAAAGCTTACTCTCCACTCAACGTTGAAGGTGATTAGTTCCCCGGTCTTCTAGTCCCATATTTCTATTTTTCGGTAGACTTACCTTCGTGGATTGAACTAAGAAAATTCTGTTCGGCCGAACTTGGAAACAAGCTTCTGATTGGAGTACAAAAGCCAATAAACTTGATTTCACATCTACGTAATTGCCAGTTGCTTGTGGATATAAAACGTGATTATTAGTTGAGATTCCGTCCCGAGAAGTGCTGCACGGCGGATTCATCATTATTGGGAGTAATGAGTATGAATAACACATAGTTCACAAATTACAGAGAATGTCGAAACCACGACATCCCTGCTAGCCGCTCGAACACTTAACTGGTAGGCCACGAGCGGCTGATCAAAACTCTGATTAACTTGCACTTAGATGGGATATAGCATCACGAATCCTTCAGCCACGGAAGCCACATCGCGTGGTCACGCACTAACTGACTAATAGGCCGCTCGTGTCGCAACGGTTAAGTGTTCCCCGTGTATCTTGCGGGTTTCATTAGAAGGATTAGAACACTTACACGGTTTCCTGGATAAGATTAGCAGACGGGAAAAATCGCTGGTGGTTTAGGGCCATCGGTTACACCCACGAATGATCAAAATTGTACAAAATATAACAAATTGTTCCGCTGCTCAACACAACTCGTATGGAGTTCTGGCTTCAGGCTAAGTGGAAATAAAAGCCAGGACAACTGGGCCGATACCATCATGTGCATGAAAAGTCATCACTCGAAGAGCCAGTCAACACGTGACCATGTGACATAGCTTCTGTGATTGGAGGATGACTAGTGCCATCTTCACCATCAGTATCATCATCATCGACATCAATGTTCAAAAATGGCGCTTCGCTGCAGTAATTAAAGCGGCCAGAAGGACTGGGAGTCGAGGCTTGATTTCGAACTGCCTGAGGATGTCAGCACTGCATGACACGCAGATTTTGCTCTCAAAGTCGATTCAAGACGAACGGAATCATCAGTATTCACAAATGTGGATAAAAGGAGAGAGTTTTTAACGGGGTGGGGGCAGGGGGAGAAAAATTTAGTGGAAGGGAAAAAAGGAAGGCGTCAGCAGTAACATGTTTTCGCCTACCATCCCTGGTGTATGCAGCAACTGAGGTGACCCGGCTGATTTCACTACGCGACGGTCTATGTGGAGAGAGTATTTGTGAGAGAGAGTATTTGTGATTGCGTGATTCATGGTTGTACGTGATCTGAGATGCTGTCATGGCGTCCAGACTTAGACAGAAGGAAGATTAGTGCCTCTGGCCAAAGCCTTTGGCTCGAAAGCCTGGGAGAGAAGCAGTGGTATTTGGCCGTAAATGATTCGAACCCCGACCAGGAGGGCCGGGAGATTGTTTTGGTCAAAACTCTAACCATTGACCAACCTGGTAGAGAGACTGTGTGGAGTATAGCTCGATGGGTCATGGAGGAACACAATTCGTCACACCGTCACGGTAAGGTCCAGTCTCTTAGTGACGGTATATCTTTCCTAAATGCGAATTAATCATACCACTAATCAACGCAAGTGGTCCAACGGCCAAGTGTTCAGCTACTATCCGCGTGGTCGCAGGCTCGAAACGTCCTACTAAATTTTCGTCAGATGAGATACGTACTGAGGATGAGTCGGCTGTGCACTGCTTCCCAACTTTTCTAAATAGACTGCCTTCACCTGCAGGACAAAATTACAACTGTTAGCTCGAATTTTCGATGTTCAGGACTGACTGAGCTCTCGAACTTCCAGAAGTCCCAATCGAATCTTGATTTACCATGGTTCAAGTTAATTTGGTTTTGTGCCGTCCCACTCCCCAGGGATAACTAACATGAGTTTGATCGGTGAGTATATTGTTGAACAAATAAAGAATTGCTTATTTTGCACACTTGTGCCGTGAGCACGCTTTGTCAGTACAAGTTATCGCTACATCTAAACCAGATTTCACAACACATGGAAACATTTGAAAGCAACTTCACTCGGTTCTGCCAGCACGTTGTTCATACCTGTCCTAGTATAATAAAAAGGTGCTGGAATGACGGAGCGAATACAATAATCCTGAAAATGGGCGAAACCAAAAAAATTATGTTTTAGCTCTCACATGGGAAATACGTGATAGATAATTGGTCGCTACCTTTTGGGACAATAACTGTCATTCTCCACATAGCTGCCATTGGATAATGCCTGTTACCGCGTCTATTTTTGATGCATATACATAACAGTGTTCTGCCAGAATGAAGGTTGCCACCGCTCTGCTAGTTTTCCATGTGCGATGGAGTTCCGATTGTCTTTTCGGATATCTGATGCGTCTTACATATTGGCAGTGTTGTGGAATATAGGTAGCTCGGGTGCGCTGCTCGGTTGTTGGTCTGCTCGCCGAGCCTGGCAGTTGGATTTCGTCTTACAAAGATTTATGGATTTCAATGTCACGTACCAAACCAACAGACAACAAGATTCCGCCATCGACGCGGTCGCACAGGAAGCTAGTGATCAAACAACTGCCTTCAGGATCACTGATCAAGCAAAAGACGGTGTTTTGTGGGTGGAAATTTCGTAGTTTGTTCACCACATATTTGCACTGTCCAAGAATACAACGGGATGCTGAATATGTTCAAAAAAGAATTTAGGGTCACTTGGCCATAAGTGTCTTTCGAGAAGACCTAATTTATTAGTAAAAAAGAGCCAACGCCAAAACGCAAGACCCTAGAGGTGTCAGTCATACGATACGATGAAACGAAAAGGACGAGAAGACGTAGAAACAAAGTGCCAGAGACAGAACATAGAGCAATGCAGGAAACCGGAATTCGTAAATCCAGCCATCGTGTCTCATGCAGTCGGTAGGATTCTTAGGGGACTAACTGCACTTTCCGGATAGTCAGCCGTTACTGGAAATTCAATGTGAATAAAACTAATCAATAATGTGCTGTTGTAACCTAAAATGTGAATTTGCGCGAAAGTGGGAAAACGGACGAAATGTATGTCTAACCGGTACAGCAGATATTCGAAGAGAAATTTCGCTAACAAATCAATCAATATAGCCCACACGTTGTTCATAACTGCACAAAGGGAATCAGAATGATGAATAGTAGTCAGTCCCAGCACTGCTAACAGAGCATTCTCTCTGATATGTGAAAATACCGGCTATATTGTAGTCTTTTTCTGCGGTATATTCTATGTCGAATTCTCGGTCTTAAAAACCGCGTGAAGTTCGTTCCGTTTACGGTCATCCAACACGCCTGATTTTCTATGTGGATTTCCTCCTGTGAGTGAAGTTAATCTATGCTGAAAAGCCGAAAAGCCTGTCACCTTGGACTTGCCTCACTTGTAGGTCAAATTCCCGCTGAAATTCCAAAATTTTCTCACACCACCAATGCCTCACTTTTCTGGTGTGGTATTACAGTCGTGTATGCCGCAAAACCGTGTGTATTTATCTTGCCTTCCCACGTCAGAAGGCGCATTGTTCCTTGGCAAAAATCACACGGTCTGCTCTGCAGGTCTCTTCAAATTTTGAACTCAAACGATGCCCAGCAGGATTTAGACTCAGTCAGCTCCAAAAGAAGGATATTGTTAAAGTGATATCATGAAAAGATTAAAATTCAATTGCGTTTCGCTTGGCGTTTAGAATTTTTCCTGTAAGCCTCTCAAGATCTGCAATGTTTCCATCGCAGGTCTACTAAGCTTATAGAAAACTGTCTTGAGAAGTGCCCGTTTTTGTTTTATTATTAACATGGTCGGGTTTTTTTTATGGACACCATTGATTAACCGGTGAAAACCTTGCGTCTGTCCGCGGTTTAAACATATGACAAAAATTCATCCAAGTTGTATTAGTACCGTTTCTGGATGCCTGCAGACACTTTACGTTCGAAATGGTGCTAACTGAAAGGTGGACAGCATGTATGTAACTTAAAAGAATGACATAAAATAGATTACAAAGAGCTTAGTTGTTGTGGGTGTGCCTCGCTCTCCAGGATGGGGTCACTGCCGCACTTGGCTAGGAACGTTACAAGGAATGGCGGCTAGGTGATGTCAGCGGTGTTTTTGCTGTCATTTTCTTCCACATCGTCTGACTGGCACCTGTAGTTGTATACACCACAAAATGTTTGCGCGTGACAGTTTATTCTCCTAGCCACTCTATTCTCTTTCTTCCATTTCAATTAATTAAGTCAAATAAATTTTGCGTTTGTATGGCAGCAAAGCATTATTGTACAAATTGATGGCGGTGTGACGAGTGGTCAAGTTCTTGCACCTATTTCAAGAAGCCCTAAACCCTACATTACTAAGAGGGAAATTTTCCAGGAGATCATCTAGTCTTGTCTGTGGTGGCAGTTGCCTACTTAGAACATCCGTAATAGTTCATTCTGCTAGCTTTGTGTACTAGTTCCGGCAGCGTCTTGCATCAAACGGCAAATCACCCAAAATTCCCTTCTCATTTCCATAATCCTAACCAAGTTTACCTGTTATTCTGCGGGTGCTGAAATCGCCCCGAAAATTTCATTCCTATATATATAACGATTTATTACGAAATGAGAAAACAGAACTAGAGAAAGTAGCTTTCCTTATAGAATATGCAAAGCTCAAGCGCTTAGCCGTGATGCACATTTCTTATTTGCTAAGTTATGAAAAACCTCCCAACGTTTAATCATTGCCGATATTTGAGTTATTTCCCGCAAAAATGTCTACAGTATAAAAGCAGGACAGAAAAAAGTATAAGTGCTCTAATAGTAAGCTCTAAGGAAATTTTGATTTATGAGGGTAAGGATAAAATTTTAGCATTCTTCCATTTATTATGTGGTTCAAGGTCATTTTCGGTGATAAGCCGCCCCTTAGTTGCAGGCTATAAGAAAAACCTGAGGCAGTCGCCGGTTTCCAAGGTTCAAGGTATCGCTGACTCAAGTAGACGCCTGACTCATTTGAGGACACATTCATTTTGGCTTTCTCCGCAGTCACTTGCGAAATTACTGAAGGTAAAGCTTTTCGCCAGTAGGTGATTTATGTTATTCCTTTCTGAAGGAGAACGGAAAAGCATTCCGTACAGTGAAATCATTACTTGGTGTAGCGGGATGGACGCATATCGCTGTGTTCCAATGCATACAGCAAAAGGTTGTTGCGTCCCCATCATGAACCACAGCAATGATAATGATTCACTTGACATGGAAGCGTTTGAAAGTTCTGCGTTCAGAAACAAGTCCGATGACGCGTCTGATGAACTTGAAAAGTCTTCAAACTGTTTCTCTAATAATTGATTATCATGATTAGAAAAGGTAGTGAGTTTGGAGTTTAAACTGATGGCAAGATGAATATTGGCTCTAATTCATTTAATAAAATTGGAAGCTGTTCTAACGTCAACCAACTGACACACTATCAGTCTTTAAATTTCCAGCGGACATAAGGCTCACTGAAAATAAATCATGAAGAGAACGTTCCCAAGTGTCATGATACAACGGGTCCTAGCAAGAAGGTGCGCTCGATAAGGAAGTTCTGTTTTAATCAGGCTTCCGTCATGGAATCAGCATAAAATTTAACTAGCATGGGCACGCTTTCTTTCTCACTACTCTGCTTTCGTTCAGATGGTGAGGCTTCTTTCTTTCCTTGATATCTCAATTCTCAAGTTACCATGTTACATCCTGCTGTTTAGTAGTCACAGTTCAACTACGTCTTACGATAAAATGGTGAAAAATGGTAACTTCCTGTTTACGGTTATCTTTTCACGTTCCTCTTACACATTTCTGAAAAGTACTTCGTCACATTCCGTTGATAGTTTACGGTCTGTTTGAAAAGTGATATTGACTTAACGGGTTTTGTCCCGCTCGTGTGTCTTTCGTGCTATCAATGTGAGGATTAGGACGGTTAGATGGTTTCATGGATAAAATTTTCAGACAGAAAAATTTGCTGCTGGTTTCCGGCGGTCTTTTACGCAAATGAATAAACAAATATACACAGGACACAATAAAAACCCTTGATGATCAACATCACTCCTATAGAGTTGTGGCTTAAGGTTAAGTGGCCAGGAAAACAGGGCCCATAACACCATGAGCATGAGAAACCGTCACTTGAGGAGCCAGTCAACATGGGCCATGTGATAGGGCTTCTGTGATTAAATGATGAGTGGCGTTATATCCTTTCTAAGTGGGAGCTAACCACATTGTCGTCCAGCCAATCGAGACCGAAGGGCTAAATGTTCAGACTGCTAGCCGCGAGGCCATGCGTTCGAAACTTTCTAGTGGAGCTTCGTGAAATGCGCACCACTGGTGAATCCTAGTACGGACAAGACAGCTTCTCACCTTTTCAATTACAGTAAGCAAGCTCTATTAAAAGTTCCTTAATATTCTCACACTAAAAACATGCCGTATTTGGCTGGCGGGCCAATCGATTGACACGACCAAGGTATGTTACTGGGTCGTCGTTCTAGGCGTCAGGCGTTCCGCTCACATCACTCAAGCGCGAACATATTCACCTGTTCACACTTGAAAATTCGGATTAGTCCAGCGTGCGCTTGTGGAACAGTCGTAACACGCTCGCTTCGGATATCAGATGTGCAGAGTTCAAACCCCAGCACGGTCATTGGACTGCATTGCTGATGAGTTCTAATAAGTGCGAAGCTCGAGTCCAGTGCTTCCCTCCCTCTTTTGTGTTGACTCACCAGGATGAGTGCGCGAGGACAGGAGGACGATTGCTCAAACGAGAGTCATGTGGATATGTATTACATTGTATAAGCCATAAAGTAGAGCAGCTAGACAGAATACGTCTCCCAAGCAATCTTTCCTTCATAAGGTTCTAAAAATCGGGTGTAATTCTGCAGGATGCATTGAATTCCTGGTTCATATCAATCTGGGATTTATACAATCCAGGTGAATCTTTGTTATACCAAATTGAGAACGTTGTCACATGCGCATAAATCGGTATTGTAGGTATCCATCTTTGACTACTGCACACAAGTAGGTGAGATGCAAGGATACCAGAGTTACGCGCAGCGTTTCGCCGATGCGCCAGCATGGGGGCACTGAGTAGTGTGGCGATCCGGTCCACATAAATTATACCGCCCTGCGAATGCCAGTCGATTTTGAACCATCATTACGCTAGTCGGTTGTTTACCTCATGTTCTGATTGGTCGATGTTCAAGCGATCTTTGAGTCTCACCTCACTGACCTGCACCCGTATTCGTTTGGTTCTCCAGTCAATCCTCTCACATACTCCGTTCACCTTGTAGCCATTGCCTTCTTCGCGCTAATCGATTGAATTTCTGGTCTTTCTTTCCCCCAGAGAAGATTGAGTGCATTTTGAAATCTCTCCAGACCTGCCAGCCGCAGAAAAAACTGTTTGATTCCTTGATCTCGCAGCCTCATCCAAACTGTACCGGTGCTGGGTTTCTTTTGGGGGTCACAGAGTATGAGCTGCCTAGCCCGAGACCACAGAGGATAAGCCTTGGATGTTTTAATTCACAAAGGGATCTTGTTTTCTACTGTTTGCAGGTTCAGCTAGGATTTTTTTAACTCGGAATCTGGAGATGCCGGAGATATGTCGCTCACCAACTACGCAGTAGCATGACACATGACACTAATGAGTAATCTCTTTATGGGTTTTCATGAGAAGTTCGCATTTACTTCAATAACCATGCGGTATTCTGTTCGGCGGAACATCTCCCACTTTTGAAGACGGCAAGAAGGCCGTGTTTGTTATAATTCCATCCACTAGCGAACTTGGTAAGACAGTTTCCGCCAGTGTCGTAGCTACATTTTTCTAGTAAAGCTCATCACGCGGCCCCGGTAACTCCTAACCTCCTCGTTAGGGTCAGCTATAGAATGAACAAAGTCGAAGGCAAAACGCAACAACCCATCTACGTGGTCAATGATATAGTACCCTCGCACGATCTCATAAGACATTACAGCGTTAGCTAGGCTACAACCAAATTTTAACCCAGGAAGGCGGAAACGTCTTATTCCCTCTCCATGGAACAATGATTGGTCAGGCCAACTTTTTTACCTTCCGAGCTCAAAGCCAAATGGATTTGAATTCAAAAATCATTGTGATCACCTCCCCAGGTGCGCACTAAGACTCCTTCCAGGTTTGTTGTAATACTAAGGCGGTTTGAACCAGTCGACTAGTTTGCGAAGTGGGTAGGTCACGTGAATGCTACAGATTCATTACGACCGTCTGGCTTATGGATTCACCAGTGTAGTATGCACGCTATGGAAGCACCAGGGGACAGCGATTCTCCGAAGGCAGACGTTCACGGCAACTTCTGTGGATGGAAAACAGAAAGAAAGCTCATGAGCCGAAGCCCAGTAAGTAATGTTGTACATCACCAATACTTACATATAAATCAATCAATTGGCGGACACCGTATACTACACCAGCGAAAACAGTCAAACATTATGTGTGTTGATCACATACGTCAGTGAAGCTGTGCTGATCGTTTAAAAATAACCGTTCAAACTGACAGCTCCCGACGCAAATGAAGGTTTAGATAAGAAGGGAATTTGTAAAATTCACCACAATTGAGGAGGGTGTATACGTCTAGAGCAGTTTACGCAATTTTATCAGATTTCCTATCGCAGATCTGCCAAGTCATCTGGTTCAGTAATAACGTCTGTTGGAAATTGGACGGAGTGATCTTGAAACTGGGTCATTTTATGTATGTACGCCCAGCTCCGCTTTCAATACCCACAGCAGCTGCATTCCGGCGTCTTGCAGGGTATAAGACGGTGGTATGCAGTCTAAACGAACGCAAAACTTTACAACTGTGATTGCATGTGCATACTTGCAAGTTATCCAGATGACAAAATTTCGAATGAATTTAAATAAATTGATGACGATCATGTGACTGTCGTACTGATGTCATCTTGGCCAGTTATCTAAAATTTACTTATTGACACACAATATAAGGTCATGAGGTCTAAGCCTTGAGTTTGAAAGATTTTCGTCAACTGGGGGAGTGAAACAAGTTCTGACTGACACAAAAGCTTGCATGTTTTCGCGAATCGATCCATGGAATGGATCGATCCATGGAATGGATCGATTTGTAACCAATGAAGGGAAGACAATGAATATGTGAAAACAATTTTTGGAATTCCAATATAAAAAGAAGTGCAAAACAAACACTTTATCCTCAGTAGTCAGGATGCAAAAAGCTTTATTCTTCAAAGTGGAGCTGATCAAAATTGAAGATCTCCAGACTAGCTTGGATCATTCGCTTCAGTGAACCCATTCTTTTCAATATCACCCGCCTGGCATGTTTAACATGCTTCATTTATAATTTCTGCACAGGATACTTCGAATTTGCTGATTAGAATGAATTTCAAGCATTTAGGTTCTCAAGCGAAATCCAACGATTCTCGGAGTGTGTTGAGTAGGCCAAGCAAACGAATGGCCGATAATCGCATCCGGAGTCAACTTACAAACAGCTGAAAAATCTTGCTCGCAATTGTGGACGTCCAAAGTTTGGCTTTTACGCCAACCTTCAAGCAAATTTTGGAAGCTGTAGTCTTGGTTTCAGATTTTGTGGAAACCTGACACTTAGTAGAGAGTAAATCTGACTGGACGCCATGAGGACGATGTCGGTGAGCTCAGAAGCACTACACATCTCAGTGTTTGACCTAACGTGAAATGTGGCGCGGAGGAGAGCATAGATGGTGGTAAACACTTACGTTCAGACGTAATTCATAAACCAAAAACCTTACGGACATCTCACGGTTCCGCAGTCTTAAGTGAATCTTAAGCGATTTGAGCATAGCAACAATGCTGCCCCCTTCGTCAGCATCATCTACAGCATACCAGTGTTGAACACGGATGCCTCACCGCCATACATAATTTATCGCAAAAACTCATCCTTAGATAAGAATGAACAAAAAGCAGGAGAAACAGCGTTAACCGATAACAGGTCATTCGAGATGCACACGACAGTAGGCATTCATTAGCACAAACTGTTTGGAAGCTGACGACAAGGACACCATTGACATGGATTCGTGACCACATCTTTTGGTACTTACAGCCAGCGTTACCCATTCCGGAAGGCTGATCGCACCGATATCTTCTAAATCTTTCACAACCAAACTCACAATTTTCTAACTAGTGGTATGTTAATCACCTATCTGTCGTGAACCTGAGAACTAGACACTAGATGGTGACTTGACAGACGCCAACTTTCATTCTAGTCACTTTTTCAGTCGGGGCTTCCAATGCAAAACCGAACACTTGTCTACGAGTTGTCCTGTTGTTTACTCTGGGGCACCAGCCTAGATGGGCCACTGCTCTGAGGCACCGGTTACCAAAGGCCTGAAGATCCGGGAGATCCCTTAAGTATTGAGACCTATGTGACTTTGTTGTCAGCAAACTGAGAAACGTAGTCCGGCTCCATTTATTTAACCTCACCTGAATTACACCCATTTACGCATTATTTGCTTTGGATTCTTCCAGACAGTTTTAAATGGTTGGGTTTTTGGACTCTTCTTACATCCCGTTCCCCTAAACTATCTCCCCTAATGATCGGTTGAAAAAATTCCATATCACAGGAACTATGAATCAAAAGTTGAGTTAGTTAAACGGCCATCTGGCAGAAGAAACTTTGGATTTTGAAAGTTCACTTTTCAGCAGTGATGCATGTCCTCGGTCATGGTAGGATTTTACCTCCGGACGTCTGACAGGTGAGGTAACCCTGTTACCAGTGTCCCACCAAAGCAAGTCAGACAATCAGGTGACCTAGCTGTGGTAATCAGATAAAAGTGGTTATATTAAGGCAATGCAAACCATTCGTTCGACACCCTGAACGACCCAGGAGCCCTCTTAGTTGTCTGCCGACTGGCTCACCAGACAGAACACCGTTGTAGTGACGCCACAGAAGCTTCGATACCACCGAATCACTCACAGTCAATTGCAAGGCGTGTAGAATTCAGTAATCAAAATTCGAATCATTGTTGCTCCGTGGATGCTAATCGGGGATCACTCTGCTTCAGTGGACCAGGGAATATTTGTCCAACCGACGAAAGATGGTACTCTGCGTTTTACAAAACAAGGCAAAAGTCACCTTTATCTGGACGTCGGTGTGCCCAAAAATTTGAAACTTTAGAACCCATGTAGTATCACCAGCTAAGATAAACAGTCCGAAGGTTTGTTGCATCCATCATTACCTTCGAAATTTTCTGAGACTTCGACATTTGAACGTTTCGTTCTTGTATCACTCATTTTCAGTCACACATGTGTAACACAACTAGTCCGTTCATAGAAAATCGCATGCCGGATGAGAGGTCTTTTTGGCGAAACCCCTACGATTAAGAAGAACATTTGTTTTTACACCGCGCGGAAAGTGAAGAACAACGAAAAAAGTAGCAAAAGAGATATGTTCATGGAAAAAAGATGGCTGCATTTTTGTTGAAGTTCTTAGAAAATGTCACATGGATAGGTGAGATTTCAAGGGAATTTCAACCAATCAGGTTTCTGCAGTAAAGTAATATTTCAGTTTTTGCGTCAAGCAAAACAACTTTGGGAATGCAGTTTCACTATTCAGCTTTTCGGTTAATGTGGGTAGTATCTGACAGGAACAAAGTGGTCGGAATCACAAAACTAAAATAGAATGGTGTCAACGATCACCCATCTACCCATGATGCATTGTTTGCTGGTCAGTGTGAGGGAGTGATCAAAGCAAGTGGCAGCTGAGGGATCAAACATATTCACGCTATTAATTGTGTCTGCAAGTCACGATCGCAGCCAATAGGCTTTCGGGAACAGACAAGGCAGAGGTTTAACTGCCGGTCCGTTAATCGCTTATTTCGTGACACCCCGGCACTTGCTGGATGCAGGGGTCAGTCAATCTTCGCTGCACAAAAACGATTCCCAGAAATCCTTCGACGTCAACACTCAAAAACCTGACCACATGTAAAAGAAAGTTGGTGGAAAGACGACCCCAAAAATGCAGGTAACATAAGGTATGTATCAAGACTATCAATATAACAACCAGAGAGGAAACAAGTCCATAAAATTACCGTGAGAGGACTCATCTAACAGCTTCCCTCAATCGTACGCTAAATTTGGTTATCAAGTGGTGTAATCACTGGCAAGTATCATTCTGAAGCTTCCATTTTACCCTCCCACAACTTAACTGGTTTTCCACCTGATGTTTTGGTATGAGGTTCACTTGACGGCAACTCGTGCATTAGTTTAGTCTGATAAGTCCAAATTAGGGCAAAACCGGTAGTGAGAAACACAGAGTTCTCATCGACCTTACAAACAGACTCCTATGGGGAATATCAATCATCTCCACATCACTGTGAAAAATATAATAAGTGAGACCCAGCTTTTTTTGAGTTCACCTTGTATTTTCGAACGCACTTCACCCACGACTGAGTTTAACACTCAGTCGTTCTTATTGCGCCCCAGGTTCACTGCCAGATGGCCAGTGGACGTGGAGTTACCATCGTTCCTATTAACAAAGGCTGGTTGCGCACTAATTGTCAAAACAGTGTTCTATCTACCCTCTTAAAATGGCTTAGCCTGGTCAAGCTGCATCGCCAAAGTCACGGATGAGTTGTTTGCCGGATTTTGTCATTGCAAAAAGGGTTTTATGGTGGAACGTGTGTACCTGCTCTGCCACACAGCCCTCTGTTTGTTTTTTCAGCTATCCCCATGATTGAATTCATGCACACAGCCAGTCTGCTTACCTGGAGGAATGGGATATTTTGTTGTGCATCAGGGGTTTGCCAGTGATGTTGATAATTTCGAAAACTGTACACGTGTGAAATTCCGACACCACCGCACAAACCCTGCCAGCATTCAGCTAAACTATTTATCTAACGTCTCTATGGTTTGTTAAATTTCATTCGCACCAGGTATGGTGTGGTTGCTTTCAAGCTAATCAGATTAGCTTATGAATAGTTTTGAACGTTTCAAGATTGATACGTCTGATGCTGGCTATTTCAAAATGAAAAACCACTTGACATTCAGCGATGTTACTCAGCTTTGCGTCCTCAATATGTTATAAAATGTCAAAAAAACAAAATGGTTCACAGTTTCAAGGTTAATTCAATATAAGTGCACAGAAACAGTGAAAAAAATGAAAAATGCACTCGAGCTGCTTAACTCATTCATCAACTGTTATTAGGTCTGTCGGGAAAACAGTATGATACCCATTCTACAGGAGGGCCGGTCGACTAGATGGAGCAGAAGTAGTCTAGGTAGTTTTTTCTACTACACGTGACCTGATAAGTTAGGTAAGAATGCCATCAAATCAACGCTAAGTTTTTGCTGATTGCGTGGATATTTCAACACTTTCGGGACACAGTTTTCACATGGCAGTGCCATTTAATGGGGAGAAAGTTGATGTTTGCACCAGTGATGTAATCTCGGAAAACAACATTCTAAATGATGTCGGCTGAGTCCCCAGTCTGTTCGTCGGTGTTTCTTTCGGGGACATTTTGTTCATTTTTGAACCTAATCAATAGGAACCGATAGCAGAATAACTCGTGGTCAGTGGTACACAGCTAACTGATAGATGGAAAAATATGGGAAGTGGTTTTATGAGTACCGCTGGATTTATTCTATTCATGAAGTTTTCGTGACAGTACTAAGCAGTAAACTGAAATCCGGCGGACACTCCAACTATACAACTATACGTACAAATACACGTGTCCATGTACAATGTAGCAATAAAACGCAATGTTACGTGCAGACTTTTTCCACTACCTAAACACGTTAAAAATGTTTGACCATGAGAATTTACTGTTGAAGACCCATCAAAGAACCAGCCAGCAAGAAGATTTACGAACCGCTTCAAATTCATGAATGTTTTTGATAATTCAAATGATGGAGTTTTCTTCATTGGTGACAAAAGGCTAATTCTTAAGCTCGGCGAACAGCTCACCAGGCACCTGAGCAACTATCAGGTCACGAATATGAAGGGCAGTATCAAACAGACTGTTACAGACGTATTCCAAAGCAATCGCCAGATTGAAGTGTACAAGATCTCGCTCATTTCTCGCTGAGACACCACGGTGAAGTCTGGAAATTGGAAGCGACGGGTAAACGGCTGGTTTTATTTGTATCATTGGTGTTGGTGGCATAACACATCTAGGGTCCATTCAAAGCAAAAACTGAACTGATAAATTTTGAGCAAACCTGCTGCACCACAGAACGAATGCGATTGATCGCGTAGGTGCTCTTCGCACTGGTAGATGTGTGCCCACTCCAAAGTACAGTCTGGTGTTTGATTAAAACTTAAGACCTACATAAATCCGCGAAGCCCAATGATACACAACAACGGCTATCAGTCTCCAAGGGGTTCTCATCAAAATAGTGTGTAGCGTTTTACCGGAAATACGTTTGAAAAGACGTATCGTTCCCAGCAGCCCCATCTGGGAAGACCGTATGCTTCAGTACCCTAACATCTTTGTGGCTTGTTTTCTTTCTAGATGTCGAATTTACATTTTTTATGAAACCATCTTTGAGTCTTATGAAAACAAAGTACTGGGCCTGACGTGTTTCGCCAGTAAGTGATTAGGTACAAAGCTGCGGCAGGTAAACTAAAAACATCTAACGAGAAAAAAGTGGGGTTCACAGTCCACATTGCATTGAAAAAAATCATGGGTTGCTAAGTGTTAGACATTTGGTTCTAGTTTCGTCGAAAATCAAGTGGAACGAGGCTTGCGTGGACCGTGAATGCGTGATCTGGTAGATTTTACAAGTGTTCAAGTAAGGTAAGAAATCATAAATACCTCCACTGAGGACCTCCAATTAATTAGAGGAAATATCCTTGTGCTCTGCTAACACTCTGCATAACCCCTGTATTAAAGAAGTAGTCCTGAGTAAATGCCAAACTGTCAGAGCCGACCAGTAAATCCGCGAACTAAAACTGATGTTCATCATTCATCATTCGTGCACAATAATCTCTTAGCTGTTGAGCGAATTTCCTGACTTGTAAAATGCCAACTCAATGGGTATTAAATGGAAGGTTTTAAAACAACCAAAAGGAAGATAATACTGCAAAGTCTGCCACATTTGCGGTCGCATTCCCGTCGCACTCAGGGCTAGTGCCCTTAGCGCATTTAGACATCCTCAATTAAACCGTCAATTAATCCGTCCAAGTGTGTGGGAACACTCACGTTTGGTTTGGTGCATGTGACCATGAATTAGCGAGCGACAGATGTGCAAATATCCTAGAGCAGATTCCCGCGCAATTCAATCCCAATTAGTGTAGCAAATGCAGCATTCCGGATTATCGTTTAACGCAGCTTTAACACAGTGGTCATCTCTTGTAGACATTTTAGTTACAATCCTGGAATACGTACTCTTTAAAAACGAGTATGTATTACATGAGGACACCAAACAGTCATGTGGACAATATCGTCAGTCCCGCAAATTAGCATTTGTGAAGTGCTTTGCCTGCAGCACCTCCGTTGGTATTCGTCTATCTGATGGTAATAGCAATCTTGGCTGCCAACTTCCAATAAGCACCACATTTTGTCCAGCTGGTATGTAAGAACCCAGTTCAGTGGGTGCAACGTTCTATCCTGAGGGCGAAAAACGGAATTTTTAGAATTCCAATGTGCTCCATATATTAGCATGAAAACGGTGTACTTCATGGATGACGGTAGAACCTGTTCCCCGTGAGGGATGTTTCACAATGAAGGACATAAAGCGGTAATTTTGGAGGTGAGAAACTGAAGCGGAAAGAGTCGTTAAATTCTATTCACAGTGCTCTGCATGCACACATCCACCGCCTTTATGTCAGCCTACGAGTCTTCATAAACAAGACACGCTAGACTGGTCCCTGTGTTACAAAAAGTACAACTCCAAGTCACATATGCCGAAGAACCATTCAGTGCATCAAAAAACTGAACCAGTGGGAGTCATTTTTCTCTACTTGAGACATCCTAGCCACGAATTCCCTAGTGCATTATGAGAGCATCTCATGGAGAACAGAAGACCAGACACACCACCGGGTTCGGCGCCTTACTGACTGTTATCATGAATTTTCTTTTGTATTTCATACGAAACAAGTTGAAGGTCAATAACCATATGCATGGTTTTATTTCAGTAATGATTCCTATTTGATTCTTTGACGGTTCTCGGAACGCGGGTTGAAAAAATACTTTCCAGAGAACTGGTAATCATTTTTTGTTGAGATAATAAAAACGGCAGCAACAAATCTCTTAAAAAGCGAGGTTTTCTAGCAACGTTTTCATATCCACCAAGCTGCAGACAGCGAAGTTGTTTTGATCAGAGGACTTTTACCTTCCACAATCCAGCAATCCTGTTTCTAAAAGATAGAAATGAAAAATTCTGTAAGTTGCCCAGACTGTACACGGCCTACTGTTAACTGCCTCCGTCTAGGTCACATCGATTAGTGCTAAGTAGAGTGCCAACAGATTTGAACAGTACGTCAGAACCGAAGACCATCCTGGTAGCCATATATGAACTAGTACAATTTCGCTACATACTGTTCCAAAACATGCTGTCATCGCCTTAGTAATCATTAGACATCTGGACATATGTTACAGCCGGATAACAGAATAACGGATACTGGAGAATTGGCAAAACGGAAGTTATCAATTTTCCTGCGGTAGAGATGGAACCGACAATGTAAGGTCATGTCAACAAACGTGAAGCTACATGAGATGACGTGCAACCGTTCCTTTGTGAGATAACTCTAAATTTGGGAACTAGTAGCTAGGCAGAACAAAGACGCAGCTGTCTACGCACCGGTCGGGCCGTTTGCCAAAATGATTAGTTGAAGCGAATGGAAAACAAATCGGTACTGCACTGAATTGTTGAATACGTTTCGGATCGTCAGCACCCAGCATAGACATTGTGTCCTTCCTTGAGCAGCGAGTGTGACCATAAGACCACTCAAACAGGACAGTTTTAGCACTATGTTGGGTCAACAGAACTCGGACGCTGTTTCCCTTATCTTCCGCGCATTTCTTCTTACGACAAAATTGACATGATCGCATGTAGCCTCCTACTGAATAACCTAATTTTTATGCTCAAATTTCTTGAATATCGGCCACTGCTAGTCCTTATCATTTCCTGAATAAAAAATTGCGGCTGTTTTCATTGACTCATTTATTGGCCCAGCGCCTTCTTTTCAGGGGCTTACTCCTACCCACAAGGAATGTGTTTTCTAAAACATCTAAGCTATCGGCTCCTTACTGATTCTCAAATATGAACCAACTGACACATGGGATGGCTTTTATATGACACATTCTTCTGCATAAAAATAATATAAATGGGTTGTTTGGCGGAGTGCAACGCTGACACCATCTGAAGTTGAACTGAGATATCATCCAGTTTTGATGTCCAAATATGAAACGCAACTGATGGGAAGTCAGAAACCACACTTGCTTGGTGAGTCCCGGAAATAGCCACACCGGTAGTAAGCTTTACAAGATATTTCATCGAACCTTTAAGAAGTACCATACCGAAGAACTTTTGCACAGCATCTGCCTGACGAGGGTCGGCGGTGAATTGCAGGAGGCACAGGGCATCGAATCACATTCGCCCAGACGTAGGTTGACCGTGTTGTCCCAGGTGGATTCCATTTGCTTACGTGGATAGGTGGACACCGAATTAATTGTGGCAAGTGCACCCAGATGTTAGGCAAGCTAAGCGAGAAAGCGGACTACAATCACATGGTACTGAAAGCACAACATGCCCGGCGGAATCGCTGGCCTCCATAGATCGTAAATTTAACTTTTGTCTCCTACCAACTACCCCCTTACAACCAATACACTTTGAGTTATTTATGGCAGTTATAAACGAATAAAAACACTTAGAAACCAGGACTATTAGTATCTAATACATAATGATTATTGAACACCAATTAACTGTGCCTCGTTCATCTCATGGTTTCTTCGGTTTTGTTATAGCCGCAAACTGATTCAGCTAGCACCGCAACTCCATTGGTTGTACCAGATGTGAGGAATCAGCACCCGGTAACACTGATGACTCGTTCCGCATGTGTCTTCCCCATAAATACTAACCAGCTGTAAGCAGTATGCCTGTGTGACCATAGAAGCTCTTATTCGATACATTTTCGTAGGCATCATTCTGACCAAACTGCAGAGAAGTATGAATGTAACCAAAGTCTTTTAAGTGGTATTGCTCGGATGCAGCCTGAAACCTACTCAGCATTTTCCGCAACCGACACCAAAAGTAGAATTCCACTTTTCACTTCAAACAAGATAGCAGCTCTGAGGAAATTTCGGCAAACTAGTGTACCGTTTTGTTTGTCGCAAACCCAACTGAACAGTACAGTTTGTGGCTCATGTGCGGCAAATTTTTTTCCGGTACTATCATGGTACCTACATTCAGAATGATTCAAACTCTCAGTTGCCCTGTTTCAGCAAAGATTGTTGTGGAAAAGAATGCAAAAAATAGCAGAAGAATAGTTACAAACATACCACACGTTTTCTTTAAATAATCATCCCAAAACTTAGAAAACGGTTTCCTCTGAAATTCCCCATACCGGCGATAGTAGTTTGCTGCTCTGTGGGGACGACATGTTATGCCGAACAGCTCAAAGAAAAATCTCATTCCCTACAATGAACCTACGAAACCTACTTTTATCTAAGAGATATTTTTTTCTGTGTTAGCGCGTCCGCAGTCGTGGCAAAAATTGAATTGGCAGGATTGATAGAAGGCCTGAGACGCGTTACCAAACACAATTTTGCATCAATTTATTACCCGAGTACTAACTTGGTAGAAAAAAGTTCAAGTTATCGGTCATAATGCATTTGATTTTTGGTAGGAAGTTCTGATGTTCACTAGGTATTCCGACTCACTGCAACAAAGGGACTGAATTTCCTCCAGGAATTATTGATTAGTCAGCTCGACTTGCTGAGGACGACCTGTGAGTTACCACGGCTTTGTGGATCGGGAACACCACATGGGACATATTTTGGGATCTCACTTTTGGGTGTACTTTATCATTTTGTTACTCTCTCTCTCCCTCATACACAATTCGCGTGAATGGTCAGATCTATTATGTATAGAAAAAGAAAGAAATTATCGTTTAATCGAATGCTTCATTAATGCTGGTGAGAGATATGCTCAAAGTATCTGGATTATGTAGCGCCCGATCTCCGTACCAATTCATGTTAGCTTGCTCTGCACACCTTAAAGTCAAAGCGCCCGAAGTTCGTTCCGTAGGTGCACGTCAGGTGGTTGAAACTGTCAATCAACTGATTGGCCATGAACATACACTTTAAATAAGGTGGCCAGTAATGAGTTGAGGCCTTTCCAGCCGTGCATTCTCTGGCAATCCCTGGACATTTTCCATGGCCCACAAAAAATGGAACTCTGTACGCTCAGTGAGGTGCTGTTATCAATTGGTGTGGCCTGTTAGACACCCAAGATATAAAAATATTGCTTGCATTACCCGGTAAGTCTTCATAAGCCGCTGAAGCCAGATAGATATTGTCCCTGATTCTGATGGTTCACATCTGCTGGTATTCGGAATTTCATTTAAAAGTTCCTTGTTCGGAAGTATACTTTCAAAAGTCTTGAACCACATGTTCTTATCATAAGTCTAGCGTACTTCAACCACCATTCACAAATTTGAAGCCGTCATATAATGTATATATATATAATATATAATACATAATGTAATATGTATAAGGGAATTCAAAGACATCGCTGACCACGACGTTCATTTCTACCAGAAAAATCAGCACACTGCAAGCAATTCAAAGATTTTACGCTAGCAAAAGTTTGATGTTCGATAAACTGCACTCGATATTCCGTACCTGGTTGATGGGATCCTCTGATTTACTTCAAAATTATTCTCACTAACTAGTAACGTCAGTCGTTGGGTGTGTAGTTTTTTTTTTGCTGCAGAAGTTCACCTGCGGTTATTGATGAAGGTCTCAGGAAGTAATTTTTGTAAACTGGTCAGTTTCTTGGAAACTATTTGTCACCGATTGGGTAGTCATTGTTTCATAGAGCTTTGGTAGGTCGGGTTTGGTTTAGATCAGCCGAGATTACATGAGGCGGTATGCAGTTATCAGAAAAATGGTCTGAGTTTGAAACTGCAAACTTCAAGCAGAGTGAGATCCAATTAACCACCCCTGAAACCCGGATCCAATTATCCTGGTACCCCTCGACAGTCACGAACGACCGTTCCTAGGAGAAATAGTCCATGAGTGTGTCCTAGACAGGAAAAGCAAGGCAGCAAAATCCCAACTCAACATGAAGAAACCAGCCCCCCCTAACCAATCCATCGTAAGTCTTAGTCATCCCTACTAACCAAAAAACAAGCTCTAGGGCTCTAGGAGAAACTTGCAGAAGTAAAAACTACACTCTTCATAACCTAAAAAATGTATTGAGATATGTTGAATATTGTACCAACTGAAACATAAGGCGGCCTGGTGCAGGACATTCAGTTGCTTAGAAACATCATAAGCGAGAGGTTCAGCTGGGTTCCAGGTGAGTCTCCTGCAAAACCAAATTTGTTTGCAAATAAGTATGTTTCGCTAATTCCGTGCAATTTCGTTTCAAGTAGAACATAAGGTTGTCGGAAACTCGGGGACTGTGCCTACCTGATGAGCCCCAAGAAGGGCAAAACCGATCGTCGACTGTCGAAGAATTTTCAACAACTTTATGAGTAGTGTATTGTATAAACAAACAGGAACTTCAGACCAACACCCAGCAGTGATCAAATCGGCCAGTCATAAGAAAGCTCACGGATTTGCTCTCCGACTGCCTTAAAACCTGATCAGTCTGGTAACTTACTCACTTGGCCTGATGAAGCTTTTGTGTCGAAAGCGAAACCCTGTCCAACGATAAATCCCCCGATTGTTTACCGAACTTCTCTGAAACAATGACTAGTACCTTACTTCTATGGCCACAATAGCAATGTCTAATTGTTTAAATCACCACGGTTCCACAACCTCCTGGCGTTGGTGGATACATCACTGGATAAACAGAAAACTGGTACTGGGATGGATTCAGGGAAACGAAGTCGCACAGTCAAGCGGGTGAAGTTACAGTTGAACAAATCACACGAAATAAAGACATGCAGGCATTGTTGACGATACATCTCGTCCGACGGCTGGATAGCCTAGAGGTGGCGTTTGCTTTGCATTTTCTCATAGACTTCAAAGTCGCTCACTGTGACTGACCTAGTTACCGGAAAAAATCTAACCAGCCGGGGACGACTTCAGTTCATTTTGACGCGGTCCGTCTTGTTGAAACAGACTAGAAAATAGACCGATTGGTTTAACCTTTGCAGTTCAAACGAATGGTAATAACCCGGATGTCACAGAACGAGTTATGAGATCGAAATATTGTCAGGAATTTTTAAAATAACTGTGATTGTTTCTTAATGAGTATCTTTGATTCAGTTTTGTTTGTGTATAAGCGTGTTCATTCTGCCAGTCGTCCATCAATTGCCCGAAAGAAGCGACAGGATCGAGCGATAAACTTGCGAAATATTTACAAATGGGGCACTCCTGGTATGTTATGCTCAACAGTTTACGAGCTAATTTGCCATCTGTTTGTTGTCCATTCAGCGAGTGTGGATTTACTCGTGCCGAAACAAATCCCAGTGCACAATTCAAAGTCCTGAGGTAAAGGGGTAAGCAATACAATTCTCGTTACAGATTTCAGAAATAAGAATTTTTAATCCCCTATTTCATCAAAAGCTCCTCTGGTAACTTTTTTCTTGTGATTATTTTCGCAGTCTGCGGTTTCCTTGAAATCATTTCGAATAAGTTTAGACGTCTGTTGTTGATATGTTCTTTGATAGATACGGTACCAACCTTTTTGTCACGCCATCCAATCACAGCTTTGCCATTTTAGTCAACGTCAACACATCGGATTTGTAGCAAAGGTGGATCCACCGTGTATACTTTCGAGTAGCAATACATACGGTGTTTGAAAAACACAGCTCAATAAATCAGCATCAAATTACCCCCCATCAAGGTCACAGTGTCTTCCGATTTGGTAGAAGATCTGTATTGTTTTTAGAGTGCTCACCATCAGACTGTAAAAGACATACCAAAAGTATGACTTACTGGTTCCAGTGGCTTGGAAAATTACTGTACAACTCCAAAAATATGATGACGCTGTAAAATCATTGCAAACAAATTGGTTCCAGTCATAAGTTACGGGAAACTGATTGTTCAACACGTAATAAATCTTCTGAGGAGATTACTACCAGTTAAATCTCAGACATTCTGGTTTTTTTCAAATTTTCAATTCTGATTTTCTGAGTTTATTGGAATTCGGGATAAAAAGACCGATTGTTTGCTGGTTGTAATCCACTTTTTCTTGGTTACGAAAATAGGGATGTTTTAAGTGTGCGCCTTTCAACATGGCCAAAAGACATTTGAGCACATCTACTATACTCAAAGTTCTCTAAATGCCGAAGAAAAATACATTGTGTATTAAGAGTTTTATAACCTAACTGGAGAAATTTAACTACAGAAAAGCCCTCTCTCTGTTCGCGACTTTACCCACCAAAATGGCTACTCACAAACTGTACATAACCACCAGGTTTTTGAGCCCCATACATCTTCGGAGCGCTAAACAACCACTAAGCAGACGGCAGCAAGACGCTGATACCATTTAAAATATTAGTCATTGATGGCAAGCATCAGTCTTTTCACGTTTTATTAAAGATGTCACTTTCTGACAACTAAATTAGCTATTCGAGGCGTATTTTTGCTCCATAAGTTTCTAAATTCACATCCATTTCTAAAATGCACATCTGTGAATTAATTCTTACGTTTTTTGCGTTCACCTAGTTGATCGCAAAATTCATGTTTTCTTTGTCTGCCTATCTGAGTATGTTCTCCAACAAACGTCCTACTTTAAGCATTAAAAATTGCCTTCCAAGCAGTCAGGCATAAGGGAAGTGATTTTGTGGGTCCGGTATTTGCCCGAATAAGCTATATGAGGCTCTGCGGAAATCTTTTGGTTAAAACCAAATGACACCATCTCCGTCATATACACAAATCACCCAAAAACTTTCAGCACCTGACTCAGTTTGAAGAAACTGCGTCCGAACAGCTGAAGACTCAATCAGTGTTTGGAACACAATGGTTGCACAGTAGACACCAAACCACATCAACGAAGCAGTAGAGAGAGAATGCGTTAAATTTCTGTTGAAAATGACCAAATCTCTTCACATCGCCACCAGTCAACAACTAGCTCACAAAGTGCTTTAAACTTCGGCGAAGTGCATTCATTTGCAAACCAATTTTGTTTTGACTGGAGAATCACCCGGAAACAGGCTCAGTCTCACTTTTATGATGTTTCTAAGCAGCTGAATGTGCTGAACCAGGCCACCGCATGCTTCAGTTGGTACGATATTTGAGATACGGCAATACATGTATAGACGTAATACACTACTCATAAGGTCGCTGAAAATTCTTCGGCAGCCCACGACCGGTTTTGCCCTTCTTGGGGCTCATCAGGTAGGCGCAGTCTTCGATTTTCTGTCAACCTTATGTTTTATTTGAACCCAAATTGCACGAGACTAGTGAAATACAATCATTTGCACACCAGTTTGGTTTTGGCATGATACTCACCTGGAGCCCAGCTGAATATCTCGATTATGATGAAGTGCAAAACCGGTCGTGGGCTGTTGAAGATATTTCAATGGCCTTATGAGTATTGTATTGCGTCTATGCTTCAAACTTCCTTGTGAGAAGTCGTCAGTCGATCACTCAGTCAAAAAATGACCACACTCCACATTTAGTTCTGCGATGGGTTTGGCAGAAACGTTCCGCGAATGACAAACGGCTGATACTTCAGAGGGACAGAAAGGTAGGGATGCAGCACCGTCAGCAAGTTTGACAACCTCCTCTGAAGCCTTCGGAAACGTGCTAGTGTGTAGAGTCCCGTCACCAAAAATGGAGAGTGTCGCTCCAAAATATGCAATAGCCGCGAATCCCAGTACCATCCCCGACAAAAAGATTGCTTTTCCATATCGCCGGCCGCAAAAGATCATTGGCCAAAACTTGTGTTTCGCATCTTCCAGAACTTACCATGAACCAATAAGCAGGTTAAAGGAGAGGTGCTTTCACTGCATGTGTGAAACTTCGTTCTGAGAATTCCTCACTCAAGCAGCCGATCAATAACTGACCACATGATGTGGCTTCCGTGATTGAGCAATGAGCGGCGCTTTATTTGTCTACCTGGAAGCTAGTAAAACTACTGTTCAGCCTCTCTTGGCCGAGGATTATGTGTTCAAACACCCATTGGAAGGTCGCAAGTGCCAAACTCTCCTGGTTTCGTGAGTAGTCCCAACAAAGATAAAGCAACTGTACAGTGCTTCTCGGCTTTCCAACAAAGATTAGCTTCACTGACAAGAAGAAATCTCTGTTGTCACTTTTCCATTGGAGACATTTCCTTTACACAGCAGCCCAGAATGCATGGAAATATTCTCCAGCCCTAGTGCTAGCGGGGAAGCTTTCTTACCCGTCCAGTCGGCATCCTGATTGGTTGCAGCTGCGACCCCATCTCAACAACACAGGAGACCTCTCATACCAAACTTATCATGGCAGAATGTCGCTTGTAGTCATCGTAACGTCAGATTTTTAGGATCTTTTTGGACTCGTTGTTCGGAATACGCTTTTATTTCACGTTGAAATTCACGCTGAAATAATATTGAAATCATGATTTAAAACTGGAGAACTCGGGGCTACTCTGAAGTGTAGGTTAATGACTTCGTCCTATTTACTTTTGGTGAGGACTTATTTCTGCATGTTGCAACTTTTATCTTCTTTGGAAAAGGTAACATTGTATGAAAATAATGATTTTTTGATGACATCTTAACTTTTCCGCGTCTGACAATGCTTTACCGATTTACTGTTTTTGACAAACCTCACTTTTTGGGGACTTTGGTCTACAAGTGAACCACTTTCTGTATCGGGGCGAGACGTTAGTCCACGTGCTCAAACACGATAGGAATGTCTTTCTCGATGTTCCTTTGCCATATAAACCGATAGATAAATGCTTGGCCTGCAGTCAGTGGTCCATAGTTATTACTTCTTTCTCGTGGAACATTTGAAAATATGGTGGACCCGATGAACACCACCTCCTTCCTGTGCCCACCTAATGGATCCGGATAAGAGCTGGCTAACTTGTCGACCACACTTCCAAGATAAATCTGCGGACCTAATTTCAAGCAACTACTGCTCCCTCTATTGATATAAATGAATCTATCAATTTTCATGAACATTTTATTTTCCCCTACCAATTGCAGTACTTTTCAGGCAATGAGTATATCGTCATATGCAAGAAGCTTCGCTTACCGCAAAATATCTATAGAACCTTTGCTATATCTTCAGGTATGACGAAGCCTAGTTTTTTGCTCTGTCCGATTTTAAATCTCGTGTATGGAGATCATGGAAACCCGATTGTGTCTTCCGATTACCGCACTGAGTTATTGTATCTGCACAGCTCATTTCTTGCCTTCAGCTGTTCAAGGTCATTTATGGTATGCCAACCGATGGTCTTTTCCGCAAGCATAATTCCCCCAAGCAAGAAGCACCTCTGTTTGTTTGAGCATAGTCGTGTCATTTGCATAAATGGACTACCCCTTTCCAAAGAAGACCGCAAGAAATTGGAACAATGGGACCTAGGCATAACAGAAATATTCAGACAAAAAATAGTGCAGGATATGGACTGATGAAGTGATACAACTTTAAAATATGAACAACACACCCCAAATATTGAAAGAAACTTATGGGCAGATCAGAAATTTTTGGATCAAAATGATGTAACTTACGTTGCACGTGCTACGTGCCTCTATGCTGTTTCATAAACTTTACAATTTGTTTTGTCCATGCGCGTCAAAGTAAAAACACCAAGCAACCATTCAGCAATCGAACTGGAAAAGAATTGAAGTTGTTGTTCTCCAATGAATTCGTAAAAGGACTACAAACTATATACTCAAAACGGTGGCATTCGAAAAAACCACGTCAAGTTTCTGATGGACCACATGACTAGTTACAGAAAACCCACTCAACAGGACTCAAGTTCGGTTGTATTCGGTAGTACAGAACAACACGTCTGAAATATTTTTCAAGAGACGGCGGATTACAACTTGAAGCCAGCAACAATAGAAACAGCAAGACCAAATGAAAAAAGTTAAAAAGGGAATAAGTGTTCAGCTTATGGCCGGAAGCTTGCGGGTTCCAAACTTCCTGCGTTTTGGTGAGATGCGTAGTGATTAGGATTCGCAATAAGGATGAAACAGCTCTACAGCGCTTCCCGTCTTTTAGTATAGATTGGCTTTGCTGACTGGACGGAATCTCGTTTCGAAAATTACCGAATCTCCTCACATCACCAAGACTCTTATCAGCCAAAATCTCAACTGCCACATTACGAAAATTGCTCTCAAAATCGAAAGACATGACTTGGGAACGTACATCAGACAATGCGAGTAGTTGCAACCAGTGCTACACTGGAGAGGCCGAAGGAGAGTTCACAACAAGAATTGGAGCACACGATCCAACTATCACGAAGCAGGTTCCGGTACCTGCGATTTCTATGTACTGAGATCAGGATTGGTGAAACTGCAACTCATAAAACGTGGACATTCGGGGTGCGTGGAAATAAGACACAAGAAAGAGAAACTTGCAGAGCTACGGCTTTTTGCGAGTATTCGGGCGTGGTCTAACCGAATCGACAAACGTGCTTACTTGATACACTTTCTCGGACCGCTGGAAGGATAACTTGTGGAGTTCAAATGACCCAAAGTCATGCTAGGTAACATCGGGTATAATTTCTAAGAACGGTGAGCCATCAGCGTCAATCATGTGACAAAACGTAATGCCGCTTGCGACTGATTTTCCACTCTCAGCAAACAGTCACTCGTCTCCACTGCTTAAAATTCACCCCCAATAAATAATCTTTGTATACCGTGAACTAACGAGGACCGAATCGCAGTTTATTTTGTTTATATGAGCGGCAGACTGGACCGCCGACATCCTTTCGAGGCAGCGGGTGGTTTCGACTGAGAGCGTTACCTTATTGTGCTGAAATCAAATAGCTCGTGAGAGCACACTGGACTAATCTGAGAGTGCGAACCTTCGAATTATCTGACTTGTGAAGGTCTTCCCATTCGTATTAAATAGCAACAAAATCAGAATTACGTGAACTAAACCTGACTGTTTGTATTTTATTGTCTGTTGTGTAGAACAGGTGATTTTCAGGATCTAACAAATACAATATTAGCCATCCTCATCTCTGGGACAAGAAAAAACATTCCAAATCATCCTTGAACTATGATAGTGTCTAACGTTATTTCGTCTTTCCAGTAAAATGCGCCTGGACTGATATATTTTCTGTAATACACCCCAACTGATGGTGATGTCACCTACTCACAATAAAAAATGGACCCAGATAGTGGTTACTCGTATCCACGGCCTTGGTTCAATTAGGCAGGGCGATGGAATTCGGAAATATTAAAGTCCAAAGTGCAAGATCATAGAACTGTCGTAAACACCATACGCAAATTCATTAAAATGTCCCATGAGGATGTCCACAAAAGCAGGAAGGAGGTGATTGTCAGCTAAGAAAGTCCACAATCTCATCCGTCCTCCTCATATCGGTTAAAAGAGAATCATTAGGTGGGGAATCCCGTTAATAAAGGAGTCATTCGCGTCTCTTGCAAACAACAATGTACCTACAGATAAACGTATTCCGTCAGTTACGCAGGTACTCAGAAAGACAACAGAGCTACGAAAACTCGGAAACTGGTGATTCGTGCCAAGCACCAAGAAGAACATAACCAGTGTAACGATGTATACTGCTGATGAAGCGCGTGAGTGGTGTTGGTCAGCTGTCAAAGAGCAGTCCCCGCACTCACTGAAAAGTTGGCACGGAAATTATGAAACCACCTTGCAGTGTTTGTCCAGGAAAGTTCAAGAGGACGTTAAAGAATGTTTACTTTTCAAATGCTCTGTGAAAAATGATATTTTTACTTTCATTTCTAATGGCTTGCATCCTCTTAGTTTGTGCTGGTGTATAAAGAACCCTGCACTGAAGAACGTTCCTCATTTCACCGGTATTGGTGAGTCGAAGAGTTTTCAGCCATGTGTGGGTATTGCGTTCTGTAAAGCAGCAACATTCTATTGATCTTTTCTGCTGAAATAAAAGCCATCCAACTTCTTGACTGACTACCGTAATTTTGGCATATATTTCCGTAATTTTAGAAAATTTCAATTTCCAAAGTTACAGTGAAAACTCGTCATTTTGTCAGATTTGAGTACGAAACCAATGCACTAAACTCACATAAGCACATGTTTAGCTCCTAGTCATTTACCCGGATACTTTCTGCCGCATTATCAACCACGGACCCGATTGTGACGTCACGTAAGTTGTCTGTACAGTGCATAGGACGCGCATTGAAAACTGGGAAGCGAATTGCAGTCAAATGACTGGGCACATAATAGGTATGTTGAAACAGAGAGTAACTCATTATTGTGCTTCTATCAATATGTATACCCGGAACGAAGCCGGTGTAACTTAGTTGACGAGATGATTTTGTGAAAACTTTAATATATCATTATTTCTTTCCCGTCTGAAGTCTGCAAGTTGAATTCAAACTTCCGACCAGTCTCTGACAATGTGAGTGCTTCAAGCTTATGGATAAAGATAACCGGTGATTCTGTCAACAATGAACTCCCTGCTGGCTATCCAAGGTTAGAAAAGCGTGTTTTCTTGATACAGTATTTTGAGTGTTTGGACTGATGTGAAAATGTGCTCTGGCAGTCAGCTTGACCGACGTAGTTATTTGTGGTTGGTGTGGCTTACAACGACGTGTTTAAATGGATGTGTCTCATTCGTTTTTGTATAAAAAAACTAACCGATACAACAAACCGCACCCGCTGAGCCCCCAAAATTGGTAGGATAATTAACAGATCCAGATATTTCGATATCTTGGCCGTGGGTCCTGGTTAGATCTGAGGCAGCCAATGGGTGGCGTTTTTGGTCAAATTGTATTACGAAAGAGAGATTCGAGTGACTCTCGTGGCGAAAACATCCCGGTTTGAAGCTAAACGTGACCTAATGGTGGTTGTCTTTTTCTAAACACCCCAAAGATGATTGACGTGAACAGCTTGATGACATCGGAGAGGTTCACAGTTTCACCGTCCCTTAACTGGACTCTGCTCAGACTCTTTTTCCACACCACACTCTTCAGCAAACTCAAACCTATTTTCGTCGCCCACAACAGTTAAAATGAAATTAAGAGGCCTATGCAAGCTTCTGAGCTTATGCGTGGGTAAATACCTCGCACCTGACAGAAAACGTTAGAACAAGGGCAAGATACACCAGTAGGATTATCGATTCCGTTTCCAAAGCGGATGTATGAGTTCAGAAACCACAACTAACCGTACAGCCAACCGCTTAATATAACTTTGTGAAACAAATGGTCATCATATTACAGCCTACTCTTTTTTTCAGAAAATGCAACAATAGAAGTGGTCTGGCACGTTAGCCTACCTAACCAGTAAGACAATAAGCAATTTAGTTCAGAGTATAACTGCCACTGAGCAAGCAGGACACCTGTATGGAAACTGGTTTTTTTTTGTCCTTGAAACAAGCCAGTCGTTACAAGGCAGTCGTTTTCAATCTATAATGAATCCGGCTTAGCATTAGATTACCACTTCAGGCAACTGTGTTTTATGCCCTTTTCCTGTTCTGGCGGTAGCTGATAACTGACACATTTTGTGGAATTTACCGAAATCGTATGTTAGGGCAGTAGCCGATAATGAGTATGATTCAACTAAATAAGCCAGGGTCGAACTGGTGCACAAGTGCGCTTGTGTGAACGAAAATATGTCTTGATGTACATTAACAATGGGCTTCGAATTAATGAACACCCGTTTTGTCCTGGAGATAACTGGCCTGGAACATGTTCACTGTCTACGTTTTACTGTACCATAGTTTAGTATCTGAGCCGTCAGCAAGGATTTCCGAAGCCTCATACTGTTTAATTTACAAACTTGATGTTGAAACCTTGGAATCTCTTCTTGTTGCCACCAAACCAGTCACACAGAGTTTATTCAACCGAGAAACATCTGTCTTTCCAGTACTTTATAGTTCCAAAACGAGAATACCACTGAAAGGATAATCTTAGTCCATCATTTACCATAGTGGGTGGGATTTCTATATGACGGCACGATTTTGAAATTATAGGAAGAGCAGAAAACTTACCTTACATCAGAACTTCATCAACTTAGCAATCACGTTCTTGCAACAACAGACCCCGTTTCATCAAAACAGGCACAATTCTCATTTCCGGTGTTTTGCCCAAAGCAACAGTCCGTATTACAGTCCGTATTACAGTCCGTATGTCAATCACACTAATTGGTATGCTTTAGCCTGTTGAGTGATGTTCAACATTATGCGCCAACTACAAGATGAGGAATGAGGCAACTATCCATCCACAAAGTCGTGTAGTAGGGAACGATAAGTGGCACCGACTCTTGTTCCAGACACCATCACGTGCGCATTTACGCGGTCACTCACTCATGCACCTCCGGATATTTGAACCTGGCTAACCCACTCAGACTCCTTACGCTTGAAACAACATATTCCGGAGTAGTTTGGAATGGCTTTCATTTAAATCTGGCCAGTAGGTTATACAAAGCAAGCATGGGGAAAACGGATTAGTTTCACTGAAGTTTATAACGGTGACAAGTACTTCAAGGTCAGTCTACAGTGATCGCTGAAGGGGGTTACCAGGTAGCCGTTTCGGAAGGGTGGAAACTGTTGGGATTGCTTTACCCTACACTTTATCGGTTGTTGTTAAAACTTTCAAGTATATTTTTTACTTTTGACCGAAAACGGTTGACCTAATCATCACAGGTAAATATTAAAAGAAGCATTCCTCCATTCGGTTCGCCGCTATCTGGAACGCCGTACCACTCTATATTCGCAAAACAGTGTACCGTAACCGAAAACCTGAAAAGGAGTCCATTTTCTTTTATTTCGCCTTTGAATTGCCTCTAATTTATGAAGAGATCTGTGCATTCTTTCGTGTGAGGTCTCCCTGATATTGGAAAAATCCCCAGGATTGTCAAGCAGCTCGTTCAATAAAGTTCGTGTCGACAACGAAACACTACTACTTTGTAGGAATCTTGTTAACCGTTCTTCAGGTACTCACGTTGAATCATACAGAGCTGTTTAGGCCAAAGGGCCCCCCAAGCCTCGGAATGGATTATACCCTTGATTACTTAAAACATATGAGTACACCGAGCAGAATCTGTGTGTTTAGTGCACAATAACAGAAGATAGAACGTTAGGTAAACAATGGAGTTTTTGGATAGAATTCCTATATGTCATAGCATCTAGTTCACTGAAATCGCCTTTGTGTGCAATCTGTGAGTGGTCGGTTGTATAGGAATGCTTATCTGAAAGGTCACGCAACACAATCTCTTCATTCAGCTTCGGATTAGA
>SJOL01008894.1:482484-498040 GCA_004794785.1 Opisthorchis felineus | reverse complement strand
GCTGGTATCGAGTGTTAACTGCCAGCAACCTTTGAAGTCAACTTTATCCGCTAGTTTATAGCCTGATGGCCAGATATGTCCTAATATTCAAGCATATTCCTGAACTCTTTGCTTTCACTGCCATTTGAAGTCTGCAAATGTGGAAACAATCTTTTTTATCAGAATAGATTGAAACTATCCGTGGGAGTTTTTTATCATACCTCCAGTTCATCCCACATTTATATGTACTGTTCGGACCACTGTGAAAACCGATATTCGGACAGACTTTACCTTCTACGATTTGCTCAAACGTCCAAACTACCCCAGTAATTGGTTTTGTGGCACACAAGATTACGATGGATCGTGTTCTCTGAAAGAATGTCAAATAACAAGTCACTTAGAGTGCATGGAACGTGGGCCATGCTATTTGAAATTGCGAAGTAGAACACCAGTCCAACGGTAATGGCACGTTCTGGAAACATTTTACATCCGTAAATGTGTTTAGATTAGCATAGAAATGGCTATGAATTTCAGAAAAAATCAATCTAGTCAAGTACTAATTCTGTACAATCTTTGTGCTTAGTGCAATTTTCGAGCCTCCACTCCCACCCTGGCGACCGAGTTGGCATCTTCCCATTAAGTTCATTTTATGAACAAGCCCATCTTGTAGCACCGCTTACCGCAAATTTGGTTGGACAGTTTGTCTCCAAATTTATGCAAAATGTTTTTTAGAGTTTGTTCTGCTTTCAAAAAGCCGCACAGCTCCACGTCCTTTCACGATAACCAATTCTCTGTGGTATAACAAAAGCTATTGAGGAATGTTCAAATAGCGAGTTGCCTAGAAATTTCGTAACCTACAATCTTCAAAGATGACATACATGTTTGCCGCACGAATGCGCCGGCGATCAACCATGGCAGTGCTGTAAATCTTCAATCATCTGAATGAGAACGGCGAAATCACAACTTCGCATGGTGTCCGTTTGTGTAGCAGTTACATAACGATGGTTCGGTAAAACGATTTGTTAAAAAGATCGATATCGATGGAGCCCATAATACTACTGATTATAATGCGCAGATCACCGGTTCTTTAACCCCTTTATACGCAAAACGAACAAATCTTCCATGCGTGTGTGTTACAGCAGAAAACATTGTCGATATATCTTGGGAACAAAATCCCAATGGAGCGATCCGCACGCGATTTCCGCTAAACACATGAAATAGCTAGCGTTTGTAATTCTCACGCATGATCGTTACCACAGCGTAAAAAGATATATATTATAACGTTAAGCCGGAAGGTTTGCCGCGAACAAGTTTCAGGATAATCAGTTTAGAAATGGGACACTTGTAATCCAAATGTACTGGTCAAATGATTAAATAGCAAACTGTAAATGGAAGCTCCGGTGTGATGTCACCGGTGGATTGACGTCCTAACTATGATTACTTGCTGAGGTTGGTCGAATACGGGTTGCCATATTTAAAATAAAGAAACTAACCTTCATTATGAACGAGAGCTCAAGTACCCTTAAGAAGCATCTTCTGTGGTCGTGCTAGATGGATTAAACATCTCGATGCTGAAAATCCTAATATCATGAGTTTTGCGTGGCCCATGGTGATAAGATTAGGGATTAGAGAGAGGATTATGATTGCTCAAAAACAAGTAAATAACTTGGTTCCACTAACTTAAATGACCCGAAATGCTGCAAAAGTTACGTGAGTATTTTCCCTGATAAAATTCTCATGAAAAACGATCAATTTGAAAACAAGGGATTGTAATTGCAGGCTAAATTGGTTTTGTTACACTTGGACCCGCCATAAATTCCCTTTAGAATGACCGATACGGTAGTGGTTAAAAGTGACAACACTACTCCTGTAAAGACCCTGTTGTGTGTAATATCCGATATTCTCCGCGTGAACAATGTATTTGGGTCTATGTAGAAGCACCCAAACTTCCTAGTTGCAAGTTACTTGGATGTTTAAACACGAGTCCGCGGTTTAGACGAAATCCAGCGGAAATCCATGGCTCCTGCCTCTTACTGTAGTTACATTACTCTTTCGAACTCTTATTTTCTTCACCGTGGGGTCGTGAAAGACGGAAGTCCTAGACACGGTATACTGCTCTACTTTCTCGGGCAAGTGCGTTGTGGGTCATGTTGGAAGCGGTTTAGTTTGTCAGCACTATGCGTTTAATTAGAGGATTTCAGTATACATCAATACAAACAATTTTCCATTGAGATTTCATCATATAATTGAAGCCAGTCTATGCCGAAGAGCTGAGAAGCACTGTACACCTTTTTCATCAGCAGTGCACAAATCACGAATGTTCAGGGAGATGAGAGCTTGCGACCTTCCGACTGACAGTTCGAACACATGACCGTTCGGCCGCGAGCGGCTTGGCAATGACGCCTTTGACTTACTCTTGGACAGGATATAGCGCCACTCATTCCTCAATCAATGAAGCCAAATTACGTTCGCCGACTCCTCAACTAACGACTTCTCGGAAGGAAGTTTCATTCCCCTTGTGTAGTAATTCTTCCTCTGAGCTACCAACACTTTTCTCTATCGAATTATTCCATGAGTTTGATGACGATAGCTTTTAAGCAGTTTTATTTGTTTGTGCCAAGGCTGAGCTGTTCTGCAAAACTAAGGCTTTTTCAGACTAGACGAGAGGAAGTAGAACATGCGTCTTTTAGTGATGGGGAAATGAAACGAAGGAGATTTGGTGAAACTTCCAGTGAATACTTCTGACGCAGGTATAACCAAAAAAATCCCATTGAACCGACATGAACTCAGGGTTTGATCCGTAAAGCTAGAACTGAGTGGATGAAGAGAGGACAAATAGCATTTGATCTGTTCTACAGCACTTGTTCCTAACCCCATCCACTGCTACACAATAAATTTTATTCAAACGGTGGAATTTCCTGTAAATCTGGGAAGACTTTTTCCGTTACTTGTGTGAATGTACCTGAGTTATCATTTAACAATCGTTAGGCATTCATACTACTGAATACATCCGAATATTTTCTGCCTGCCAATTATTTTGGTGACAGTGAGTTTCCGTTAGGTCTTGTTTCCTATCAACTCGTGTCTGTACAAGAAAGAGTCGCATTTTTAAGGCGGAACTTGACCAGGTCTTGGTCAATGACTGGTTTTATGCGCTTTGCCGGAAGGCATGCTATTTATAACAAATTGTGTGCACTCTCTCCCCTGTGGAAACACATTTGTAGGATTTTTAAGTCCTAAAGAACAACAGATTATTAGATGCGGCAAAGTTGGACTGGCTCCTCAACAGGCCAGATTCTACTCGAAGACTGTTGGTTTATGAAACTAGCGTCTGTCCGTCAATACTTGAGGGACGATGGAGAAGAGATGAGTTAGACTCCAAGTTGCCATCAGTTGATCTACGAGGAACGCGGAACTTATTCACACCAAGCACCTGAGGTTAGCAACCAAACAGAATCACGTTGAAGAGGGTTCCGCCTTATAAGCTAAGAGCAAATGTAACCATATTTTTATGAAACAGGGCGTATTTTTAAATAGTCGCTGTTCGACTGCAGCTAAGTCGCTCAATGAACGATGTTTTCTCGGGATCCAGTTGGGCTTCGCCAGAAAGAACACCAGTAGTCAACATAATAAAAGCTGACGGTAAGACTGCAAACTTGCGATCTATTCGCTAAATTGAAACAGCAAGTGGAATCGGAAGCCATTGTAATCAAACTGCTTTGTTTTAGAAAATTGTTTTTTTAAATGGCCTGGAGGATGCATCCTCGAATCTGGAATCATGATGCTTCTTTTCTACTGACTTACGTAAATGATCCTTTCGATCTACCGTATTGGCACTGCATCTAGCCAGGCATTTTTCACCACGTTTTTTAATTCACTCATTGCGAGTGTTTCAGGTCTCAAGACACACCTAGACGGCGTTTTTGTCCATGCCAGTACAAGACACAAACATGAGAAAATCTTTGTTGTTTAAACACAGTGTACTACTAGTAAGTTTGCTGAAAACTCTTCGGCAGCCCACGACCGGTTTCGCCCCACGTGGGCTCATTAGGTAGGCTCAGTCCGAGAGTCTGTAACCAACTCGCGTTCCACTTGGGTCCACATTGGACGGAGTTCCACAAATAGTCTCATTTGCACACGAATTTGGTTTCCGACTGAATTTGAATTTTTCGTTTGGGATGGTCCGTCTCAGCAACCTTGTGAGTAGTGTGTCATGTCTAGACAATAACGTGTTGCGTTAACTCTGATATTGTACCAACCGAAACATGAGGAGGCCTGGTGCAGCACATTCATTTGAAGTGGATCATCATAAATGAGAGATTCAGCTGGATTTAGTTTCGTCTTCTATCAAAATCATATTCGTGTGTCAATGAGAGCATCATAGAATCTTCCTGAGTTTGAGGGATTTTGCTGTAAAAGTCAGTCCTATCCTCTGTGTCCAGCCTTTATTCTTCAAGCTACGTTGGTGATGGCGCTGCGCACGACCCTAACCTGGCTGTGTTGCATTACTTCTCAAGACTGTACCTCATAACAGCTTCTGTGTACATCACTAATTCATGAATGCGCTGCAAAAATATTCGCGATTTGTGCTAAATTTTGCAAATATCCACCTCTTTTGGTTTTCTTTCCGATCGGTTTTTTAGTTGCTGGGTTGCGTCATGTGTTGCCTCAGAGGCATTCTGAGTTTCTTACAGGCACATACTACTGGACGTCCGTTTTATCGTGGTTGCAGGCCGTTTTCGTCACAATGGGTGTTGCAACTGACTGCAAATCTCGGATCCCGAGCATTAGTGGGACAAAGGATTCATCCAACGAGAATACAATAGCTTCAGTGCAAAATCATAGGGATGTTCGCGGTACTTAAAAAACGTTTTGACTTTGTTTCAAGACTGTCTGGTCCATATCGAGTGACTGATTAAAGCCTGAGCACCTGAGCATCGTCAGTCGTTGCTGATTGGCTGCTTAAACACTCACTCGACAGCCATCTCTTCCGGCCAGTAGACTTGCCTACGTCCCTGAAGTAATTTCAGAGAAAATGGTGGTCCGCGGAACATTTTGAACGTTCTGAAGTTACTTTACCCTCCTGACAATAGGCTAAACGTAGTCGACTGCCCCGTGCTTCCACTGTTTTCTTATTTCCAGCCAAATTCTGTCTCAGCTGTGGATTAGTGGCAATAATTGATGACCGATTCTTTCTGAATGATTAGACTATTTGTTTGTCAGCCCCAAGGCAAAGCCTTCATAACCAAGAAAAGTGCCCCCTTTAAAAGAGGACTCTTATTCTAGGGAAATAAACTGGTAAATAACACTGCCGAAAATTACTTTTGTCTACATAGAAAATAAGCACGCTCAACCCCTTGTTTTCATTGCTGGTATTGGGCGAGTTAGAGATTTTCCACCGGATATTTCGTCCTGTAAGCGAAGCTAATCTGTGCCGAAAAGCCGACAGGCGATGTACTGTTGTTCCCCCCTTGTTAAAGAACATCAGCAGTGAGCATCTCACGAACTCGCTAGTAGTTTAGGACTAAACCGTTCAGCTACAGGTAGCCGACCGAAGGCGTGGTCTGCTCGCACTTAAGATATAGTGCCAATTATCATTCTTTTTGTAGACGTGTACATGTTAGAAACGCAGTTTAAACTGCAAGGCCTGTAAGCTTTAGCTTCAACGAATGAATCCAAGGCCAATTCTAGTGCCCTGTTCAGACTAGTGGCTTTCCAGCTGGATTGTCCCATACTTTACTACCGCCAAAGACTTCTTGAAAGCGGATGGTCTTTAAAGGTTGTACAACTGTGCACTGAGACAGACTTTAGTGGGCCAACTGGAACCAGTCTATTATTTTATGGGAATAGCGGAAGGTGACCTTATCTGATACAGAGAAGATGAATTATGCGGCGGGAGAAGTATACTTCCCTTGAAAACGAGCGGAAAAACCGCTAAAGAAAAAACGAAATATGCTCATCTCCGACACTGATACATTCTATTATCCTTCTCGAGACAAAACAGTCTTGGCGGTAATTAGGGGGGTTAGTACTCTTGGAATGATATAAGACATTACGTCTTCTTTTTTTCAGATAGGCAGGTCACACTGCAATAGCAAAACCTTTAAAGTAAGGAAAAACGAAGACACGTTGATGCTGAATGACATCATTTGACGTACATACATCCTTCTTTCTCAAGAATGACCACCTTAAGGGACTAACCAATGATGTTCTTTTTGAGAATAGGTTTCCTACTGAAAGCATAAGTGGAACAAATTTGATTCTTCTTAACGTGTGGTCATTTCTGGATGTAGGCACATCGGAGTGGGACAGCTGAGGTGACCAACTCATGACTACAGCTCGGGAGGTTATCACAGGAAGGGGGCCTGAACTAAAATATAGCTTTTTGGTGTTATCAGGTTTCTAACATCCATTGTAAACGGACAGCCTTGGTTCTGTATCTGATCCCGTTTGAACAGACTACTTTCGGAATGTGCTGTCCTGGGTAAAGACTATTTTACTTAGCTTCCTAAAGATTATTTTAACAGTTACGACCCGCTCAAAGTGGTTTTATTGTGAGCCTTCAAGTGACCCTCCCAGATGCTAAAAGCCATTGACACTGAATCAATACGATCAGTGTCAGTCGAAAAAAGTCGTCTTATCCTAACTTTGCTAAACTCATCAAATACAACTTCAAATTTTCTCCCACGAAGAGGGCTCTTGATAAAAATTAAATGTAGAATTTTTAGATTTCGTTTTCATGGGTTATATGAAAGTCATGGGTAGACTAGCGCGTCCTATTCACTAAAGCTCTATGAATGGACGAGAAGGGTTGCATGCCCACCTGCAATCACATATGGTCGTGCGTTTTGGTGTTTTAAGTCGTTTGTCAGTGCGCCGAACTAATAACCTGCAGTTTGAAATAACCTACCGTAACCGACAGTTATTCCGTGAAAGGGAAGACACCTTCTACGGAACGTTTCCTGACCTTTGGCGTTTGGGAAGGTGAAAATCTCAACGATGCGTGGACATTGACGGAAAGGTGAGTCGATGATGCAACTCTAGTTGATCCTGGCAAATCCACACATCACAATGTGGTACAAATGGAGAACGGACCGACTGGTGGAGAGTGGAAAATCGAGAAAATTAGGAAGTGTCGAAATAATAAATCGAGTTCAAGACATACGGACCACCGTGTAACACGGATATGAATCCAAACACTCAAGGAGGAAGAACGCGATTAGTGACAAACCCCAAGCTGATTACTGGGCCCCGCAACCATATGAGCACTAGTTTGATCAAGAGCTAGTATGAGTATTTCGATATGACCTTGATGAAGAAGTGTGCACGGCATTTATTTATTTCACAAAAAGACCGACGCTTAATAAGATGAAGTGTTGTTCTTTTTCTCATGATAAATCTTCTTTCAGAGGACCACCATGTTTAACAAACATCCTCGTTATTTCTCTCAGTTTTCATCATAGTTATTTGGATGCTTGGAGGAATTTGGTATTTCGACATTTGTGGAGATCAAAATTGTGCAGAGACTTCTACTGTTGTCTAATTGCAAGACGAATCACATGTAAATTTCAGCTGTGGCGAGATCTCTCGTCCTTAGTAATTTCGTATTGTTGCTTACACAGGTGTATATCTGTTCCTTGCGATTTTTGACGAACTGAGGCATAGAAATTCAATAATCCCCTACTGTATGTCTCATCACGTTTTGCTTATCCAAAGTTCAGCAACTGATTCAAATCACTATGAACTGAAAGAATTTTGAAATTAATTTACAAAACTTTGTCCCTCAAATTTGTTGAATTTAGAGTAAAACCACCGCTAATTTTGACTACCCCCTGCTGCACATCTGGAAAACACATGTTTTCTTCCGACCAAGTGAGAGTTTTGAACTAAGTCACTTCACTGGCGTAACCAAAGCTGGAACAAACTTATCAATTAAGTGTGACTTTTGGAAAAGTTGAAGCAGAAATATCGCACTGAACCAGCATTTTCTTGCTTTGCATCGTTTCTGGCTGGTTGTGATGCTTATTCGACAAACGTTTGAATATGATGCAAGGCAAATTTGTAAACATAAAGCCTACTCTTATTTTAAATCGTTTTGTTTCATTAAATGCCTTTTTGGAAAAACGATCGGGTTGTGGTTGAACACAAAAAAATCGTTCAGCTGTAACACCCTTTCGGTGCCTAGCTGCCGTGCCACCCAAAGGAAGCACGAGGACTGGGATATTGTCAGGTTGCCCAAGCCTAGACAGGGGAAGTCGAGAGGCAGAGGTCGGATTTGAACCACGGACCTTCCGGTCAGTAAATTCGCGCTCCAATAACTGAGCCATCTCGCTACAGCGCAAAACTTGCGCTTTGTATCTGCTTTCGAGGACGTTGGCTGAATTTGGTAGACCAGTCGCCAAGAATTTAGCATCCGCTTATTGTTTTCAGAGTAGTTTCACTCGCTCCCATAAATGCTCCAAACGATTAAGGATGCTAGATCATTTTGACTAGAGATTTTGTCTACTTGGATTGCGAAGAAATGCGTTAGAACACAGTACTCTAGTTTAATCCCGTCATAGCGAGACCGTGCATCCTTGTATCTAACAGAAATATGATACGATCCATTTCGTCAAGAATACATCAACTATGAGACAGTAGAATGTGTACTCATTTGTGAGTCACTTAACTCCGTCAAAGTCAGAGTCTCGGGAAGCTGAGGCAATCAGTCCTTGGAATGAACAATAATTCATAAACATGATCATGTTGCCAGAAGTGAAGACTCGATGAGTGATCCTGACCACGTTAAAAGCGAAACACACGCATGATTTTGGCAGATTCACCAAGTATTCACTCCCGTATTCCCATGGCCCGTATAGGGTTGAGATAATTCTGGTGACGGAGCGACATTTAACGATTCTCCTACCTGAAACATGCAAGTTAAATCAATGAATGGGGTGAAAGAGTATTCCACACAGTTTATCCATTAAGCTGAATAATTAAGTGAGTTCGGCTGAATGTTGGATTAGTCGGGAAAAGAGGAAAAATTATCCAAACTGTGCAATTTTAGCCCATCAATCTTAATCGGCTATTTTTTGTTCGCTGATTAAATTCTAAACATTTTTATTCGTTAAAGTCAATATAAAATGCAAAAAAATGTAATAAAATTAGTGTTTATGTGATCTGTTCTTCTGGTTAATAGAGATCGATGGACTACAAAGCTAAAAGCGAACGATCCGTAAGAGAAACTGTTCACGTCGTGATCAGTTGGCCTGAGTTGCGAGCGATCACGTGAGCAGGTCATGCAGGGCTCAGCGGGCGTGCTGACGCTGTTGCGTGAGAGAATCACGAATATCTCCACTGTGGTCAGATATCGATATTGAACGGATCTTGGTAAGGAAATGACCTCTGTGTGTAACTTTTACAGTACGCATTTCATAAATACTTTAGCCGTTTTAGCTCACGTGGTGTGTTTGCTTGACTGCTTGAATTGACACATGACCAGGGTAACTGACTTGTTTTGATGTATGCTAAACGTTACAACGCTGATGGCTATTATAAGCAATGTAAGGCTCAACATCCGTCCTCCTATTCACCAATGTGATCAACAAATTGGTGCTGATTTACTAAGCATTGTATGACCACTAGTGCCTTGCGGAACCTGTGATTGTTTTGGGACATGACGACCTCAAAACTCTCACCATTACTGATTGGATTCGATAGTTAGAACGAAAGGCGAGAATGTTACTGCTAAACGTTCAGGACAGGTTGTGAAATTTCAACTGGCTATCAGAACCGTCAAAAACTATATTTGGTCTCGAGCGGGATTAAAAATCCTAAGAAAACAATAATTGGTCCTTCTCGTTACACTGTGGCGAAACGGACTGTCTTCTATGTGCTGCTAATTAAACTTTCCCGTTTCTTCATAGATGCTAATCCCCGAAGATCGGCCTTGACTGTCTCACTCTCTCCGGTGGTTTGTATGTTTGGACTTCAACTGTCACGGATACAGAAGCGTTACAAACAACTCTCAAAATGATTGCATCGGAGAGATCCAAACACTTTTGCGTGAAAGAGGGGAGCATATATGCGACCCCAGCACTGACCCACATTCGCGTTCTGGTTGGGCAAATGTGCTATTCACGCAAAAAACCGAAAATGTTCTCCTGCGGGGGACCTACTTGTTATCATATTAAGAGCATACCGTTGCTGAAGCTTGCTACAAAATACACCATCTTAATTTCACCCACTGAAAACTAGTGCCCTTTTTAGCAGACGCTGTGTACAACTTCCGCACACTCAACACTCACGAATTCACAAAGATCGGAAAAAATTTTCAACTTTCTTAACTTACATGAGACCTAATTGAGTAACTGTGGCCATGTTCGATGGCTGTAAGCAACAAACCGTGGGATTCAAGTAGGTCATAGTATAAAACATCACAGCCACTTTTAAAATCGTGTGCTTTTATTCCATTTTGCACTTTTTCCCATTAACCTACCCTGCAAATTCTCGTTTTTGATTTTAAACATGGACCGCAGGTTTTTTTAATCATTATCGACTAACTCTTAATGGTCGGAGTATTCCACTACCTCATCTATTAAAGTTGTTGGCTGACAATAGCAATTATTTCATTGCCTGGAGTTACACACCGCTACGTTGACTATCACTCAGTGCCCCTGGTTGGTGCATTACAACTCAAAATAGAAGTTTGTGAGAAAAATTAACTTTTTTTGTAGGAGTGGCTCGTCAGACCAGTAAATGCTTTCAGTCATGTTATCATCGTGTTATCATTGAAAAAATTGAGTTGACTGGTGTTTTCAACTGTTCAGTAGGTATCCCACCCGATAAAGGGCGGAAAACGTCAACCCAAGCGTAGCTTTACACACAAGATTATTTTCCGTAATCAGGCCACCCAAAAAAATGGTGATTATTTGGCAGTTTAGTGTGGGTTTGGGTTGATCATGACCAAGACTACTCTGATTTATTTATTTTTGATTTGGTATGGTTTCTTTAGGTCGACTGGCTCTTACAACAGGATAAGTTGACCCCACAGATGCTTCATAGTGTTGCTTTCCGAAAAAGACGGTTACAGTCCACACAGGGTGATATTCACTTTCGTATTCCAAGTAACCACTAAGCCCCCTCCAAACCTAACTTGGCGGTGGCAATCTGGGTTCGATGCTGCTCATCAAGATGGCGAAGAAAACGGGGCAAGTTTGTAAAGCCTGCTTTCGGAATTTCGGGCAACGTGACCGAAATACTGAAGCTAACGCCACTGTGGTAGCTGCCTCAAATGTGGGCTGCTGAAGCAATATTCTCGAATGTTTGGTCAAGCCGTGAGTGCTCAGAATGTGACCCAGAGGCCAATGGTTAAAATTCTTGTGGTTGTAGATGTTTAGCACGCGACGACACCAAGTTCCATAAAGACAAGCAAGGATTTGCTTGACTGGCGCTTTCAATACACAAGGCTTAGCAGGCTGTTTTCCATTTTCAGCCCTACTGTCTTCACAATTTGTGTAAAAACTTGTCTGCCGTGTCGGCAGAAGAATCATTCTTTTCTTTGGCCTGCAAGTTGGACCAAATGGTGAAACCAATTGTTGAAGTGCGTGTACTCGTTCTATCTCATGTTTTCCAGTGTAAATGGCCATCCTTTGGACACCTACTTGCGTGGAGAATGAATTTTTTCTCATTTTCTCTTTCATAAGTCCGATGAGACCTGCATGGTAACCGACTGGACAGAGAACAGTCCTCTGGTCTCCAGTGTTTTCGCCGAATAAGTGAATTGCAGCGACATTGTCCTAATCCAAGTATGTGAAATTACTGGATGGCTAGAGTGCCCCTACATTGTCTGTTGCAAACTAAGTCGGTTGCAAAGTTTAATAATATATATATGATATAATATAATATAATATAATAATATTATATTATATATAATTATATATATTATATATAATATATATAATATATATAATATGTATAATAAATAATATATAATATATAATCTATATAATAATATAATAATAATATAATACATAATATAGTATATAATATTATAATATAATAGTATAATATATATCTGAAGCCGGAGGCAAGCTCAAGCTCAAGCTCTTCACCGTAAAATCAGACTCCAGGCTTCACCGACAAGTAGATAGTTAGGTTTGATGGGAGCAATGAGTTTGCTCGGTACACCACGGATGGTAGGCCATCGTGACATGCTGGGGATAGACTCGAAAGCGAAGCAAAATATCAGTGGAACAATGAAGGGAACAGGACACCTCTTGAATGTGAAAGTTTTGCTAATTGCCTTTTCAACGACTTTTATGAACGTATGTTGTATTAAAGTTTGAGGCTTTAAACCCATTTTATTCGTTCTTGACGAACATACTTTGCAGCACCTAGCCTTGCAGATCTGCTTCTAAACTCGGTGTTTTTGAAAATCCGATCTCCCTGTGTGTAGGAGGCATTAATACACCTATGATTAGACCATAACTAAACCTTAGAACTACATTTCTGCGCGGCTTTTGACAATCCGGACCATATTTTTTGATTAAGTCGAAAGCTTATCCAGTAAAAAAGACCACACTGACACAGCTACGCGAACCGATTACCGAGTTTACAAAAAAAAACAAGTCAACCGAAGAATCAAGTGGAATTCAGGCATGTCTTTCCAATTCTTCCGACCCAAAAACCCTAAACAGACTGAAAAATTGCGCTAACTCCTTATCATTTGTTTTCTGCTGCAGGGCACGAAAAGAAGCGATTTGTCTCTTTGTGACTGTCAAACCGGCACATAATTGGCTTTCTATTCAGACAAGATAAGTCAGCAGTTTAGACAAGCTGCTGATTAACTCGATAGCAGGACTGAGCGCAATTCACCATATCAAATGTTATCGGTTATGAACTTTTAGCAGTGAACCACGAATCTAATTGAAAGGGCGAGCACAGGAGCACAACTCATTTTGATGAAAAACACAAGAGATTGGCATTTACGACCAATGGAAAGTGTGTTTTCCAGGGAACTTTTTCTTCGGATTAGGATTTTTATGGCCCTGATGATTTTTGCTATTACCCAGGCAGAATCACCCGGAAATGCTGGACTAAATCAACTGAAACTCCCATATAGTCTGCGTGTATTTTCGGTGGAGACAACAGGCCGGGTTGGTTCAAATCAATGAGTAGAATTTCTGCCTGTATGATTGAAGATTATTTCGAAACAAAACCTACTCATGTACGGATATTTTGTCTTATTTCGCTGGATCGTATATTTATCCAGGACTCATAGAAAACAGCAACGTGCACTGTTGGCCCACAGTGGGACTATTTCTTATCTGTCAGGAAAAATTAATCAACAAGTTCTTTGTTCGTAATCGTAATTCTGGATATTTTCTTCGCATATTTGAGAACAAATTGAGAATCAACGTGCTTACTCATTTCAAGGATGCATTTGCATTTCGAACTCAGCACACTCACTGGCACAACAACGTGAGTTGCCTGCGAATACTAGGTATTGCATACAATTGTTGAGTAGTACGTGGCAATTTCCAAAATTGATGATTGTTGGATGTGGAATATTTACGAGAAAATCACAAATATGGTAACGCATATTTCCGGATTGCCATTCTTGTTTTTACGTTCTTATCACCGTCATCAGCCGCATATATCGGCAGTTGAATCTCAGACGTCTGACATGCGAGACGGTCAAGGGTGTGCATTACAAATGAACTCTAGTAAGAACAAAGATCGAGTTTAGTGTCTCTTCCTTTGAAGCACCAGGACGGGAGGAGGATCGTCCAAGAAAGAGTGATACGAACGTGAATCTTACAAATCCCGCAAACACCTAGAGCTAATTCGTGATGTCTTTAACCAGCTTAGTTTGTCTATTATCTCAACACGTGTTGTCACATGATTCATTTGGGATTTTTTGAGATTCAGAATAAAATTGGGTTGAAAGTAAAGTGAGGATGAGTAAACACAAATGGACCTCTTCTTCAAGGTATTATTCAGTTGAAAGTGCCGTACACATGCCATCCAATATTTGGATTCGACAGATACACACTACTGCAGTTGCAAGATCTGTTTGAGCTTTATTTTAGCATCAACTTTGTTTGCAAAGGAGTAAACAACTGGACCTAAAGACTTGAAGTAAGACTGATGAAAATTTGAAGAATCCATCCAGATGCTTGGTTCTGAAAGGGTAAATGAGTTGATAGGATTTGGAAGGTCATACGTCAGACCAACAGTATCGCTGACCTCATCATTAGAGGAAGAAAAAACTAAGTCATATCACACGCGACACACTACGTAATCGCGGGCAAGTGGCACATCTTACCTTATAAGTACAAACTGGTCGCGCCCCTGATTAAAACTCACTTTGAACTGTGGCTTGCTTAACTGTACGTCCAAAGGATGTCGGCGTGAATTGCCGATCAAATCGTGAGAAGTCCGCAAAAACCAAAAGGCCCCGCAGTGTCTTCCGAACTTATGGCATAGATTCATTTGTTAGTAGTTTCATCTCGCAGGTAAGCTCAAGCAATTTTGAAAAGTCGAGAGGCTTTGTACACCTATTTTGCTTCAGTTGGGAACCATTACCTGTGCGTATCTCAGAAAAATTACCCATGAGATTTGAATCAACAACTCTGTGTCCGGTAGTTGAAGAACGCAACGTTTTAGCACAAATGGCTGCTCAGCAGTCTGATTACCTTGTACTTGGACAGCATCTAATGCCATTCAGTATCCAATCGTGCAATTCATGCGGCCAAATTTCGCCTGGGTTCCCGAGTGACAACTTGGAGGGTATAACGTCTACTCAATATATTTTCGCTCAACAAATGTTCCAGCCTCCAGTGTATTTACCTCAAACTGAAGTGTCACAAGATGCCAATTTGTATCTACCGTCCACTCTGATGTAGTCGTCTAATTTTCACAGTAAACCGTAAGCTGAATGAAAATACACTCAGAAGGGGTGATTCCAAGGCTTAGAATTGGGGGCCCATAGCTATCCGGTCGTGAGTTGGAAAACATCTAACGTTCAAAGTGTATGCAATGGTCCAAACACTTGATAAGACGTAACTTTGACAGACCCACATGACTAGATAGCGACAGTCTGACCGATTTGGGTGATGATCACAAAAAATCACGTCCAGTTCAAATCCGAAATTTTCGGTGTTCATATGGGTCGTTTTCAGATTTATAAGTGAAACGCAGATGAAATGTAATAAGATGATATCCGCTTATACCACAGCACATTTCAGCACTATGGGGCATAAATTTAACATGCCAGTGAATAGAAAGTGATAAGCCGACAACCCAAACCAAATAATTTCAGTGGAGAAATACATAAAGCTTTTATAGTTTTTGGCAATGGTGCGTTCTTCAAAGGTAGTGAGGACTATCCAACGCACAATATACACGTAGAACGGCCATGAATATGACCAAGCCGCTAAGGAAATCAATAAAGACGAATGCGGATGCACAGTGGAGGAAAACCCAACTACCTGAGTGCCCTGAGTGACAGAGCTTGACAGTTCACCCGCAACCGGTGAACCAATATTCGGCTAAGAGGGCATTCAGGGCAAAGTTCCGTACGATACTTGTT
>SJOL01008894.1:443872-476811 GCA_004794785.1 Opisthorchis felineus | reverse complement strand
ATTTTGTTCCTGGCCAGATTGTGATTAAATGAGGGCCAAAAATAACTCAAAATTGATGCACTGGCTTTTTCAAATGCAAGAGTAAGTAGAAAAAAATAAGCGGAAACCTTAAAATATGCTTGATAGGGACACAATCCGCATTGTATTCCATTGTGCTGGTTTAGTACAAGTAAGATATTAGGGCCAGTAACTCATAGAGAGGGCTAGTAATCACAAACATGCTTGTACCTAACATAAACAGCGAGAAGGACAAAGAAAAGAAAAGCAGAAAAATCGTTTGGGCACAAAATTTAGGACGACACGGTATAGTTGTGTGACGCTGAATGATACGTTTGCCAGAAATCTAGGTGATGAATTTTGATTAAACCAAGGACAAATCTTCTGGCCTCCTCACAAATCCAACCAAATTAGCTGCTCTTGGAGGGCTGTTATCTTCCTTCTGATTCTACTACCTTTCCACGAAACATTACCGCTCATTCGATTCTCATTTGAGCAGTGACTACCAGTCACAGGCAAGAAAGAAGTGGGGAGGTAGTCGACGGCTGACTAACGGAAACCACTCCCTTTCAGAGAGCCCCAGGCGGATGACAGGCTGTCTATAGCCGCTGAAAGCTAACTAACACCCGTTGCGCACAATTGAACGAAGTTATATTCTATATGGTCAATCCGACAGGCGTAACGGTAAGCATACTTATGTGGAATGAGACATGATTTAACGTTTCGGTTGCCGTTGGTAACCTTTTTTCAAGGATTCCTTCAATCATCTTATTTCGCTATGCTGTACTTTGACTTTAAAGTTTCCATTTTATGGCGCTCAATCTGGTTAACGAAATCCGATTTGAGTTGGGCCTCGAACACGTAAGCATTCCTACTTACTTTGTGGTTCTAACAACAAAGTGACGATGGATACTTATCACGTCCGAAAAAGTCATACAAACTTCCAAAATACTCCCTAGATGTGTTTGGCGGGTGCATTTCGGATACTCGTGCATCATTATCAACTGTAAAAGCCAAATACTTGCCGTAAAGTAGTTGTGGCTACCACAGTTTCCTTGGCCGATGATTCGGGGAGGTGGGGTAGATGGCTATGCTTTACAGACGGTAATTCAAATAATTGATGCGTAAATGCAGGGGTGTCAGTGTACTTTTCATTGATCAGATGGCTCTAAGTCGAAGGCAACAGCTCGGGTGCATGAGCGCAATGGAGGGTGCGACCGATAGTGTCTTCAACCATTGATGAGTCCCATTTTTGGGTCCCCATCCAGGGAGAGGACAATGACCAGCTCGGCTGAGTTTGCTGGTAATGGATGTCATGCTTCGCCATTAAGACATTATTTGACCTCCCCCTGGCTTTTTTCCACCCTTCGTATGGTTGTGCGACAAGGGCTCTTCGAGGAAGTCGGTCGACTGGCATACGCAGCACGTGACCAAGTCGGTACAATCTTTGAGGTGTGAGCATTTTATCTATCACGGGTAAGTTATTTCTTCAAAAGCTATCCGACGTACTTCAGAACTACTGATCCGGTGTTTCCACCAGACCTGGGCAATGATCCGAAGACATCGATGGTGGAAAACTGAAAGTCTTTTGACGTGCACGGCTTGCAGTGTTCAGCTTTCCGACCGGTATAATAATATGGAGCGAACCGCAGCATTGTACACTCAACACTTGATGGATAAGCTGATACCACACCTACGCCACAGGTGACACAGGTTCACAAAAGCTGCTCTGGGCTTCCCAATCCGGATAGGAATATCCTTCGCCAGACCACCGGGACTGATACAGCTGCCCAGGTAGACATATTTGTCTACTACCTCAATCGGCTCATCCGCAAGCATGAGGTTAGGGTTCATGCCCACCCAGTCTTGCAGCACTACTCTACAATTTGCAGGTGTGAGGCACATGTCGAATTGTCAGGCAGAATCACGTAAATTATTTGATAATGGTTGCATCACATTGGCTTCAGATCCAAGAAGAACTTTGTCGTCTGCATACTCGATAACTGTGAGCGAATGCCCCGGGAGCACTTTGAGTCCACAGGCATTAGACGCTGGTAGAGAGTCTTCCATAATTGTATTAATGACGAAGTTGAAGAGGAAAGGTGAAAGAGGACGGTTTTGCCCAACACCGCTTCTTCTAGTGAACTGAGATGACAGCTCCCCGGAGACCTTCACAAGTCCATGGGAGTTGGCGTACAGCGCCTTAAGGTGGGTGAAGAATTCACGGGGGACAGTTTTCTTCCATAGACACTTCCATAGTGCACGACGGTCCACAGAGTCAAAGGCAGATTTCAAGACAAGAAAGACCGCCATTACTGGTTACCGGAATCAGTGTCGCTGTTCCGGAATCTGTCGGATGGTGAAATTGTGATCGATGCACCCTCTTGCAGGACGGAACTAAGCTTGGATTCAACGGATCTGCTTCTTCCTGTGTTCAGTCAACATTGAAAAGATAAGACCAGAAAGCACCATAGATGCCACAGCTATCAGAATACCCATACAATGGTGTTCGGACGTCAATAAACGCACACTTCCAATTATTTCGCTTAGTTGGATGCTGTGAAAAAAGTATAGTCGCAGTGGAAGTTTTAGAAAACGATTTTGCTCCGTTTTTTAACAGGAGTAGATGCCGAAATTCCCCGGACCGAAGCTGTATGAGCCATAAAGTAGGCCATAAACTTGTTTTAACACGTTCGAGCACTACAAATCCCCGAATGTGGTGGATATTGTGTTTCACAGCGGTCTTTGGGCCCCAGTAGCTGCATAAAGGTGTGACTACCTCAATTGGGACAATTCATAGGGAAAATCAGATGAAGAATTGCACAACAGAAATCACTGTTTGATACAAAAATTAGACTACAATTCATTCGTCTCGCACCACTTAAGTAAAACGCTTGATGTCACATAAACATGTCCTGAGGACACGCTATGTTCTAGCAAGAATCTACAACACTAAACAAACGTTTATTCCCGCACACGGACCCTTACACACTATCGTCGTTCGGATTCCGAACCCCCACGCAATCCGAAACCGCCCGTTCGCAGCGCGCGTTTCCTTGACGCATTGAAGCCTTCAGCATGGAAGCTACATGGATGTTATGTACACACCTCCGATTCGTCGAGGCCAATCTTTCTAGTTTGTATTTTGTTGAGATATTCCCTGTCATGGCCAGTCTCTCCATATCATCACTATTTAGACTTTTCAGGTGCCTATGAAATACTTGGTGCTTTGTTCTTGCCTTACGTGTCCGAAGTCCGTCTATCTTTCCTATCCGAGCAACCGTCGGTTGTCAGTCTGAAATAGTGGTCTGGTTGTTGTCTGTCCCGGGTTTTTTTCAAACTTTTATCATACAAGTTCGATTGAGACAGGTTATACCAATAGTTAGGTACCCCCAACAGCCAGTAAACCAATGACCAAATCCCTCTAAACCATTTGACGTGTTTGCTGATACTATTTACAGTGTGTGCCTGAAAAAAATCACCCTGGTCAGTCACTGTTTCACAATAAATTAGACTTTGTGCGTTAAAGCAACAAGGTTTTATTGTGCCGAAAGCAGACCAGTGGTTTGTCTACTGTATTCTTAAACAGTATCATTTAGTGTCTGGAGGGGAAAAGGTGGACAATGACTCCATCCGTCTACGGAGACGGAGAAACAATACTGCGCTTAATGTAATTCGCTTGATTAAACCGTTCGGTTTATTCAACCGTGAACTTCTCCCTAGCCACAACAATATTTTACTGGATTTTACGAAAGGCAACAAGAAATGTCATAAAATTTATCACTGATGACTTGTTTCCTCTCACTTAGCATTAAATAGTGAACACACTAAACAACGGCTGTTTTGAACCTGGACCAGTTGTGCTCACGCATCAAACTTGGCCCTGTTCAAAACGTGAAAATGTGATACGGCTACACATGATATTTTCTTGAACAAAAATATTCATTATAATAAAAACACAGTTGAATAAAAGCGTTATATCCCTGCAATATTTAGAAACTAGTTTGTACCATTCTACGTCTCTGTTCGCATGAAAAACGCGTCGTTTTTGCCTTCAAAACTGTGGGAAAATCGTGTAAAATGGTGACATGATATGCTTCGATCATGCTTGCCTCATAGTCTAGGGCAGCGGACCCAGCTGAGACGGCCTGCTTGAAAAATAAGGCGGAATGAAAGAAACACGTACACCCAACATCACCCCACTAAATTAGTCCTGATGATGCGTATCATCGACTCCGGTCCCTTCAACTGTACGCACGCAACGCGGACATATGAGACGAAACGTTTCATGCGAAGAGATAAACCATGTTAATTTTAGGTGACCGTTTATCAAAGCATCATCTGCCTACCGAAATTCTCTCCCCTTTTCGAAAACACACTTGAGAACTACTCATCATCTCATAGTGCGTGTTGCGTGCAGAGCGAAACGTTTATATGAGCTATGATTTTTCAAAATCTCTTGGTTTGTCTATCGATTAGCTATTGATTAGACACACAAAACGGTCATGAACAATGACCACATGCGCAGGCTCCGGATATCCCTCGGCCCCACTGTGGATGAGCTGTCAGCGTTCTGAGAAATCGTGCAAATTTTACGCGTATGTGGTTCGATGTAATGTAGTAGCCTCGTCGGATTGATGTTACATGAAGTGCAAAACTAGCCTTCAGCAATAAATTCCAAATGAAATGTACTTTACCGAGATAGATGGATTAGTGTCTGCTTCAGTTCACAACTGCCCGATAGAACGGGTGTGTGCTTCCAAGAAGGAATGCGTTTTTGCCAGAAAATAACAACACTCCCAGCCAATACAACAATTTCTCGCTTATCAGGAAACCGACGAAGTGCAAAACAAATGCAATATAGTGCGAGTTCCTCCAAACGAAAAAGCACTTGATTTGCATATCAATTTGGTTTTCACGGGAAACTCAACTGAATCTCCCGGTTAAGGTATTCCTCGACTGAATGTGCTGCACAAAGACTACCTCTTGTTTCCGTTGGTACGATATTCTAGATATCGCAATATATTTTCATAAAGGAAACTACTCACAAGGTTGCTGAAAACCCTTCGACAGTCAACGACCGAAACTTGGCCGATAACGTTTAAAAAGTAAACTTTGTAACTCAAAGTGTATTTGGACTTCCTACCAAAAAGACGTGTTGTGTCGGTCGGTCTCGTTAAACAGGGCCTTTAATTCAGAAGTGAACGCTATGACTAGTTCTTTAGGGAAAAACATTGTGCACAAATATATACAAGGCTTTTATCTCGGTCAATGAGAATCGCCTTGTCCCCGCCCTGTTCACTCTATTACCGGACCGACTAAAAGTGCTTGAAAACTTGGTCATTTTGGCTCTGCCACACTTCAGTTTGAGCCATTTTTTTCAGACATCGCTAAGTTTCAAATCCTGAATGCATGCGAATTTGTGTTTGACTATGCTGAGACAGATTAGGTTCCCCCGTCGAACATTCCTGGTTTTATTTGACGAGCTTGGAAAATGACCTTGTTGTAGAATATAGCAATTCTACGAATCGTGAATATCACATCAAATTATGGGATATACCTCGGGACTTGAGCCGAGCAATGGCTGATCAAGTTTCCTGTGGCCAGCTCTTAGGACAATCAATTTTTTGAGCCGAATCATTCACTGGAAGCTCATCTGTTTGACTGGCATTCCCAGTAGATGGCTCAGATCATTGCACCTTCAAGACGAGGTGGCTGAACATGTAATAGGTTTTTCCTGGTTCTCCAAAGTGAAGTGTGGTGATTGCTAGCTCAGTCAAAGACGCTTAACAAAACAGTGCTATACCAGTGTCCCACAGTCCCATCAAAGAGGTGAAGCACCGGGACTCTCTGTTTGATGCTTCTTGAAGATGCATCCGCATTCGGAGCATCCTAGAATCGTACTGAATAAAGTTGAACAGATTACCCTCTCTCCTGGGGAAAACTTTAAAGCCCCATAATGCTATGTGAATTTTGATCCGAAATAGAGTAGGGTCATATGGTACTGCAAGCAAATTCCACTTGGTTATGCGCCCGCATTCATTAAAAAACTGCACACTTGAACCTGGTTTTCCGGTAGTCTTTGATCTTTAGGAAGAAGGAAAATCGTCTACTCTACTGGGCTAATCGTGTAAATCCACCGAAGCATTTAAATCATTCCGGAATCTAAATTATGCATTCATGGGCATGCTTTGAAAGCTGATCTTCTTACAGCTGGATCGTTCACGCTTAAAGGTTATGCCAGTATATTGCAGACAATGCTTTTATCTGAAGATGAGTCCTAATCTGAACTCAGAGAACGAATAATTCCACTGAATGACTGATACTTACATACGAGAAGCCATCGCTCAAGCAGCCAGTCAAAAAGTGACCACATGATGTGGACTTCGTAACTGAAAGAGGATTGACGCTATATCCTGTATAGGTGCTGTTTATCAGCCGTTTTTAACCCAACAGGTAAGTATTAAAACTTTAGGCAGGAGCTCACGGGTTCAAAACTCCCTGCTGATCATTCCTTATAAGGACGAAACAGTTGTACAGTGCTCCCCGGTTTTTTCACCACAAACTGACTTCAATTACAGGACGAAATCCTATCTGAAGAGTCCTAGACAACTAAAAATAGTCCCAAAAGATGGAACAATGACGAATAAAAGTAGGATGCTTTTTAGACTACGGAAAAAGCACCTACTTTAGCCAATAAAATTCCACATAAGAACAGAGGCTTTTAAATCCCTGACACCATCCAATATTGATCACGTATTTTGCAAGGATTGCGTTTCAAACGGGCTCAAATAAATGGGGAATAGTGTGAAATAGATACAGACGAGATGTTTTCACACGTTACATAAAAACAGGGCTTGACGGACTCTTCTAGTCTGGGACATTTCCCAAAACGTACTGTTCTGACGGAATCCCACAGGCGGACCTTACTGCGATATACCACCAATATATTTACTTGTTCTACCTAGCGCGTTTCATTTAAGCTAATTCTGACATGTTAGTCCAATTCAAAAAATCAAAACCAATCATGCTTGTGCAGTGAAGCCCACTGTGGAGGATAGTAAGCCGCAAATTGATTTGTGACAGTCCCATCTGTTTTATTAAAATTGTTAACTTCTTTGTTCTTTGATTTCTACTTGCCATCCATCGTTTTTTATGGCGACCACTCACGCAGACCTGCATGCGCATATATGGGAGCATCCGGTCTGTCAGTTTACTCGTTTTCATGATCGCTCATTTCTGAATTCCGCAATTAATCGATCGTAACTCAGCAACATACTATTGATTGTGGCCCGTTGAGGGGGCACTCAGCGGCTTTCTGCGAAGACAGATAGTGCGAGCCATTCTTTTTTGGGAACCAAAAATATATTCCTAAGTGTGCTAGACACGAATTTTGACCAGTTATTACAAACTACGTATTACATCCTCCGTCTTATACACACCTTTTTCTGAACTTACCACACAGGGTAGTTCCATTAATTTTGAGTAGTCAGAGTTTTGTCCAAAAAGCGCGTATCAAATTGGACAAAAGTGCTTTATCTTGGCTCACAATTCAAATGTTGTATATTGTTGAGTGAACAAAATGAAGTGGAGTAAACAAAGAAAAAATCTGACGAACGATGTAGAGCAACTCGAGCAAGTAACGAATGAGAATACACAAACATCGAAAAATGTTGGTTCTTAACCAGGATCGCAAACACGCTACATAAAGGTCTACAGATTGTGAGGAAAACAAAACATCTATTGTCGGATTTTCAGCCCACCGGAACAATCAGCAAACGAGAAGCAAGGTTTCATCTAGAGCACGTCACTCTTTGTAAGATAAAATCTAATCTGATATAGTGGCTGCAGATAAGGCAGCCAGCTGCCAATGTTTGCATTCGACTGCGGAAGACAGTGTTTTCTGATCATGCTATCTCTCACACAACCGCACGTTTAAATTCCTGTGCCTGTCGATCGATTGCATGAGTCAAACAGCTTTCTACTTGTTTATTTGTGAATCAAAGCAGAACCTAAGAAGTTAAAATTATCAGCGTTTTTTTGGAAACATCATTCGTTGTTGTCTAGCTGGTGGCTGGTCTGTTTGCCGACGTTGGCGTTCAGCTTGTAAAAGTTTCTGGACGTCACCAGTGCACAGCTGAATAGGTGTCTTTTCTTTCCTGCTCCGGTATTTATGTGGATTTCAAGGAGTATTGGCTTACTATGAATAAGTTTAGTACCTTTTCTGAAATCTTGTTGGAGCGCTTGTCAACTCTATTCCTTGTATTTGACCGGGGGGCTTTCATCCCCTTCTGATTGTTCCTCATCAAACAGGACAAATCACAATCAACACAAATCGGAATCTGAGGTCAGAATCATCCAATTCGTTAACCACATTACTAGACGTCAGATTCAATTTGAGAACTATGTGAAACACATGCCAGTAAGGAGAAATCACCCATCCAACCAGAAACTGACGATGCGACGAAACGTTAAGACGCCAATTGCCAAGATCTGGAATTTGTCGATAGCTATCTGGTCAACCATCAAAGAGCTTACCCCAGCTACCACCACCTCCAAAACAGTGCTTCAGGGGTGAAATCAATGAGATAATGGTTCTTTCAAATAAACTCAATACCGTCCTCTTCGTGAAACTTTGGAAAGGTTCGAAAAACATGTGAACATACGTTAGCCTGAAAGGAATAAACAGTAGCCCATTCAGCCTTATTTGGATACCTTTTACGAGACCTGACTGATAGAACATAAATTACGGTATAATTTTGGACCCATGTTTTGAGTCAGCTGACCCTGCAGAATAATCGCAATGATGCTTGAAAGGTTAGAAGAAAGCCAATCTGACTGCTATCACCGCAATAAAATATGGCCGCACGGTAGACATGTCAAAAGTTTTGCGACAGTCACCTCAGAAAATCCAATTATGCATCATCACAATACAAAAATGACCTATCTCTTGTCACTGTTTTGACAAATCAAGATTACCACTTTGGTTTCTGTGACATAACGAAGCATAATACTAAATCCATCTGAAAATTCCCAAACCCTTGCCATACATTTCCTGATTCAGTTGATTTGTACAAGTTTTCTATTCACTAAAAAATTACCGTTGACAGATGTCGTGTGCATTTTGGCGACTGTGGTAGAATACTTTGGAATTACTTCAACGAAATGAGAGATGGCAAGAATAGACCAGGATACGTGAGACGCGGACGAACAACAAAGATGGCGTTCTTTATCTCCACAACTGACGACGTGGATTGAAAACGTTTAGCTACATCCCCTTACATTCATGAATGAATGCACGTCGACGTTCATGACTCGTTTTTATCATTAGCAATATGCAGCACACCCCAGCATCTACAGTAACAAAATCCCAACAGATCAGCTTCATGCTGGATAATGGGCTCCTTGTTCCCTTGGAAAGCCCGCAAAATTTGCAAAAAATCGTGGTTGAACTCAAAAAATTAACAAACAACCAGGTTGGATTCATTTGAAGTTTTTTATCTGGCAGCTGTGATTCGTAGTCTATTCATTTTGTTTGCCTACGCTTGGTTGAAGCTGCGAACCTGCATGTCAAGGCGACACCAAAATATATACTACAGGGTAGACTGTATCATACCGAAAAACGTTAGGTCGATTACTTCTCCATAACACCGTAACAGGATTCAGTCTGCAACCAGGCTCGATATCGGAATCAGAATGCATCTTGCAGAAACTCAGCCGACAGACATATTTTCACCGAAAACGTAGCGAGTCTTCTTAAAAAATTTGGTGGCAACGCAAAGCTTCGGCCGTCCTAACAAAGCTTGAATGGTACCTGGTTGTCAAGCCATTCGGTCTAAAGCTGTTGAAGATAACTTAAAAAGAACATTCCTGATATCAGTGAGTTGGTCCACTGAGATACGTTTTCCATAAGTTGTCAGTGCGTAAATTTTATTCCCGCCAGCTACACTTGTGTTCACAGCATCATCCACCGAACAATGTGGCCAAATTCAGCTACAGTTTATCTTAGTGGAGCGGATGTTTTGTAGGCCACGGCCGAGGCTGTGTGCTGTAGTACATGTATACGAGAAGGCGCTAGTCACAAAAAGCCAAATCGAGAAGGTATTTCAAGGTTTATAAATGGTTGCAGTTCACGATTTTGGAACCTCTCCTGGTCAACTGCTGGTCTCAATCAAATGTTGGGATTCCATCACTCTCCTCGATATACTAGGTCTTGCGTAAAAATTAATCAGCCAAAGATTTTCTGAATTACCTTAACACCAGAAAGTTACTCACCCTCCTGCGTCACCGGGGTCAATGAGTTTTTCATTCAAACTGAAAATCCTCCTAAGAGTATAGTCCTTGATTTATGGTGTGCTTTGACACGTGAGACCTTCCCACTTGTCCTTATTTGAGGATGGCTGTCAATAAAACCTCCCGTAATCGCCCAAGTATGTACACTCCTGATGGAAGTTTGTTGTAAAAAAGTCGGCCACTGGAAAGCTCATCAGACAAACGCGTCCCGAATAATTTATAAACTTAACTTTTATTGTTTGTGTAATCGTGATGAAATTTGCGGGCAGGGAGCGCCATCCTGCTATTGATTGGCCAACCAAGAAGAATTCTTGCTGACAGATTGTCTGTTGACATCATGCGAACTGCATTGATTGATAAACAGCACCAGGCAGCGATCAAGATATGGTTTAAAACAACAGAGTCGTGCTTCAGTGGTGATATGACATTTTGTTATGTGCAAGTTTTTCAACTCATCGGGTGCCTTGTCTGGAAATTGTAGATAACTGATTGTCTGAGGCATTCTTGATAGGTCCCGATTAGAAATTGACACAGAGGACATCCAAACATAGCGCAGGATACATTCCCATTCGGATTTGATAACCAAAGTACTGACCTTCTGCATGACCGGAATCCATTCAGTATATCCATTAAATCGGGTGACTATATACGCCGGTGGATGCATAATCTGTTTGGCTGATTTATATTGAGTTGCAAACCAAATGTAACCTCATACCAGCCGTGAATGATCCCATCAAAAGCTCAAAGATGGAGATTCTAGTACGCTTTTGGTTCACAAATCCACGCCGGGTCTTGTGTATTTTCTCACGTAGGCACTCGGGCCTAACTAGTTCACGATGAGCTTGTTGAGTAACTGTGACTTTCTGTCGGTAGTTGGCTAGGAGGGGGCGCGGCATTGTGTAGAATCGTCGGTAGCTCGAGTGAGAATTTCTGGCTCATGACCAGATTGTTGATCACTGTTTTCCAGGCTTCGAAAGTTTCCTGCAACGTCAAACCGAAAAAATCACTAGTGGGGTGCGAAGACAATGTCTGCTAGTTTGTATGCGTTTTGCCAGACTCAGCTAACAGGTCAACAATCACCTGATCAAAAGCCAGTGAGAAGGTCATACACTGCCACGTCCCCGAATGCTTTTTTTATCATGTGTATGAATGTACTGGACGTGTTTGGACAAAAATATGGGTAGTTTGAATTATTAAATGAGGCCAGTATGATCTAATTAGATTTTTGCCGCACACAAGTGGCTTACTCTTTAGCCTAGCAATTGGATGCGATCTGACTGGACCGAAGTTTTCTCTACCACTCTATATTTCACATCAGTCTCGTTTGAACTGTCCGCCTGCTGTTCTGTCCAGTCGTGGGACAAACCACTTATACCGCTCAAGCGTAAACATCACTGCCTGTTCAAACACGATTAATCAGGTGCGTCCAGATGCGCTGATCTCACATGCCAGATGTCCGGAGTTCAAAATCCAGCACGGCCAACAATATACACTGCTGATGAGCTCTAATAAGAGCGAAGATGGAGTCCACTGCTTCCCCACAATGGTGTGGACTCATCAGGAGAGAAGAATGACTTTTCAATCGACAGTGAGTAACCGACCAAAGAATTTTCTCGTTAAAATAAATTACATGAAGAGTAATGGTCAGCTATTGGTGTTTCATTAGTGAATTTTATCTGGTTTACAGCAGTCTGCACCACTGCCCTCTGAATTTCAAACTGTCAGCAAGATCAGATTCCTGAAAATAATCCCAGGATGCCCGAGACACCTTCAAACCGCACCAAAGTTGCAGTAGGGAAGCCTTCAAGCATTTGGGCCAGAAAGGCCAGCTGCCAACTGAACAATGAAGCAGCCAATCAATTCAACAACTGCCGACGATGGTGTGTTCAGGCATGCCACAGAGGCACGGCCGACAATGATGGGTGTTCAACCAACGCCGATCGAACTGCCTGGATCAAGGTCAAAAGCGCACTTTAAATACCGCGAGGCCCTTTGTAACTTGTCCTGTTCCTTGTTGGTGATCTTTTTCTGGAGCGAGAACAGCAGTTAGTTGCAATACAAACCGACCCAGTGTTAAAATCACACAATGAGCTCACCAATGATACTGGCAGATGTCAACCGTTATTCAAATCGATGGAGGTGTGACCAGTTTCTTCTGAAGTTCATCAGCATAACCATGACGTAAAGCAAGTCTCCGGTGACTCAATCGGTAGATCATCCATCCAAATTGGGGGGTTGGCAGTGCAACTCCGTCGTCAGTCGCAGAGTTTCGTCTAACACTGCGGACTTATCAGTGTTCAGCTGACTTTTTCTGATTGGATAAGATTATACAGATTAAGAAACTAAATGCTGTGGGACCGGCTGACATTGTACCTAAAATCCCAAAATTATTGACAGCATCCTTTAGAAAACGTCCGGATACATGAACATCTGTTCTTTATTCATGGAAATGGACTTGAATTTGATTCACCCGCAGTGCGCATCCTCAAGATTGACAGAAGAAGGATTCAGGTGTATCACACGATTTAGATTGGAACAACACCAAATTTTATCAAACCGATAACCAGGGTACCTTATTAGTACATCGGTCTTCCAATAATTTTACTCAAAAAGGTCTCGAAAAAAGACAATAGAAGTGTTTTCTTGCAGCGGGTGGAAAACCCCTCATATTATCAACCATCTACAAGTAGCTCAGAGGAAGCAGAAACCTACAGGATGGGCGCAACTTCTATCTGGGAATTCGTCCCCCAAGGAGCCAGTCAGTGCCTGACTAGTGTACGTATGCGTTCCGTGATCGAAGGATGGACCGCGTTATGTCTTTTCTAAGTGCGAGTTAATCACACTACTGATCAGCAGCTCGTGGAAGAACGGTTCGGTCTTCAAACTACTAACCGGGATGTCGCGGGTTCGAGACTCTCTGGAGTTTCCTGAGATGCACACTGTTTCTTAACCCCAATAAGTAGGACACAGCTTTACAGTATCTCTCGGCCTTTTAGCATAGCTTAGCCTCATTGGGAGGACGTTATCTCAATCGGAAATTACCCAATCTCCCAACACTAAACTCAAATATGCTTTGAATTATTTTCTATTTGGCACTCACCTCCGATGTTGATGCTTTCAAAAAGACCAGTGATACCATGAGTGAAAATTAACCCTGACTATTTGTTCTCAGACAGTACAATTTTAAATTCTTCTAAGTTCAGTTGACCCGAAATACCGCCCATATTCTCAGCATCCCATTGCTTCAATCGCTTTGCAAGTGGTTATGGTGAACGAATTTATTTTGGGCGGACCGATAGACACACGGATAAAATCTTAGCCGCCAGGAATATGTTGTTCCTCCACATCTGGTCACCGAATAAGACCGTAAGATGGACAACTGCTCGGACTCCGCGGTTAACTTAGTTCAATAGGCATCTGTAGAGGAATTTTCGGCTTTCATTATTACAAATAAAAGTCACAAATTTTACGGCTCTGATATGAAAAAATTGAAGTCAAGCAAAGTGATTAAATTGTGCCCTGCTTCTTAGACGCTTGAAATTTCCCTCCAGAACAATGCCTGACTTGTTACACGTCACACATCTCCTGTCAACGGTAAATGAACAAGCAGAACAAAAGTCTTCAACAATTATCTCACCGGGAACACCTGTTGGTGGTGCTGGTTTTTTGTCAGCTATTACGTCTGGTGTTACCTAAACTGTCTATGGTTGGTAAGCTCGCATCCTCAGAACTGTAGTAGCAATTTGTTAATCATACAAACCCGTATGGATTGACAGTCCCCTACACACCAGTGAACCTCGACCTGTTTGATTGATCAAACATTCTTTGTCAGTCTGTCAAAATCCAGACAATAAGGGGGGGTCATTTTAAGAAACGCTTTACCAAATTGGTTTTGAGTGAATTGAAACTGGGTGAAACCGAACTATTGAAATGATTAAGAAAGAGGTTTGTTATGAGAGGAAAGAACTCCCAACGAATAGATTTCCTCACTATAGGACTTGGATCAAACTGGTTTGACGGCCGTATTCAATCGGTTTCCACTTGCGAAGGCAAATCACAAACGAGGGATTCAGCTGGGTTCCAGGTGAGTCTCTCGCAAAACCAAATTGATTTGCAAATGAGTGTATTTCTTGAAAACAGTTCAATTTGGGTTCAAGTAGAACATAAGGTTGACAAAACCTCGGGGGCTGCGCCTGCCTGGTGAGCCCCAAGAAGGGCGAAACCGGTTGTGGGCTGTCGAAGAATTTTCAGCAACCTTATGAGTAGTACACTGCGTAAAATTGCATGCATCGCGATATCTCGAAGATCGTAGCAACTGGAACATGAGGCGGCCTGGTGCAGCACATTCAGTTGTCTAGAAACATCACAAACGAGAGATTCAGCTGGGTTCCAGGTGGGTCCCTCGCAAAACCAAATTTGTTTACAAATGAGTGTATTTCGCTAGTTGACAGACTGTTGCACGGCCCAACCAAAGAACGGAGTAGGTTGGAATTTCGCAAGACGTAAAAATCTTCGTCACAATAAAAATCATGGGAAGTTGCAGAATATGGGCGACTCGGTTACGCCGTTTGGTTGATGACGAAACTTTAGCAACCCAGTTACCCAATTCCAGGAGCAGACCAATAACCACAAGTCCAACGAAATCGAGAAATTTCACGAATATTTTCGTAAGCGAAATCCTAGGCTGATGAACTGCTCAATGTCGACAATCAATGGCGAATACACTGTTCAACGCAGGCTTGTTGCGAGAGAAGCACCCATCTGTGCAACAGCGGTAAAACGTTATGGTCATTGCAAAATGCACACATCATTTTATGTTATCATCTTGCAGTATGGTGCACAGGACGCCAAAACGTACGGCTTCGTTGCCTTCTGCCCCAAGTTTTTGAAGGCCTGCTCCAAATGCTCACCGGCAGTTTGCCCTGTTTAAATAATTGTCAGGGGAGAAGTTTACCCTTGAATGATGTTGGGGTCATTTTACCCCTTCTTTGGAGCGTGATACGTGGGAATGTAGTCCAGTACTTTTGGACTGAATGGTAGTGTCAGAGGGTCATCACCCGTGGAGCCAGTCAGCACGTGACCGCGTAGTACCACTTTCGGGAGTGAAGGATGAACGGTGCTGTATCTTGTTTAGTGTAAGTTAATCATTGTGATGAACGCCTGGTCGTGGCCAAACTGTCAGGGTGTTCAACTACCTGCAGTAATATTGCGATTTCTAGCGGCCATGGAGATCCATGAGATGCGCACTGCTGATTATTCCTAGTCGGAAAGAAAAAGCTGTACATGGCCTAGATATCGATCGACTTCAGTTGAGGGACCAAATCTCCACCAAACTTTCTGATTTGTAGGAGGATTCACGAGACTGTTTATGTTGGCCGATTGGTAAGAACGTTGGAACAAAAATTGCCTTTTGTGATGTTTTGGATCGTATTGATCCGGGGTGGAACGTTCATTCCATTCAGCCAGTTCTTATTTCGTACTTGTACGTAATGCTTATCCACCTGTTTGCCATTGGCAACATAAATTACGTTGAATGGTACATTGTGACCCTAAACAAACGGTATGAATTAGGTTGAATGGAATTCAGCACCATAGAAATCAAACTAAGGACCCTGACTTTTTATCAGAGCAGCTATGGAACTATCCAATCTCCTAGCATTTGCCTAGGGAGCAAGGTTGTGCTTGTCATGCGGCACAAAACTGAGATGTTCCTAGAAGATAAAATTTATCATTGGTTTCGGTTTAGAATGGTCTGAAATTCCACTTGATCGTGAATGAAATGAATAAAGGTATTCCGCCGTGCCTAGCTGGCAAACAATTGAAGGCAATGGAATGAACTTATGTTGTCGTTCACAAATCGGTGGTTATCCTCCACCTAATCAGAAGTGAAGGTTGGTTTTCATTCAAATATCCATGCCTAAGTCGACTTCATCAAATTTCTCAAAATTGCATCAACAATTAAGTTCATTCTTGTTATTCCAATCCGTTCTGTACTCGAGGGGCACATTTTCACATCACACTGGTTAGGTGGTAACGAGGGGCAGAATGGTTGCCCTCGAAAACAAACAACTGAAAGGAAAAAACAGATATACCACTCGACGGAGCTTAAAACCAAAAAAACGGTATGCACGCTGGTACATCGGGAAAGTTTTCACTTCTCCCCCAGGGTCGAGTCGATCTCGGACAACACATAAGGTAGCAATTAGTGAACGTTGCCTTAGGACAAACTAATAATACACAAAGCTGATAGGCAAAACATTTAACTGAATGTGTGTAATTATGCCTAACTAGGTCATGTTCTTCTACACGCTGAAAATGGCTAAAGTGAACAGTCAGTACATCAAAGATGCGTTGGTGTGTGAGCCACGCTGACCGGTTGAGAACATGAACTTGTATGTCAACATACATAAATAAACGAGAGGTGCTATGTCCTGTCTAAGTGACGGCTAATCACAGTGGTGATCAGCTCGGTTAAGTGTTCAGCCACTGGCCGGAGGGTCGCAGGCTCGAAATTCTCCAAGTTTCAGATACGCACTACTGTTGAATCTCAACAAGGCGAAAGAGCTCTACAGTGTTTGTTGGCTTTCGCCATAGATTGGTTTCTGTGACAGGGAGAAGTCCCTATCGAAAATTCCCACAGTACCGAGGGAGAATAAGTAACAATATGATTTCAGAGACAACAGAGGATAGTGAGGGCATGACTAAGCGCTGGTGGTTTTCTTAGGTGAAATCATGCCATTGTGGTCAAGCCGTATTCCTGAAGTATTTTTCCGCATTATTCTTTCTACTCAAGTAGACATATAAGTTGTTGACAGGATTCGGCAAAATCGTTGCTGCATTGTTCACAGACAAGTCGTCCTCACTAACCATAATTTTGAGCCACTTTTCTATACTAACTGATTGGGGCGAGATGGCTCAGTGGTTAGAATGCGAATCTACTGACCGGAAGGTCCGTGGTTCGAATCCGACCTCTGGTTCTCGACTTCCCCTGTCTAGCCTTGGGCAACCTGGCAGTATCCCAGCCCTCGTGCTTCCTTCTGGTGGCATGACAGTTAGGCACCTAAAAGGTGCTATAGCTGAAAGATTTTTTTTCTCGACTAACTGATACTGGTACTTATCGCCACCATAAATTGAAATCCATCCTATTCAGGCAATGAGTACAAACTGTATACAGCAGAGTTCTGTCGGTTCGATAGAACAAAACCACAAATAGTAACAGACGCAAGAAGTTGTAGAATATTAGAGGATGTAGAAATGAAAAAAAAACACCCATCTAACTGATGCGTTTCCTTCGTCCTCTTAATGGCTTCATATACCCCGGTGCTTATACCTAAAACTCATACAGTGAAATATGTGCAGAGTCTCCGAATGCAGTTGGGGCAGAAAAAGCAGATGCCTTCACAATGTGGCCCAAATGCAGGAAGTCCATGCTTTAATGGTGTTGCAGAAAACCGGGGGATACAAAGGAACTAAATAACTATACATGCATTTGTCCAATCGGTCTTCGTTCAAGCAGTCCACTCTCTTCTGGCGCCTTGTTCTTGTTGGTTCAACCTCAGTACAAAATTGTACGTAGTTTTCAAGTTAATACATGGATTTAGGGGAATGTCTGTTTGGCGCCTCCATTTGGTGATATGTTTAAAGACTCTACGCTATTAAGTTGTTCTAGCCGACTTGCACGTTTAAAATGTAGACCTGAATTGCGTTAGCGGATGATATCATGTGGTGAAATCTGCTGTTAAAGTTCAAGTTACTATCGACAGTACCAAGGCAGGAATCTGTACTAACCGGTCCTTCGTTAATGTGTTCCGGTGTCTAATGAGATAGGCCAGTAGCCGTGGGCTTCACCATTCATGTCTTCCATGGATAGTGGAACTCGCAAAGCGTCTCCGTCGCCTGGGATACACCGTCTTCGAGGAGTTGAGAGCACCTACTTTGACGTCATTCATCAAGCCTGATCTAATCGGTGTTCGGGAGCGCCGAGCAACTGTGGTAGACGTCAGCATAGTCTCGGATGGGCGCGGAGTGACTGTGTGGAATGGGAAGAAGCAGAAGTATGGTGCTGATGAATATTCCCTCGCCATAATCTCAGCCCTACGTGCAATCGATTGTGATGTCGACTTTTTGGTCCACCAACCGATAATCATCTCTTATCGAGGGATCTGCTTTCCCCAATCCGCCAAGGCTGTCATTGGACTGGGACCTCCTAAGTTCACAGTCAGTGACCTGTGTTTGCTTGCCATTGTGGGCTCCCTGCGTACTCACGACACTTTTATGCATGGCGTTGAGTGCACATTCTTGCCATTGAATCTCACACCAGACCCAGTATGACGCACACTTTGTGCCTGGTGTGCGAGTCTTGACTGTGCTAGCGCTTACCGCGCCTTGAAGAGCATTCAGCATTGTCTGTCCTTTCTTCGGCTGTTGATCTTTACACGCGTGTTTCCATACCAAAATTCTGACATACGTTGGGATTCATCTTATCTGACTGGAACTGTTGGTGGCACGACTTCGAAAGAGACACTTCTCTCTTTTTATCTACTATTCTCCTGTAACCATTCCACATTCATCGCTTGCATTCACTTTTTATGTTTGTGACCACACTCTTCAAAAATAAACTATAGTAAGAGAGTAGCCGTGGGCTGCACCATTTACGTCTTCCATGGATCGTGGGTCGATGACCGAGAACATGTTTCAGTGTACAAGTATTCACGAAAATAAAACCCAAAGCACAAGACCAATGAAAAAGTAAAGCGACACCAGCGTTTAATCCTTTCAATGGGCCATCAGAGCTAGTCACTGTAACCGGAAAAAAATGCTCGACCTGCATCGACTTTGGGAGATCAACGAATACATTTTCTGCGCCAAACATACTACTCATGAAGTTGCTGAAAACTCTTCGGAACCTCTGGACCGGTTTTGCTCTTCTTGGGACCTATCAGTAGGCGCAGTTCCCCAGTTTCCGTCAACCTTAGGTTCTGCTTAAACCCAAAATGGACGCAATTCACCAACTAATTCCAGTTACTCACTAATTTGCTTTGAGTGGAAGACTCAAATGAATCCAGCTGAATTCCTTGTTTGTGGCGTTGCCAGTCAACTGAATGCGCAAAGCAGTGAGTGATCTGTGCCGAAACGATCGAATGGGGGGCGTACAAAATGGTGCTTTCTGTATGTTCTGGTATTTGAAATGCCACCTGTCTCACTTGATAAAGTCAAGAAAAGCCTTTGTCAAATTGATCAAATGAAGTACTTGCGGGAATGTAGAACTGTTCCCCATAAACTGCACATCAAACCCGCATCCCCGTTGTGTATAAGATTCTAGATGACCAACCTGGTCATATGCCCCACTAAACCGCTACACTGAATGCCTTTCGCCACCTGGCCATGTCGGGTAACGGATACCTCTGGTTTGCAGTCCACCTTACTAAAATCTTTCCTACCGTGAATAGTGCTGGTTCCCATTGTTTGCCTAGCTGCACTGATTGCGGTAAGCGCACAATCAAAGTGGGCTTTCAGTGCACAACCAGAAATCGTTCCGTATATTCATTCAACCTAAAAACACACCCACTGAAGGTGGTTAAGCACCTCAAATGAATTTTTTTCGCAGGTAGCGTACACAAGTTTCCATCAGCCACTGACTTCGAAACTTATCCCTGTACAAAATGGTTTATTGTCAAATTTGGCTGCATTGAGCTCAAAAGGATACCACAAGGATAAATCTGCCTCCCTTAAATATTTCGGTGAAATTTTACTCGATGCCTTGTCTTTCAAGTGCCGAAATGCCAAGAAGCACTCCACAGCTGCTTCATCCTTATTCGGAATCATCAGCACTGCACGCAACCTCACGAAACTTCAGTAGGGAGTTTTGGACTCGTGACCTCCCGGCTAGTAGTTCGAACACGAGCGGCCGTTCAGCGGTGCGATTAACTCTCACTCGTGTTCAATCGTAGAATTCAAATCACGTGAGCATGTTTTGACTGGCTTCTTGAATGACGACTTCTCTGTCAGAAGGTTCACACAACTTGTGAGATGTTTTGCTTTCTCTGCAGATTACTTAGAGTTTGATGGCATTGTAAAGAGATTTTGCAATCTTGGTAAAGTCCGCTCTGCAATTGAAGTTAAACCATGACGAGAAATCTAGGAGCACCGTACAGTTATTTCATCCTTGTTGAGAATCATCATCATCGCTTATCTCACGAGTCTCTAGGGGAAAGAGGGTGCATGTGTGACATATCTGAGATTTCCCTGAGCACAAACTTCGTACGCCCAAATTGAACAATCATTCGTCAGCTTGAATGTTCCTGAATTCATAACGTCGATATGCTTTTAGCTGATTAACATAGAGAGTTATCGGAAATAAAGCTAGCATTAAGTTTTCTGACTACAATATTTTACCTCTTCTTCGGTGGAATGTCAAACACATGGTTTGCAGGCTTTGGAATTTGTCCTCGGTCCTGTTTTGTTTTGGAAGCGCGCTAGAGAGACAGAGGAGGTGCAACAGATGAAAATCGATTAAAATCGAACGGATCGTGTCAGGAAGGTCAGATTCCTGAAAATAACCCCCAGAATGCCCGGAACCTACTGAGACCCTCACACTCTACCAAAATCTCAATAGGGAAGCCGGCAAGCATCCAGACCAGTCAATCATTCAGTCAATTCAGCAAAAGCTGATGAGTGTTCAGGCACGCCACAGAAGCACGACCGACAGTAATAAGTGTTCAGGCATTTCATTGAAGGACGGTCGATGTTGATGGGTGTTCACCAAACGCCGATCAGACAGCCTGGATCAATGTCAAAAAGTGCCCTTTAAATAGAGCGAGGAGTTTGTAACTTTTGCACGCCCTTGTTGCAATGAAGCTGTGGTGTATTTGTCGGCGAGTCTTTTTCTGGAAATAGGCACTGGAGCGGCGTCAGCAGTTAAATATAACTGGATGACAATCATGCAATCATACAGTCAGAGAAAAATGAACTCTTTTTACCGTTTGCTTAGAACAGACGAAAATCGATGAAAATCGAATAGATTCCATTCAAAAATCCACTCATTTTTCAAAATGCATATTTCTTACCGTCTTCGCATTTTGAACATGAACTCCTTGGTGGCAAAAGGTTCTGTATATTACTTACGGTTTTGAAGAAATTTCTCTAGCCTGAACGACGAGCGTACTATCCAGATGCTCTTCACTATAATGAATTAACACCCTATTTACGAACAAAATGCATCACGGTGCCCTAAAGTCTGATATGTAGATGTTCTTTTCCTAGATTCACCACAGGTGTCGAACGTTTCTATAAATCTTTTAGACTAGTGAACTAGCGAAACCTTCTCAAGGTGGTTCTGATATTTACCAAACCGTGAGATTTGAGCTATTTCAGCTGTCGACTGTAGAGCAGAGGAATCTGGCAGTAGATAGACCCTGTTGCATCCGATTGATGAGTCCAAATTAGAACTTCTTGAGTAGTGGATTGCTTAGCCAAGACTGATCACTTCCGGTTTATGAAAGTCGCTCACAGAAAGTTCAGATCAGTTGTGAAGAGTTACGGGGAGTCATCTGCATGCTTACTAGTAGTCAAACTGTCAATTAATTTCCATGCACGTGTAAAGTAAAGCTAACCCGCCCTGGATTTGCGTACACCATCCTAATAACTGAGGTATGCGGGATTACTAGATTGCAAAGAACTTAAAGAGGTAACAGCGTTGTACAGGTTGGTATCAATAACGGCCAATAGTCGTACGGGTATGAGCAACCTTCCTGTAGCCAGTCAACAGAGCTTTTCACCTAAAGTGGGCTTGAGTATGCAGTTAACAACTCCCCGTTGTGTTAGTCAACACCGCAGTTTAAAAAGGAACGGCAATTTTGAACAAACGCGGATAGAACAATCTCAGGTGCCACGGAACCAATCAAATAATTAATCAATTCCAGGCGAAAATATTTGATAATTCATTGAAACATGCAAAGAGTGCTAAACAATACTGATCTTAATCTACTAAGATCCCACGGTTCTGCACCAATTAGCTAAGATTTCCCGAAGTAAACAGAGGAATTTTTGATCGGTGGGTGGTTTTTCGTCGGCTGCAGGAAGTCGCCGCAGTTTGAATATCAGACGACTGAATCCTGGTGCATTCAATGAGTCCAGATAGATAGAATAGAGGTAGCAGACGAAGGTTTCGGCATTCACTATAGCTGCTCTTTGAGATATGGTTGACCACATCGAGAGACTTGTTGGACATTTTTGTCGGTTTGGCGTCACCGATCGAGCAGGCAGTGTTGTTATTCAGCCGTTGGTGTCCCCAACCCTCTAATAATCGTATTTTTATGTATATTATCATTAATGTAATTGCATTCCGTACGCCTGGCAGATTGTGAATACTTACTAGAGAAGTCAGGCAATACGTGGTGACGTGGTGTGATTTCTATGACTGAAGGATGACTGGGGCAATATCCTCTCAAAGCGAGAGCTAATCACATTGCTCTTCAGCCGCCGGAGGCCGAACGCTTCAGTGTTCAACCCCCGGCCAGAAGGTCGCGGAATGGAATTTCGTAGGATACGCACCGTTGATGATTTCCCGTAAGACTTTCAGTATAGACTAGCCCCACTTGCAGGACCACGTTTCAACTGGGCGTTGTGCAAAACTTGAAGGATCAGTTATCGTCAGGGCGAATATCATCTATCGTATACACCATGCAGAATTTGAACCAAAAGAAGTAACAACTAACGAGGCATAGAAAATGTTGAATAAATGCTAAACTGATAACGAATAATAGCTTTGACCCTTGAAAGCTCAGTCCCTTCTCGGAAAAAATGATATACCACCTCTCCTTCTTCTTTCAATACGGCTGTGGAAACGAAGGACCAAAGAGTATGAGAAACACAAGACTTCGTTGGTTTCCAATAAGGCTGGCTTGCAGGATATTCAACGGTCGTTCCGAAATTACCAAGACGTCTCTCCAAGGGCAGAAACTCTTGACGGAGTGTGTGATTCCGACACCTTCTAAACTGACGTACCAAGAGATTCAAACGGTCTAATGTTTGCATGTATTCAAGATGGCGCTGACGTTTTCCTGACAGAAGGATTACAACTAAAAGTGAACTGCTCTGCTGGCCTGTCCGTTTACTTAAACGTTAGTGTCGTAGAATCCGCTTGGTATGCTTCGGTACTTCTACCCTCCGCAATATGAAACAACAACCGGCTGAGGTCTAAATTACATCGTCCAATACAACGGGAGTCATAGTTACGCAGTGTCTGCGCGCATAGAGTCGGCGCTTGTTAAGAAGTCCATTTTCTGTTTTCCGAACTCACCGCCAAAACACCAGAATTTCCAAGTAGCTGCAAGTAGGCTATCGATCTGCCGGGATAAGCCTTTTGCTTGTATGCTAGGCCAGCTCAACCTTTCAAAATTTGATGCAAATCAGCCTCATGTGTTGATTATTACGGAACATCGCACCCATTCACCCCAGACTGTTATCAAAAACAATCTGATTGTTTGCATCCATCACTGAAGCAGAAAGTGTACGGTGACGCCAGCGTGCAACTCCACTACCAGTACAGTGGTATTTGTTCGCAAAATTCAAGAAGCTTCCAGCGAACGCCCAACATTGCAATTCGCTTTGGTCGCACCAAGGTGGTCAAGCGCACCATTAAACTAAAAGAAACTGTCTTCTTCGCTCGCTAAACAAATTAATGAGTGAACGCTTGCTCAAACAAATGGCTTTATCAAGAACGGTTACAAGGCATGTGACGTCGTATCGTAAAAACTCTGGTAACCGTGCGATTGTTCCCGTTTCAGATCAGCTGTTTTTGTCGGGGAATATATGCGTTCCATCCTAGCAGATCACCGGTAAAACAGCTCATGGTGAGCTTTGAACTGAAGCCTACTTCCAGTGCGCTATGTCCATGCTACATGCAAAAAAAGGATCCATCATTCTGTCTATGAGATGGAAAGACTCTCACAGATGTTGTTGAACGATTCATGAGTTTATGTTACAATCGAGCAATCTCTGGGGACATTTTGCAGAATATCCATGCAGCAAGTGAACAAACACAAATGTACACGCCCATCTGCGTTTGTGATTCCCATTCCCATTATTGAGAAGACCAAAAATGTAAAGGGAAAACCGAGTTTGCGCCAATGTCACGCGTAGTTTAAGCGAAGCACCACAGATATAACTGACTTTGAGGGGGTTAGTGTCAACAAGCAATGCAGTTTATTCTTCCATATCGGAATTTCGGATTGAGGGAAACCAAACTTCACAACCTGCTTTTGGGCGAACGTTTGACGCAAAGGAATGAAAAATGCATTTCAACTGTTGCCAACCGCCCAACGTAAATCTCAATGATTTATGGATTCTTTTCCCTTGATTCATCAATCACCATCTGTTCATTTGTTTGCCAATTCTCAGCCATCTATATGGATCGCGCGACTGGACGCCCGTCTGAGAAAAATAATGAACATAAGCCAAGTCGATCGAAAAATGGACTGGCGTTGACGTCACAAACGCGATGAACACAGACTCAATTGATACTACTTATTGAGTAACATAGTTCCGGTTGATTTATTGCGTGCTATCAATCACACCCTCTTAGCAGACTGATCAGAGGGTGCCCATGTTAAAATCAAACATAAAATATTCTGCATCTATCGAAGTTTAAGTCTTGTTCGTCAGCCCCATTTGTTCGATGAGAAACAATCAGATCCATATAAAGTGATTTGCACCAGAACCCTCCCACTTCCTACCGGTGATATTTGGCTCGAAACTGAAAAGCGATACCTAACTTTGAACAGAGATCCCTCTAGGAGCAATTTCATTCCGAAAAGAACCAGGGTGCAACTTCGTGTTTTGGATTTTTTTACACTTAAATGTATCGGCAGGCTCATGACTGATTCCATTGGGCAATCGTTTGTTTCGAATGTAGCTGGGGATTCCAAATGAAATCTCAAGACGCAAGTACTGCGTACATCCTTCCGAACATACCCCTCTAAAGAGGGGTTAGTCTCCTGCACAAATCGAAGTGAAGTCTTCCATTATCCATTTTCAATTCGACAGTAAGATAGTTTGTGGTAATCTGCTGAGATTTAGAAAACCTACCCAGTCGGAGGAACAAAAATTTAAACCTAGTATGAAAAAAGCAGTTATCGATTGGGTGAGCTCGTTCACAAAATTAAGAACAACGATCCATGGAGAAACTGCATTAGACTAACGTGCACACAGCCTTCTAGAGCAATAACATCAACCTCACAGTTATGAGCATGTGGATCAAGTGGTTATTCTGACAAACATAAGTAACTGTCAGTTAGTTAGAAAAAATGCAGTAGAGATCAGCTAATTCTACCCCGAGATATCACATTTGAAAGCGATATTTATTGAAAGACCACCTCCCGACAAATACCAACGTCAACGTCCCTGTGGCAAAAAATGCCATTCCAGCAAATGACAGCAGAATGATTTTCTGTGCCTTCACACAACTTACACCATTAACATCGTTTTCCTTAAGTGATTTAGACTACTTCAACATGAGATTAGCTCTTCTAATGGTCAAAGGAAAGATGGGATTACTTGTTGTTGCACTCTGTTGAGGTCTTCAAATGGCTAGGTCTCTCCCGAAAGGACCAGTTAGGTGAGGTGACCAGCCTCAGTGAGTCCCCACAGGTGAAGCGGTTCCTATGCCTGGAAAAACTTGGCTACGCTTTCTTGTTTACGGAGGATATCGATCGGAATTGATCTTTTTTGAACATCTATCTATTCAGAATGGCACACTAATCCACTGGAGACTAAATAGTTCGAAGAAAAAATGAAAGCTTCTCAATCGCAAGGGTAATTTACTGTCAGAATAGTCCACGTGGGCAAAAACATTGTGGTTTTGCGACGTTCGGTCTATTGTAAGTTAGGTTGATCCGGAGGTCAGCAGATAAAATTTTAAAACCATGACTTCAGGTTGCTATAGTAGTGAGCCCTGAAACAAACTATCGTTTAATGTCACACCGCTCACATCAGTGTCATCTTCCGTCAAACAGAAAACAGCCACGGAAAAGTTACATCTCTTAAGAGACCGTGGAAGCTGGCATTCCATCCAACAGGGCAGAAAGCCCACAATCAAACCAAAACATTTGCAATGAAATTTCATAGACATTTCGACTCAAATGAGAGTTTCTGACTCAAGTTCACTTGGTGTTCACGAGGTGATAGTTTTCTGAGTTTTACTGCTTTTTACCATGGTGACGGTAGGTCTACAGGTGAAAATTTTGGCATTTTTAGTGGATACTTGTTCTATTGCATGTATTATAAAAGGCAGCCACTATTTGGATCCGAAGGTGTAAGATACCTCATCATATTTCTATCAATATTTGAGGTACTTATGTTATCACCGGTCATCATCGTTATTGGCTGGTGCGACCGATTGACGGTTTTCTTCCCTAAAAACGACCCGTCTATCGAATGGGACCAGTTGGGTTGTTCCCCATGAGTGGTCCTCATTCACAGGTACTACCTTGAAAATACATCAAGGAAGGATCAACTATGAAATATTTCGGGCCGAATAGCTGCATTTTGCTCTGTTGCGTACCCATTTTGTGTCGAACGGTGATTTGATATTGACGGTCAAGTACAGTGATGCAGCAAAACAAAACACCCTGCAGAAATCTAAATAAACAGAGAAATGCATCACCAATGTGCTCCAGGATCCCCAAGTCGAAAGTATCTGTCTTCACCAGGTTACGGAAATCTCTGAGTAAAGTGATCAGTTAACGTGCATTACCACAAAATTTCGTAGCATGGTGTGCCATCATGCACATCTACCCTCTGAACGTTTGCCGATTCCCGCATATCCAGCCCTTCATAGAGTAGGCAGCTGGAACTAAAGAAACGGTAGCCCTTACGGTCCGTCAGGTTACCTACTGTCGCGATCTTTCTATTAAGTGTTGAAATTCTACAGCAGCTGACAGGTTTGTTTTAAAATTGAGCATTCGTGAACAAGTTGTCGGGAACATCCTCCTCAACTTGTTAGGTCATGCAATGTCTTCTTGCGTTCTCAGTAGTGAATCAGCTTTTTCACGATTTCTCACGACCACCAGCTTGCCGAATTCGGTTTATGTTCTTGAAAGAGCTCCACGCTTGTTAATTTTGACTATCGGCCAGTCGTAGTGCTCAGGTTGGTTCGCTAGGTGATGAACTTTTGTATCTACCATTGATCCTGAAACATCGCAACACCAGTATGCAGGCGTACGTGTGTGTTATTCCATCTGTTTTCATCCTAACTTGCCAGAAGTGGTACCCTAGTGGTTACGCAATCAATCCGAACCATAAGGTTAATCGCCCATGGGAAGGTTGAAAGTCATTTTCCCCGAGATTGCATTCCAGACACCATTATCAGGTGCTTCATCCCCCCCCCACAAAACGCCGAAACAATCGCTAATCCCCCAAGTTTATTTCACTTAAATCAATCAATCGGGTGTCTACCGTCCGGTAGAAGCTGCCTTTTGAGAAGACGTTATCCAGAGTCCATTTGCCAGTGATCTAGGAGCATACAAATGACATTTCTATTCAAATATCCATAAATCCGTCAACCATTTATGCAGAGGTAACTGTGCAGTAAACAATGGATCTCCAAACAATGTTTGGAAGGTACTCTCCTCCAAAGCCTGTTCAGAAATGGGTATTATAAGCCAAATTTGTTTTCGGTTACTGTTCCTAGGGTACTACAAGGTCTGTGAGAAGGCTCGACCGACCAAACCAGGTTTTCGTCGTTTTGCTTATTGTGGATCTTAATCGAATATAATGAAGCGACACCGATAATTTCAGGCTTTGATTATTTGAGTCGCGGCCCCAGCAGTGCGGACAAGGAAGCCCTGGTGACCTCCACAGATGAAAAAAGCTTATTTTTGGTATATTATATTATTATTATATATTTTTGATATATATGTTATTATATACATTATTTTTGGTATATTAAAGTGTGTGACTATCGCCTCTAAAGTTACCTGCTCTATATAGGTTTATTATTTGTGACTACGTGCTTCTTACAATCGAAGAAGTCACTGGCTTACGACCTGTCTGGAAATTTTCCAAAAGAAGACTTTTCCTCAAGAGACTACTCCTCCCCCAAAGTGATAGGAAAATGCAAAATGGCCCCATATCAGACGTATATTTTATTCCTCGGTAGTATAAAGAGGCATAGAAACGTGTGAATCACGATTCAATCTGGTAAGAGAAGACATTCTGTGCCAAGAAGCCCAGAATTACAGTACACTTGTTCTACCCTTGTAGGGGAATATCAACAGTCTGCATCTTATGAAACTCTCGGCTGACTCGAACCCGCAACCCCCCGGCTAGTAGATGAAGATCGAGCCTTTCAGCCACTAGTGGCTGAGCAGCTGTGTGATTAGCTCTCCATCAGACAAGACATGGCGCCACTCATTCTTCAGTTACGATAATAGGCGCTATACGTAAGGGTAGTTTCCGTAAATTTTTTTCCGGCTTTACTGTACACTGCAGATCTAAACCCATAGCATGTTTGTACGGCGTAGTTTGTTAAACTGCAGCCGTCTATGTGCCTGTTTACATGCACTGAAATTGTAATTCAATCATGTGAGATCACCGAGTTTGTACGGACACACATCAGATCCATACTTTCGTGTCATGTGATCCTCGGTAGAGGCGTTCACTCTCCCTGGAGTTGACAGTACAGTTTAACTTAGATGTCAAGTGAAGCCAACCTTTGTGCACTATCCATCATCGAAACAGTTAAATGCAAACGTCTAGCCCACCTTTTGGAGGGCAAAACGGCGATGGACGGCGAACGCCTTTCGTGGCAAATAAAGAGACCAGGCTTTCCAATAAATTTAACTCACTAGCTGGGCTTTTAAAGAATCACACTTTTGTACCAGTTGAATAAAAGAATCAAGCTTCATTCATTTCTACCCTAGGTATTTTTTTAGGCGTCAGCAGGCTACCTGGAACCTGGAACCGTTGGTGAGTATTTCCTATTTCTCATTTATCCCGGAGCTCAATTGCAAATCACTTGCTGCACAAAAGACTTTCGAGCAAACCATAGAATTGTAGGCAGTTTTATGAACTTTGTATGAACAGAAAGAAAGGGGGAGACGGCAATGCAAGACCATTCTAATTAGATTAAAGTTGAAGTTAAACCTTGATTTATTGGATCCGACCGAAAATACCCAACAACTGTCGTACCAAACAGAAAGTTGCACTTTATTAGTACACATTAGGATGATCAAAATTATGTGGACAGCTCACCACTGATTTCATCCTTCTCAAGACTCATTAGGTAGGTTCAGTCCTTGAATCATTATAAGTAAACTTTTTTCATTGAGTAGGTACACTGGTTAAGTCTCTAAAAGTACCAAACGTGAATTGGGTTGCCCAGCGTTTTCATCGACCTCGTGAGTAGCATCAAATCGTAATCCGACATTTTGAACGTCGTTCTAACGCAGTCTTCATGGAGCATATTGAATTAAAGAATAATCAGAAACAATGAATTCCATTGAATTCCATCGGAGTTCCCGTCAAAACCGGGTTAGCTTGCAACTGACTGTTCATTACAGGACACATTCAGTTACTAGTTGTCACGTTTGACGATCGAAATGGTTGGTAAAAACTGATTGGCTATTAAAGAGTTCTGAAAAGTACTTCAAGAACCTGATAATATGGCGGGATCACGTGATGTAAATTTCAAGGGAGAATGCGAACGAAGAGTAGATTAATGCTGCTAAACACCAAAATCAACCTAAATGGACAACTATCAAACTACAGCCCCAAAGGAAATTTGAACGGGCCGGTAAAGGATTTGTGAAAACACGGAGACTACTTTCAGAAGTACAAAGCCAATTGTTTTGAGATGGCTGAGAAAAACAAAACAAGGAAAACATCGACAAATTGGAGCGGAGATTAGTCAACCCACATTCGCCGTCTGTGCCCCAGGTTGACGACCAATCAGGAAGTTGTGGGCGGAGAAAGTGCGATCATAAGTTACCTCCTAGGGATAAAGTTAACAGCATGAAACTCCCGCGGAACTTCATGGGAGATTTGTGTCTTTACAGTGAGATACCTGTGCCTACCGGATTAACAAAGGATGGAGACAAAAAACAGGCTTTGGAAATAACTGCACGAAATATTTTGCAAGATGCTATTTCTCGTCACTGATTGTAGACACTTCAGGTGCCTAGTGTTGCTAGAAATTTATTTATGCGACAAAGTCGAGCAACCACGTGATCGATTCATGTTTCTTCTTCCAGACCCTTGGCCTGTTTTAAGGTATTCGTGCATACTTGTTGTCATAATATCGACAAATCATATCCCCCCATCAGAGTTGTAGTAAACGTCTGTTTCGTCTCAAACATCTTGGATAAATATAACATGTCCAGGAGTAATTGTTTCTACATACTTCATGCATCAAATTGGTTAACCAGTCTTGAAAATCCCAGCCCTTGATTACCGAATGGTCACTTCCAACTACGCAGAGGCCGTCACGTGATTTGTCATTTATTCATTTGCATCAGCCAGTGTAAAACTCCAACACGTCAAGGGTTGACATTTTTGGTGTATTAAATCGTAGAGTCTATAAAAACAGTTTTGACGAAAGCAGTTGCAAGGAACTGAGCCTCGTGAATAACCGTGATAAGCGTGAGCACAGTCGCCTATCTTGAGTAATGGCAAGCTGTCACTAACGACTGTCTGAAATCAAGGGCGAAAATTTGTACTGACATACTGAAACATTATGAAAAGGGGGACTTCTTGAGACCTTCGGACAAGTTTTGTGAATCCGATTGCTAATTGTATTAGTAACTAAATTACGATAGTCACCACCAATGAGAATGTCATCACCTGATGGGTCTGAACAGGAAAAGTACATTAAAACAACCGCATTTTTCAGAGCGCTTCTGTGGTTTGCAGCTGGTAACCACTCGAGTATCCATGGGTGTAAAGTGACTTTTTTTGATAAAGGTAAAATCTCTAACGATTGTTTGCTTCTTCCGTGGGCGAGGAGTTGTACAATGAAATCATCTTTTCAGTGTTTCTGTCAGATGCCGAAGAAACCAAACGCGGAAAACATGCAACGCTGTTGATTGTATAGGTCTATACTTGCCACGAAGACCGGTATCTAGCTTCAGTTCTCTAGCTGTCAATAACCGTCGATAATATTACGCTATAAAACATCCTTACAAGCATACATTCGCAGACAGTCGAAGGATGCTTTATGACTCCTTTCTTACGCGCCGAAAGTATATCTATTGAAAGACAAAAAAATGAAATCTTGCTTGGAAAAGATTTTGGTCAGAAGAAACGCTGCGTCCGGTTCGGTTATTACTGTCTTATTGGATGTTGATCAGTCCAGTAACGAGTCAACGTATAGGTGGTTCTAGGCGAAACCAGACAGACTTGCTTAGTTTTGACAAATCACGAGACAAGTTTGAAAATACTGTTGTCAATGTTCTGAAGATCAAAGACTGAGTATGCACGAAAAAAACCTCAAAATCTGATTATCTTTCTAAAAACGTTATGCGCTTTTTTTCTCGAACATCATACCTGCTAAGGTGATGTAAAAGGTAGTGAGCTTGGTTAAGGACCCTTCCACCGAAATACAATGTCCTTTTCTTCTGATCTATAGTGTACCAAACAATACTGCCCAAACAGCAGCGTGTTTTTTTCTCGTTTTGTTCATTGAATCCGCTCAATTTATAGCTTGTGAGTATTGCTCAGGAAAGCAAGGTCTGTCAGCATGGCGTAGAGGGAGTTGTTTACCTCCTTGTCTGCATACATTGATATGGCATAATCATTCCAGCCACCTTTCTAAGCATTCCTATCATTTTCCTGGTAAGGCGCACTGCTCATAAGGTTACCAAGATCGCTTTGACGACTCCTGACCGGTTTTCCATTCTTGCTACTCATGGGCCAAAAGCAGTCCCCGGCTTTCCGTCAACTTTGTGTTCCCGTCATTCTTGACCCACGTTCACTCATGTTCGCGATCGAACATTTCTGCTTCACTCAGAGTAACGCCTCGGAAGATCACCAACATATCTGACTTAGATCTATCGCGTGACCTGCCAGTCTACCTATACAGTGAGCTATTTTCTAGCGACATTTCGATCTAGAGTTCTCCGCATAGGAATAGAGTTTGCTCCGCAAGTAAGAACCAGGTCAAATTCAGATTTAAAAAACATGTTGCAATCACCCTGACTGGAAGGACATCCAGATGGAATTTCAATGGCTGGGGGTGTGAATGGTATCAGATTGGGGGACAGAAACTGTCACTGGGGTTAGAAAAATATGTGAACAGCGCTCATCATGTAGGTTTATCATGAAACAGCCAGTTCGGGGACTGATATGGTTCGGCTAAAGCCTGGCTCCTGATCCATCAGTGCTTGGATGATAACGATGACAAGTATGAGCCTTTGAGGATGTCAGTTTGAGTGCGCCGACGACTTCACGGACAACGACCTACTGTCTTTTGTCTCACCGTTTGGCTTCCGTGAGAATTCGAGACATGAAGTTTCGAGAAACTAACGAAGGCTGCTACGTGCTGCATCCAGCCAAATGACGGATTTTCTCGTGTTATTATCAGCAGTGCCCATTGCACAAAAGTACTTTATCCATGTGTGTATTCAAACGTGTCCCGATTTCATTGTTGAACCAGC